>SADC01000184.1:0-162435 GCA_004194705.1 Ditylenchus dipsaci
TTACAATTTTTTAATTTTCACATTCCTGAAATATCGATTTTAGCAATCAAAAAGTCACTACAAAAAAAAAAAAAAAAGGGACATTAAATAAAACAACAAGAGGGGAAAGCGAGAAGGAAAGACTAAAGACAGACTTTTAGAAGCTTCACTTATTTTTGTTAAGTCTAGTTTTTTCAGAGCCTGCTTCTTTAAAATGGATAGTGCTTTTCGAATGTAAAATTTCTGGGTTATTTTATTCCACAACTTTTAGTTCTACACAAAAACGGAGATTGTGAGGGCAAAGACTCATTAGATACATGTGCGGAGATCTTACGCTGGGGTCGTGATTTTGAAATAGGGAGTCCAGTGAAAGTTCGACCTTTTTAAATAAAATTTTATAAAGCATGATAAGATCAAAATCCAGTCGTCTGGGTTCGAAAAGCGTTTTGAGCCCAAATTCTCACTTCTCTTTCGTATGATATTTTTGTTATAGCCGCATTTTTCCAAAGCTATTTTAGTCAAAAATTTTTTTGAAACTTTTTCAACTCTTGGTTAGAGTCTTGTTTCTTAATTTAGGTTCCACACAGTTGTTGCGTATTCAACGAATGGTCGTAATATAAGTCTTTATAGGCAAAAAATAGTAGCTAAATTTTTTGTTTGAGCGAACGTAAATTAGAAAAGAAGCACGATTCCTGATTGAATTTTTTCGAAAGGTGATCATTAAAATTAAGTTTATATCAATCAAAACACCAAGGTCTTTTGCAACAATTTGATTTGGAATTGGTTCTAAATCGAGTTGCGTAAATCGTTTTAGATTTGTTTTTCCGAAATGAACTACTATACATTTTTCGGGTGCTATTTAAGGTCCCATTTATTTGACCACAGGCATAGGTTGGTCTAGTGCTTCCTGCAGTTTAGTGATTCACTTTTGGTAGGAAAGCTGTTGAATATTTTTACATCATCAGAAAAATTTTTATTCTATTTTCTTTTGGCAGGCACTTTGGAGATCGTTTATGTATTGAGAAATAGGAGTGGGCCCAAGACACTTCCTTGAGGGACCAGAAGCAATTTTTTTCGGTTCAGAAAAAAATCATTTATTTTAACTCGAAAAGTCTGTTAAAAAATTCTGTTAAAATGGAATATTTTTCCTCTTATACCCAACTATAGATTTTTTTGGAGTAATTTTTGATGGGGAGTAGAATCGAAAGCTTTGGCAAAATCAATGTATATCTGTCATGAATTATTGTTTTGGCTTAAGAGATTGAGTAATTGTCATTGAGTGTAGCTAATAATTGCGTATCTGTAGATCGATTTTTTAAATATCTACATTTTATTGAATAGAATACAAACTACACATCAATTTGTTGAATGCAACACAATGTACAAACTATATATTCACTGCCCTACACAAACTAAAACGATTTTTTCTGCACAAAACAACATTTAAATTGTCTAGTTACGGCCTGATGCCAGCACACATCAAGTTGTGCGCTTCTTTCTACCGCTGCTCAAATATGATTATTGTCTTCTAGAATGTTTTATCAGTTATGTTTTAGGCAAAATATTGAAGGAAAAAAAAAAACGTAGTGAATTAATCTGAAAGGACTTATCACTTTTAAAAAAACAAAAAATTTTGTGCTTTATATTTTTAAATTGTTCAATAGTTTTTTTTAAAGTAGTATATGGCATTTTTTATATAAACATTTTGACCTAGTGCAAAATTCCAAAAAGTACGTTTTTGAGCTTTGTCCTTGCTTTTATTTGTACCGTATTTATCCTAATCGTAGCCAACGGGCTTGTATATTTCAACCTTGTCAACATCATGTTTGGTAGTTGATCCAAATAGTTAATACCGTTTTTCTTAAATATAGACCCTCCTTGCGTTCAAAAATCGTGTTCTGCGTTTTGGACCAAATTTTTGGAGACTGTTCTTGAGCAAGTAACCCTCATTTTGCAGCCAGTAAGATGAGCAGTGTTTTCTAAAATGGAATGGAAAATGGAACGTTCCATTTCCCTTATAGGAATGAATGGAATTCCATTCCACCTTCAAATGGAATGGAATTCGGATTCTATTCCATTTTCGGGTCAAAATGGAATTTGAATTCCATTCCATTTTGTCTTGAAAATGGAATGGAATTTAAATTCCATTCCATTTAGAGGGTGGAATGGAATTCCATTCCATTTCCATAATGGAATATGGAATATTCCATTACATTTTCAGTGGATGGAACTACTCCATATTACCGTTATTTTTCAATGGAATGAAATTATTACTTTTTCTAATGGATATGCATTTTGTTTATTGGTCGCTGAATTGTCAATGCTCTTTATAGGGCTTTCGAAATGAGTGCAGAAATTCCCCCTGGTCAGACTTCAGCAAAGAAGCGGTCTCAAGTCTGGATTACAGTAGACGAGCTTACAGATGAATTCGGCGAAAGATCGTAATGCAAAAAATGTTCAAAGTTAAGACTGCTCACACTTTATTAAGAATATTATTTTTTCTGCACGCTTTTACTAATCCGGATGCATAGATCAGTCGTCATCAAAATTCAAAGCATATGTCTGGAGAGAAGAGGCGGAAAAATATCACAACAAAACGGATTCTAACAACAAGTGTGTGCTTTTTGCTGACTATCATATTCTATCCCTATTTTTTAAAAACTCCAGGATTCGAAGGGCTTTAGCTGCAAACATGGCGATTCCAGCAATTTCAATAACAGCTTTTCAAATCATTTATTCTTTTTCTTTGGTTATGGCAAGCTTCGTGACATTGTCATCAAGAATGCCTTGCTTTCGTCGTAAGTCCACATTTATCTTACTGTGTGTCTTCAAGATCAATTTATTGTTGCAGGAGTATGAAGTTCCGTTCATACAGCCGTTGAAGTCACCTGGTGGATCAATGGTCAAGGTGTCGGAGCACGGCGATCTCGGCACGGCGATCTCGGCCACCACTACTTTCTTTTCAATGTGAACGGTCACCGTGACCCAGGAGAAGACTTCGAGCGGCTGCCTGCAGACTTGCTTCCGACCACCTTTGACCATTGATCCCCCAGGTGACTTCAAACGGCTGTATGAACGGAGCTTCTTACTCCTGCAACAATAAATTGATCTTTGAAAGACACACAGTAAAAAAAATGTGGACTTAATAACTGGTTGGAAATTAACACTAGAATTTCCGACTGTAACGTTCGACTACCTGGCAGTAAAAAAACCTGCTGAGCACGAATATCGCAAAATCAGGCCTCCTCACTGGAGTACAATGCCCTCAATTACTGTAATTCTCACAGAGACTCATTAAAAATCGGGTAGTTTTTACCGCTGGTGAGCAGTGAACTTCTCAAGTTCAGCATTTTATTTTATGCTTATAAGAAAGCTTTTTGTCTAAGTTCTGATGGTATGTTGTTTGCCTACATTGAAAAATATGGGCAATACTTTTTTTGTACCAAATTTACTCTTTTCTGTACCAAATTTCCTTTTTTCTGTACCAAACCTAATTTTCTCTCCAAGACCAACCAGATTCTGTGAAATTTTTCAAGAATTCAAAATTTTGACATAAAATGACTTGGATTGCTCAGAACCCCGCCCTGGAGTGGCCAGAGGCCTGAAAGTTGGTTTTTTGGGTGTTTACTAGAAGGGGGGGGGGTTGAACTTTTTGCGAAAATTCGATTGAGCGGATCAGAATTCCAGTCCGATGGGCTTAATCGCTCAGAATTTCACCCTAGACCACTCAAAACCACCATAAACCTGGAATTCTGAGCGATTAAGCCCATCGGACTAAAATTCTGATCCAACCATCGAATTTTCGCGAAAAGTTTAACCCCCTTTAGTAAACCCCCAAAAAACCAACTTTCCGGGTATTTTCGATTTTTGCCAATTTGACACGCCGTGCTGGCCACTCTCGGGTGGTATTCTAAGCATTCCAAGTTATTTTTTGACTGCAAATTCAAATTCCTACAAATTTTCGCCAAAATCCTTGATTTGCTTAAGGGCCATTGCCACCTGTTTTGAATTGTCCCCCGCCAATTCAAATTTTTGTGCCTAACCATTCAACTTCTGTACGGATTTTTCAGCTCGGTTTCTAACAAAACAAGGCCTAGAATTTAATTTCAGGTACAGTTTTGTTAGAAATCAGATTGAAAAATGCGTGTGTGAATCCAACGATAAAGAAAAAAATTTGAATTGGCGGGGGACAACCGTTGTCGAGACGGCAGTGGCTAGGGTTGGGTAATTCTCCGTAAAAAAGTATTTCTCCGGGTTATTACCGGGTGATTGCGGGTAATTACCCAAGTAATTACGGAGAAATAATGCCGGAAAGTATTTTTCCGGGTAATTACCGGGTAATTACCAATCAACCAACCCTAGCAGTGGCCTTTAACGAGAATCTGCAGCTGCTTAACTACAAGTAGTTGTTAATAGTTGTGACAAATGTCCACGTTTACTTCGAATAAAGTTTTTGTTTTTGAAAAGTGTTCCATTTTTCGGTTTGTAAGAGCTAAAAGCAAAAATAATCGCATGATCGCACAATTAATTGCACCTGAATTTTTTTGCGATAATCGTTGCGGTTAATCGCATTTGATTTTTTCAAATAATCGCAGTCGCATCGGGTTAAGCCCAAAATAATCGCAATGACATAATCGCAAAAAGCCAAATCGTCAGCTCTAGTAATGATCAGGCATTGAGCAGATAAACGCCAGAGTGCAAAAATTCCCATGCTTTGAAAAAAATCGTAAATTTTAAAAAATGGTCCTATTCGATTCTTTTAATTTTTTATCCACGATAATATTTTTCGGGCAATGCTTTTTTTTGTACCAAATATACTTTTTTGTGTACCAAATTTACTTTTTTCTGTACCAAATCAGATTTCTCTCCAAGACCAACCAAATTCTGCAAAATTCCTTGCGAATTCAAAATTTTCGACATAAAATGACTTGTATCGCTCAGAATCTCACCCTGGAGTGGCCAGAAGCCCGGAAAGTTGGTTTTTGGGGTTTACTAAGGGGGTTAAACTTTTCGCGAAATTCGATTGGTTGGATCAGAATTTTAGTCCGATGGGCTTAATCGCTCAGAATTCCAGGTTTATGGTGGTTTTGAGTGGTCTAGGGTGAAATTCTGAGCGATTAAGCCCATCGGACTGGAATTCTGATCCGCTCAATCGAATTTTCGCAAAAAGTTCAACCCCCCCCTTCTAGTAAACACCAAAAAACCAACTTTCAGGGCCTCTGGCCACTCCAGGGCGGGTTCTGAGCAATCCAAGTCATTTTATGTCAAAATTTTTGAATTCTTGAAAAATTTCACAGAATCTGGTTGGTCTTGGAGAGAAAATTAGGTTTGGTACAGAAAAAAGGAAATTTGGTACAGAAAAGAGTAAATTTGGTACAAAAAAAGTATTGCCCATATTTTTCAATGTAGGCAAACAACATACCATCAGAACTTAGACAAAAAGCTTTCTTATAAGCATAAAATAAAATGCTGAACTTGAGAAGTTCACTGCTCACCAGCGGTAAAAAACTACCCGATTTTTAATGAGTCTCTGTGAGAATTACAGTAATTGAGGGCATTGTACTCCAGTGAGGAGGCCTGATTTTGCGATATTCGTGCTCAGCAGGTTTTTTACTGCCAGGTAGTCGAACGTTACAGTCGGAAATTCTAGTGTTAATTTTCCAACCAGTTATTAAGTCCACATTTTTTTTTACTGTGTGTCTTTCAAGATCAATTTATTGTTGCAGGAGTAAGAAGCTCCGTTCATACAGCCGTTTGAAGTCACCTGGGGATCAATGGTCAAAGGTGGTCGGAAGCAAGTCTGCAGGCAGCCGCTCGAAGTCTTCTCCTGGGTCACGTGACCGTTCACATTGAAAAGAAAGTAGTGGTGGCCGAGATCGCCGTGCCGAGATCGCCGTGCTCCGACCACCTTTGACCATTGATCCACCAGGTGACTTCAAACGGCTGTATGAACGGAACTTCATACTCCTGCAACAATAAATTGATCTTGAAAGACACACAGTAAGATAAATGTGGACTTACGACGAAAGCAAGGCCATTCTTGATGACAATGTCACGAAGCTTGCCATAACCAAAGAAAAAGGAATAAATGATTTGAAAAGCTGTTATTGAAATTGCTGGAATCGCCATGTTTGCAGCTAAAGCCCTTCGAATCCTGGAGTTTTTAAAAAATAGGGATAGAATATGATAGTCAGCAAAAGCACACACTTGTTGTTAGAATCCGGTTTTGTTGTGATATTTTTCCGCCTCTTCTCTCCAGACATATGCTTTGAATTTTGATGACGACTGATCTATGCATCCGGATTAGTAAAAGCGTGCAGAAAAAATAATATTCTTAATAAAGTGTGAGCAGTCTTAACTTTGAACATTTTTTGCATTACGATCTTTTCGCCGAATTCATCTGTAAGCTCGTCTACTGTAATCCAGACTTGAGACCGCTTCTTTGCTGAAGTCTGACCAGGGGAATTTCTGCACTCATTTCGAAAGCCCTATAAAGAGCATTGACAATTCAGCGACCAATAAACAAATGCATATCCATTAGAAAAAGTAATAATTTCATTCCATTGAAAATATAACGGAATATGGAGTAGTTCCATCCACTGAAAATGTAATGGAATATTCCATATTCCATTATGGAAATGGAATGGAATTCCATTCCACCCTCTAAATGGAATGGAATTTAAATTCCATTCCATTTTCAAGACAAAATGGAATGGAATTCAAATTCCATTTTGACCCGAAAATGGAATAGAATCCGAATTCCATTCCATTTTGAAGGTGGAATGGAATTCCATTCCATTCCTATAATGGAAAATGGAACGTTCCATTTTCCATTCCATTTTAGAAAACACTGCTCATCTTACTGGCTGCAAAATGAGGGGTTACTTGCTCAAGAACAGTCTCCAAAAATTTGGTCCAAAACGCAAGAACACGATTTTGAACGCAAGGAGGGTCTATATTTAGAGAAAAACGGTATTAACTATTTGATCAACTACCAAACATGATGTTGACAAGGTTGAAATATACAAGCCCGTTGGCTACGATTAGGATAAATACGGTACAAATAAAAGCAAGGACAAAGCTCAAAAACGTACTTTTTGGAAATTTTGCACTAGGTCAAAATGTTTATATAAAAACTGCCATATAACTACTTTAAAAAAAACTATTGAACAATTTTAAAATATAAAGCACAAAATTTTTGTTTTTTTTAAAGTGATAAGTCCTTTTCAGATTAATTCACTACGTTTTCTTTTTTTCCTTCAATATTTTGCTAAACATAACTGATAACAAACATTTCTAGAAGACAATAATCATATTTGAGCAGCGGTAGAAAGAAGCGCACAACTTGATGTGTGCTGGCATCAGGCCGTAACTAGACAATTTAAATGTTTGTTTTGTGCAGAAAAAATCGTTTTAGTTTGTGTAGGGCAGTGAATATATAGTTGTACATTGTGTTGCATTCAACAAATTGATGTGTAGTTTGTATTCTATTCAATAAAATGGTAGATATATAGTGTGTGCAATTTTGTAAACTCACTAACCTTTTACCTGTTTAATGTATTTTTCTATAGATTTTTAGATAGTGTAGTGGGATGGGTGGACGGCACTCGACGAAAATAAATTCGGAACTTATTCTTGTGGCGACAGTACTTTATTTTAATATATCGATGTTTTTCAACTAGACATAGGACGGGGTAGATAAATACTGGTACTAAAACGTTTTCTAAGATCTTTTGTTCCAATTTTGAAATACAGTCATACCTTGAAATAATGCCACCCACCTCAAGTTCGTTCCCGTTTAGGGTCCTACACTTTTTTACCCCGATTTTTTGAAGTCTTTGGCCAGTTGTGTTTAACAATATTATTTGAACAATATGTGCCTAAATATCGTAAGGACTCCGATTTCGCTAGATTTTTGTCAAGAACTAAATAGTTTTGCTCTTTAAATCGGCATGCCCACGCTAATAAGAGGTGGTGACCGGTAATTCAATCTTTTTCCTTATCGTTGAACTTCTGTTCAGATTTTTCACCCTGTTTCTAACAAAACAAGACCTAGAATTTTGACTGTCGCCATGCCATACGTGCCATTTTTTTGCCTTTTTACTAGAGTAGTTCACGGTCGGTTAACCGACGACCGGGTATTTGCCAAAAAAAACCGACCGAAAACCGGGTACAAAAAAACCGGGAAAACCGAAAACCGGGTACAGCAAAATTCGGTTAATTTACGACAAAAAAACCGAAAACCGGGTACAAGCGGTTAACGACCGAAAAAAAACTGAAAAACCGTAACCGAAAACCGGGTAGCCAAAATCCCGGTTAACCGAAAACCGGGTAAGGCCCAATTAACCGACCGTGAACTACTCTACTTTTTACACTGTTGATTTTTGGCTTGTACTAGATCTAAAAAGCACTTAAAGGCTATAGCCACGCGTTCTGGTTTGTCTCCCGCCAATTCAATTTTTTTTTCTCTCTAATCATTGAATTTCTGTACGGATTTTCAACTTGGTTCATAACAAAACAAGGCCTATAATTTAATTTCTGGAATAGTTGTGTTAGGAACCAAGTTTAAAAATCCTTACACAACTTCAATGATTAAGAACTGTAGGAAAATTAGGCAACCGTTGTCGGAGACGGCGATGGCCCTTTAAGAAGCTTAAAATAATGATTATTTTTAGTTTCAATTTCTTAAAAATTAAGTTTAAAGGTCAATTAGAAATACATTTGAAGCCATTTCAAATGGCATGAATGGCTGTATTGGGATGAAAAAAGACTAAAAAGAGAGATAGCTAACACTTTAAGTCGATTTAGGTGTTGTGGGGGAGGGGGTTGACTGTATAGTGCAGTCGACGTTCTATATAAGATACCCTAGGGGACCAGCCTGAGAGCGTATCTTATTAGGAGCATATTTTATAGGTGAAAAATCAGTTGCTAAACCAAACGATCTAGTTTCAAAGCGTACCTAATAGAGAGCGTATCTTATGTAGAGGGTATCTTATAAAAGCGTCAACTGTATACCCAAATTTGGGAGTAAAGTCGAGTTTCAATATTGAACACCCTAGGGTTACACTAAAGTGATCACTATAAAGAGGTTAGCACTATATGCCGTATTTTTCTAATATACCTACCCTCTCTAATAAACCGACCCGTCTGCTTTGAGGGTCTATATCTCAGGGCAGAGTCAATATTTTGGAAAGCTGTGTTTTACGTTTTCTTAGCTCCCACGAGCTCTACCGATCACGGTTTTTAGATTATGAATTTTCAACCAAAAAAAATTTGAGATCGACCAGAAATTTACCCGATTTCGGTGAGGTTGAAAAATAAACCGACCGGTCGGTTTATTAGAGAAAATACGGTGAAGCTTTAGTATATTTTCTTTTGAGCGATCCGAACTAAGGCAAATGCGAGTGTGATGTGATCACTGATCACAATATATCACTATATCGAGACTTGACTTTATATACAATTGTTTTCGGAAGATTTTGGCATGAGAAAGAATTTGGCGCTACTCGGTTTTACCCCTCCCAAAAACAGCTACTCGGTTTTACCTCTCCCAATAATTTTTAGGCTTAGGAATTAGCCTTAGCTCTTAGGCTTTGGCTTTGGCTCTTAGGCTTAGGCTCAGGGCCAAACCATTACTAATACCAGCTTTTCTTTATTAAAAATTATGGTTTTAAGTACCCTTAAAAAATTATTGGGAGGGTAAAACCGAGTAGCTTTTTTGGGAGGGGTATAAACGAGTAGCGTCAAGAATTTTTTATAAAACAACTATGCAACTTTATACAGTATTGGGCATTATTATCGAATTAAATATAAATACAGATATCTATATATCTTGGTATCTAGGCTGTCGACTTTTACCGAATTTCAATTTCTTTTCAGTTACATTTGCTAAAATATTTGTTGGTGTTTGCAATGATTGTCAATTACAAGCTGACCTATTTTCCATTGAGAGGTCTAGGAGAGGCTACTCGCCTTATTCTCACCTATTCTCAACAACAATTTGAAAATGAGACTATTACTCACGAACAATTGGCTGAGATGAAGCCCAGTAAGTCTATTTTTATTGTTTAGACAGAATTTAAAAGCGATTAATAGGTTGCTGTATTTAGAGCTGACCTACGGCAAGGTTCCTGTGCTTGAGGTGGATGGCAAAAAGCTCTACCAAAGTGCCACCATTTGTCGGTATTTGGGTGAGAAACACGGTTAGCATTAAATTTTTAGCGGAATCTCAAGCGTTTCAAACCTTTAAAATAATCAGGCTTTTTTTTAAAACTCAGTAGTAAAGACTATTATCAGTTTCCGTCTTCAAATCTATAGTTTCTGGCAATAAAGTCAATGATTTCCGGCCCTAAATTTACTTTTGACTTTTTCTCAAACTTTTGCTTGTATTTTTAGATTGGTTTCGCGATAGCTTGTAGCCATCGATCTTGGTTTTCGAAGAAGCTATTTACCTTTGCTGAATAAATTTCAAAATGTAGAAACTTAGTGGTTTGAAGAAATACAGGGTGATCAAACTTTTTCTCCCACATTTGTTTTGCCCATAACTTTTTATTGAAAGGCTCAAATTTTGTGTTCGACCACCCATTAGAAAGCCCTAGAACTGCCATTTTGTTTAAAAAAAACGTAGAGCTTTTGGCAATCGGAATCCAAGCTGCAGCTATTTTTTAAATTTATCAAATTTAATTATTTGTGATACCTTAGCAATGTCTTCACACCTCTTCACTCTCCAAAGGTGACTGTGTGGGTGGGTATTGGTAAATATAGTGTGAATCAGTGAAATACACATTTTAATCCAATAAAACATTGTTGTTTTGTGTTGCGTACAATATTTCTCATATGTGTACACAAACATAAACGAAGTATTCTGAAAATTTAATTTGTTTACACAAACGTAATCAAAAAGTTTTTCTACCGCAGCAAAGTTCTGATACTTAAACAGTTACAGCAGGAAGCATTCGGCAGTGCACAAAACAGATAAATTTACCTGTCACATGAAAAACGAATCATTTTTAGTGATCGAGCGTCGACTGTACACTTTTCAGCTACTTAGCAGCTTAAATAAGTATTTATAGGCTTGGCAGGCAAAGATGACTGGGAGAAAGCCAAAGTAAACGAGGTGGTCGACTTTTATAAGGTAGTATTTATTACATATAGACAACTTTCAAGCGTGAAGAGTAATTTTTAATTGAAGGATGTCTATGCTGAGCTGACACCCTATCAATATAACATCATGTACTCTCAGCCTGGAGACACCGTAATACAGTTAACTTGCTTTAATAAATTTAACCTCACTGTATTTTTTAGAAGAAACTTCGAGAAGAAGTGTTTGTCCAGGAGCCACTCGTCTTTTCGCCATATTTGTAAAGTTATTGAAAGAGTCTGGCTCCGGCTACTTTGCACCATCTGGTATCACCTTCGTGGACTTCATTGTAGCTGACTACCTGCTTAACTGGAAGTTGAAGGAGGAGAAGTTCATGAAAGACAAGTTCCCTGAGCTAATAGCCTATGTGGACAAGGTACATGCCTTGCCACAACTCCAGGACTACTTGAGCGAACGTCCAGCTGATAGTTAGACGGGCTAGTAATTTTAGAAATGAGACTTTGGTAACTTAATCAATTATTTTATAAATAAACAATCTTTCTGATTTACTTTTTATGATGAATGCTTTTATAACGCACAAAACATATGCAAAATATACAGATACTTTAGAAATCCTCAAAAATTTGCAGTTGGTGCTCGTGCTTGGGTGCTCAATAAAAATCGAGAAAGCAGAGTAGGTGGAGCTCGTGAAAACTACGAAAATGCAAAAAATAACGATGTTATATATTTGGTCTAAGCTGAGATTTGAGTGCTTGAATTGGCGGGTGGGCTTGTATTAGAGAGCACGCACCATTAAATAAAACAGAACCATTACAAAGACAAAAAGGGTGTCGCGAATGTGATCCTTCCACTGTAACCGTGCGGACAATTTAACCTGCTCCCTTTAGGGCCTGGCCGGTGCTTGTCTCATTGTTATGGTAAACATCCAGCGACCTCTGAGCTCCCTCAAAGACCCCTTGATGACACAGCCCTTGAAATGGGCATCCGCTCAACCACCCTTGCCTCCCAGAAACTGGACTAGAGACGCCCGTCACGACGTCTGGCTGCAGACATATTTTTGAAGGCAATATATATCTCTCTTTGATTGCTGCACACACTACTCTGTCCTTTCATTTCTTTTTGATAAAACACTTTGTGAACTAGTAAACAAAAGACACTCTTTGGTTTTTTTGATAAGTAGAAAACATGAAAATAACTTTATATATTATGTATTTTTTAATTAAGTCATATTTGTCATAAGCAATTATACAAATCATTAAAAAAATATCGGCGGGCATTAATATAGGTTTTTCTAGTTAGTGACAAGACTATTTGGATTAGAGTGCATACAGACAAACCAACAAACAGTCCAGATTGACCTCCTATTTGTGATATAAATCCTGGCACAGTTGTAGTGATTACTTCTTCGTATCTTTCTCTCTAAAATTTTATATATCTTTTTTTCAGCTAACAAGGTATATTATTACCTCTAAGTGCACGTAAGAAAGTTCTAGTCGAAAGTCTGGTATCTTTTTTAAAAACCTAGGAACAGAGGATTCAGAGCGGTAAAGTTGCAGCAAAAGGTCTCGACGCCGACAGGCTGGTAGACACTGAACTTATAATATGTCTTTTTAGAGTTAAATCTGTTTAAACCAACATCTTTTTTGACCGGACACCCTGTAGTGTTTATTCGGTCGGAATAAATGATACATATTGGTAGGCGACAAGGTGTCAGTTTAAAAAGCTTTGACTCTAGCTTTGACCGTGGATGAAGATTTTAGTTTAAAAATATTGGATTTGTTTTAGAGCTGCAAGATTGTCAACAAGTCGGGTAGAATCACAATTTTCAAGTCTAGCTTGACTAAATTCAAGATCTTAGAAGTAAAAACCAGGATCCTAATCAGGATACAGTCAACTCTTAATGAACTGGAGTCCAAATTACACCTTGCCACCACCCAGTAGACTGGGCGGGGCAGAGTGAAATTGATACCTCAGGCCGGCATAAGGGGCATGCCCACGCTAATAAGAGGTGGTGCCCGGGAATTCAAAAAATTCCTAATCGTTAAACTTCTGTATGGATTTTTCAACTTGGTTTCTAACAAAACCATACTTAAAATTAAATTCTAGGCCTTGTTATGTTAGAAACCAGGGTGAAAAATCAGAACAGCAGTTCAATGATTAGAAAAAAAATTGAATTCGCGGGCACCACCTCTTATAAGCGTGGGCATGCCCCTCCATGTGAGATCTGGTTTCCTGCCTTATTTATGTCTTTATTTATGCATTTTTAAAAACTCCTAGTTTATGGAGTGAAATCAGCCAGATGGGTAGAGTGAAATGGAAGAAAGTGGGGTAGGATCTAAGTGCTTTAAACCAGCACTCTAAAGATTCTCATTTGATTGGCAGGCAAAGAATTAGAAGAAAAAAAATCATCCTTTTATTGGCACTTAAAGGCCGACCGTAATGGTCGAACTTTGACTGAATCAGTTTTTGACACATCCTCATTTTTACACACTGAAAAGCTAGAGTGAAAAGCTAGAAGAAGTTGCAGTATTTGTTACTACAACTTTAATTCAGCTAAAAAATGCATACCCTCTGACTATTATCATCCAACTTGAGGTTGTTGACACTGCTGTAGTGCTGAACAACTAGATCAGGTTCACAGACATCATAGCCCACAGCCTTATCCTTCAAATAAAATAGTGTGCAGTTGAGTGGGTCGAGCAAGCGTTGCCTCATCCACTTCTTCATAAAACAAGTGGATCTGCCCTTGTATTCTTTCTTAGAAGAGCACTGACTGTTCCCATCCAACATTACTATTCTCTTGCCTCTGACTCTTACATAAATGGCCTCATGCAAATTTATGTAGTAACGAGGGAAATGGCCCACGTCTGGATGCTTATCTGTCACATATACCACAATGTGCGGCTATAAATCTTATATTCAAAAGAAAATTCTACCGTATAACCTCTTTTAATCCCCAAAGGATTATTTTTCAACCGCCCTTGGTGGGTGGGGGAATTATTTTTCATACCCTCTAAGGTTGGTTTACCTTGGTTCCCAAGGCAAAAAGTCAAATTTTGGTAAAAAAAATTTCAACCATGGTCGACCGCGCTCTAAAAACATGTTCTCTACACGTTTTAGCAGCTAAAACAAAAGTGTGTTTTTAACAGCTTTACAAAAAAGTTCTTAAATCTGAGATACAGGAATTTGAAATTTGTCAGTAACTTTTTTATTCAAAAAGCAGTTTCTCGAGTAAATCAGCCACGCTGAACACGAATCTGGTGTCAGAATTTAAAAATTGCTAGTCTTCAACGTCAAACTATTTTTGAGACATTTTTTCGGGATCTTCTACTCTATTGTCAGACAGTTCATAAGCTTATTTATATGACTTCAAAGCACTTTCAGGTGCCATTTTTTATAGTGATTCTTAATCTGTAGTATGTTTTAAAGCTAAACGGTCTCTGTCCAAATTTTTTTATACTTTGACTGACTTTGATGAGTCATCGCGAAAATCGGGCTTTTTAAAGGACCATACTTGTTGATGCAAATGAGAATTTGACAAATTCAAATGCGCGCGGGACACTTCTCTTTCGTCTCTCACTGTACTCTTTTGAGTCACTCGAAACAACTCCAAAGAGTAGAGTGCGAGACGAAAGAGAAGTGTCCCGCGCGCATTTGAATTTGTCAAATTCTCATTTGCATCAACAAGTATGGTCCTTTAAAGGCATTGAACTTACGTTCAGAGCTCTGATTTTGTGAAGAGGTCTCAAAACCTCCAGGTAAACAATTCTTACAGTCCGCCTTTCTCGTGTTAAAAAAACAATTCTCGATAAAGTGACGCCTAGTTCGAATAAGAGATAAACTTTTCAAACTAAATACACAAAATGAAAAAGAACGCTGATTAAATTTTTTCAAAAAACTAATCCATCAACTAACCTGCATGCCATCAGCTTTAGACACTAATCGACTGGGCATTTGGTTAATATAAATATTGAGTCTACCAAATACATCAGGGTCCGTTTGAAACAATTGCTTGGTTCTAAAGCACCTGCCTCTCAACATCAAATAGTAGGGCCTAAAGATATCGCAGCACGGGATCTTTTCATAACCAGAAAAGCAGGCTTGAAACATCTGAAAATTGGTACAAGCACAAACAAACATTTTCAATAATTTTACATCTTCACATGTGTAGCCATATTTTTCAAACAAATCTTTGTAAAATTCTTCCAATGTTCTTTGTCCTTTCCATCTTTTTAATAAAGCGTTCAATCTTTTCAGTTCTTCAGCTGATATTTTTTCAGTACATTTTCTAAATTGTGAAAGCCGGCCCCAGCTATAGCAAACTGATCAAATTGCCAATGGTTAGGCGGTCCAAGTGGGGCAAACGTCTAATTAAAAAATTTAACTGAAATAAAAATGAACTTTTTTGTTTACAAACTTAGCAATATCCTTGAGTACGAGAGGATATTTTAGGGAATCTGGATTCTTGGGACACACCACTACACTAGGCAGCAATTGACGAGGTGTCTGCAACATTGATTTTTCATATATTTTTAAATTATCAACTCACGACAAATCAGCTCTGCATAGTTACCGTATAACCTATATTAATCCCCACCCTCTGATAATCCTCCAACTCTCTTGCTTTTGACTAGGATATCAGAGTTAAGGCTATTTTGATTTACAATTTCTAAATATTTTTCAGGGGTTGTAAATTAATCCCTCATGGGCGATTGGTAGAGCTTATACGGTATTCGCGAGATCAAAAAAAAAACTAAATTCTTTTGTCTAAAAAACTCTTTTTAGAGCTATTAGGTTGTGTCATAAATAGGGTCGGTTATTTAAGTGTAATTATTGTGGCTTTGTTTTTTTCCATAAAGTTTTTTCGAACATCTTTTAAAAGTTGACATCTCATTTTGTAGCTTACAATCTTGACTACATAATAATATATCAACTTTTAAAAATTGTCAAAATTTTTATGGAAAAAACATAATGCCACAAAAATTTGATTTGAAAAAAAGGCGTAGGGTCGTTTGGCCCTTTTTTTCCATTTGTGGAAAACAGGGCCAAACGACTTACGTAAGTCGTTTGGCCCTTTTTTCCACTTTTTTAAATACGCGCCATTTTTAGTTTTATTGTTTTTTGCAGTTTGTTGTTCTTTTATTATTATTTTCTTGAATAACCGTGAAAAAATAAATTTTATAAGACTATTAAGCCTTAGGGGGATAGGGACAAAACCTGGTACCTCCTCTGAATGGGTATCTATCTCTAAAATCCAAAATTTTGGGTTTAGCTGTATTCTACCCTTCCATCGCTTTATTCTACCCTTCCATAATTGTGTCCCAAACACGGTTGGATAATGCTAAAACAGCAATTTGACTTGCAGGAGCCCCAGTTCGGCATTAATCACGTATCCGAAGGGTAACCAGGTGGTGCTCAGGTTGTTCTACCTAGGTAACGGTACTCTGGTGGAAATGCCTCGGTAGTAGTAGCCAGGCAGTTTTACCCAATGCTCAAATGGTTTAGGTGGATGAAGATACCTGGAGACAAATGGATACCTCTGGTAAGTGGATACCTAGGCAGATAGGTCGAAATGAGGAAGTTAACTGGTTGGTCTACTCAGTCCGGGTCCATATCCGGGTACAAGTGGTAGATTTGGATGTCCACCTGGGTCAATTTTCTCTCTCTCTTTTTTTCGGTTTCGAAAAGCTTTTACCTTCACTTATTCCTATAATCTGAATATACTCTGTAAATTCCAAACTGTCATTTTAGCTGTTTTACCAAAACTCAAAATTACCTAGAAAATAGCATTTACTATTGTCAAACCTTCTTTAGAATGCTCCAATTATTGCAAAAAACGGATTTCGGAAAACCAAACACATAAAGAAAATACTTTCACCAAATGGATGACCATTTGGTTGGGTCGGTGCATAACCCAAATCATCTAATAAAACGGATGCTGGATTATAGAAAAACATTTTAAGTGATAAGATTTTTCACAAGAAAAAAAAAGATTAATTAGAAAATCTTTGCAGAGGAATTTAGCGGCCAGAGGGTGAATTCACCGTAGGGAAATTTACCAGAAGGAGTATACACCGCGGGAATATTTACCTGGAGCCAAGACTATGAAAGCACAAAAATAATAAAAATAAATAAAAGGCGCGAATTTGAAAAAGTGGGAAAAAAGGGCCAAACGACTTACGTAAGTCGTTTGGCCCTTTTTTCCACATATGAAAAAAAGGGCCTAAAGGCTACGACCCGAAAAAAACCGAACGTGTTTATGATACAACCTGAAATTATGTGCCTTAAAATCCGAATCTGTTAAGATCGGGGATGAGAACGAATTTTTTTTTAAAGTAGATTTCCAGAAAAAAGTACTTTTAAAAAAATACTTTTAAAAGTACTTATAAATCTAAAAATAAAAAATATGTGGGGTCCACCAAAAAGTAAAAATCTTTTTAAAAAGTATTCCATCCCTGGTTAAGATCTGGTGAAAATTGTTCCCAAATGCTTAAGTATGACAATTTTTCTCCTCCTAAAATATATATTTTTTGCATTGGTCCAACTGTTGATTTTATTTTTACTTTTTTTAGCTTTGGCAAGGCTCAGCCATCGTATATCAAGAAAAATTTAGCGATGCTGAGTTTGACCTCTCCAAAGTTTAAAAAATCGAAAAATAACAGGAGAAAATTAATGCGATATCGCCCTTTTTGAGTAGTACTCCGCCCGTGAAATTGTCAAGCTCGTCATTTTCAACATATCGCAGCGTACAACAAAAATGTTGACCAATTCGGATCAGGATTTAGGAGAACATTTAAATTACAAAAAAATATTTTTTTTACCTAAAACATGAAAAGCCGATTTTTTTAAATTTACATCGTACGGAAAATTCACAAAACTGACTTGTTGCATCTGTATTAAAGTGGCAGTTTGATTGTCCAAGTACTCTTCGAAGACCATTTTTGTTGTGCAGATGGCTGTAATTACACATAAGGCAATAATACTACCCCAAAGTAGTTGTTCGGACGGTGTTCTGCCCTAAAATTTTGTGTTTTGGTAAAGACAAAGCAAATAATCTCAACTCTGAGATAGTTAGTTAGTCCATGCAGCTCATAGTTCCACAAATATCTGCATGTGCACTTGGGTCGACGAACAATTAGGGCTCTCTGAGACTGTTCACTTCATCGGTTGATAACAGTTCACTGTCGATGGTCGGAATGCTGAAACTTGTTTTACACAACGTTCTGTTGGTTTTCAAGTTGATTCGCGATTTTTGCGTTGGTTCTTATTCTGTCGCTTTACGGCCTGATTGGTCGTACAGCGGGTCAGCTTACGTTAGAAGGAACTCAAACATGTTTTCATAGCAACGAAAAGTAAGTGTAATCGTCTTAATGTACGATAGCCTACTTTATGCCTAACAAAGTCTAACAAGGGAACCTCGCAAACTTGTTTTTCACTCGTAAATTAGAGTTTGGTCTCATTAAAAAGCCAGTATGCGACTTTAAATCAAATTCTTTGAGACCTCGTGCCCACAGGCCAGAAAAATTGGGATGAGAAGGCTAGTAAATAATTGAGAAACCAGAGGGGGCTTTATAATTAGGTCACAGGTTCGAATACTACTGGGTGCACAACCTATTTTTGTCCACTGTTATTTACAAGTTTGGGTGTCAAAATGATCATCAGCCTCTTAGCTATCTAACAAGATTATTAGAGCAAGGGAAAATTAAAAAATAAAATAATAACTAATAGTATTATTATACTATTAGTAAAACTAATAGTATTTGAACCTGTGACCCTGAAAGTCTCTGTTCAAATTAAGAAATGCCTTGGTTCCCCTGTGGTTTTTCAATATCATCCAACTTTTTGGTCTATGGGCACGAGATCTCAACGAATTTTTTTGAGAGTCACATACTGGCTATCCAATGAGACCGAACTCTAATTTACGTCAGGTTCCCTTGTAAGCCAAAAGTCAGGTCAAGGGTTAGGTCAAGGTGAAATTGAGGTAGGACCCAACATCAGAAGTACTAGCTTTTGTAAAACTACCTTGGGAAAGTGACTAAAGGACGTCTTCTTGTACACTTTATTTGAGGAATAGAAGTACTTAGTCCTGAACCACTTGAATTCAAACCATTATTGTAAGCATTCATGTGACTAAACAAGTTTAACTAAATAAATTTAAAGACATAGCCAAAGAAATAAATATTTATATGTTAAAAAAACATACATAACATCAAAAAAATTATTTTTTTCACCTTTTTATTAGTGTGCAAATAAAATCAGTAAAACAAATCCATTCTAGTGTACTGGAAAAACACAGCGTGAAAAAACTTGGACAGAGTTCTGGAAAAGGACAGAAGAATTTGGATGATGGTGCAGGCAGAAGTTCCAATAAACAATCCAGATTGTCCACCCAACTGGCTTACTAAGCCAGGCAAATTTGTAGTTAGAAACTCTTCATAGCGTTCAATCTAAAATTACCGTAAGACAGGATTACGATTTTAAAATTTTTGAAATAAATGACATTTGGTAGTTTTTCGCCAAAAATTGTCAGCGAGAATAAAAATTTGGACGTTGAATTCAAAAAATTCTCGAAATCAAGTGCCCCAAATAAAGGATCAAATTTTTAAATGAGGAAAAAATCGACATATCCTATTTTTTCAGGACTTTATTACAAAATGGAATATTAATAATAATAAGAAATAATAATTTCAATTTCAAAAAATTTATAAAGTCAGTGACCCTCTAAACCCAATGATGTCCATGTTTAGTAATTCTTTACCTCAAGTTCTGTATAGGAAATCTCCAGTCTGAAGTCTGGTACGGGAAATCTTCCGGGTGTCGAGGTCTCTGAGCGAAAAGGACGCATTTGGTGATCAAATCTGTGGCATGCCGGAACACACTAAAGAGTTATTATTGTAAAATTAAAAAATTCACTGCGAATGCTCTAATAGCTCGAAACCCCGGATTCAAAATCGTCTTTTTGGAATTGTCTGGCCCTACCTAATAAAGAGGGGAGGGGGGGGGGGTTGCCTTGGTCCACCGTTGAATTTTTTTAGTTATTTTATAGGCTCAGGCTTAGGCAACAGTTAGAGTGGGCTCAAACATGAGTTGAAGATATGTTTGAGTCCGTCCTAACATACACGAGCCTACCCTTACCTAAGCCTAAAGCCTGAAATATAACAAAAAAACAGGGGGATCAAGGCGAAAAACCCCTCCTCTGTTAGATAGGGCCCATTGTCATTTGACTCACTTTTTAAAAACTGCTCTTTGGCAAGTTACCACGCATTTGATAACCAAAAAGATGAGCTACAAAATGGGTGGTAACTTGCCTGAGAGCAGTCTTCAAAAAGCGGGTCAAAAACACAATGCCACAAACGCGATTTTCAAAGGTCGAAATTGAAAAATGACGTCTTTTGACTGAAAAGTGCCGTCTTTTTCACTTCTTAGAGAGAAAAATTAAATAGTGCCAAATATCTAAATAATTTTTTGAAGTAATAACACTATTAGGTAGCCCGCAACTCTAGTTTCTATCAGCGTATCATTTGCTGCAACATCTATAACGAATGTAGCACAAAAACGTTGAAGTATGAAGCAAGCCGGAAAAATAATCCAAATCATATTTTTACTTTTTGTGATATATTTTACAAAGATGTTGCAACAAATTATACGCCAGAGAAAGTAGAGTTGCAGAGCTACATGATGATGTTCTCAGTTTTGAAAAAAGGTCAGATATTTACCTCTTTGGCTGAAAGAAAAAAGACGTCATTTTTCAGTTTCGACCATTTTGAAATAGGGAGGGGAGGGATGGCTAGAGCTATTAGAGCATTTAAAATAGCTCAGGCTGCGTTTTAATTCACCTTAAGCCCGTCTGCATTACTCAAAGATGTATTAGTGACGGTTTTGTAATTGCGAACGATGACTTCTGGATCACACACTGAGTAGCCAGGAATCTTAATTAATTAAGATTTTTATTTTATCAAATTAGATTTTGTTGTTCCACCTTGTCTTTTAAGTAAAACACGGTGCAATTCAATGGTTCAATAACTTTGGTGCGCAACCATTTGCGCACATAACATGCCTTGCCACGGAACTCAGGAGACATAGAGCAGTCATTGTTCCAAGGCAACAGCACCATTCTCCTGCCTTTGACTTTGAGATAAGTGGACTCGTGAAAGTCCACATAGAGACGCGGAAAAGTGGCTACATCTGGGAAACGGTCAGAAATGTAGGCTATTGATTGGGGCTGAAGCGAAAGTTATTTCACTTCGAAAGTCAACTATAGTCTTCATTAATTTCATATTTCCGATTTCAAAAAAAAATTATAATAAGGTGGGTCATCAGACACTGAAATGTAATTAAAGGGGCATGGTTGTCGCCGATGGGATTATTTTGATAACCGGGTACCAGTGAAATTCAAACGAGAATTAAAATTGTAAAAGTGAAGGAAAAAGAGTGCTTCCAATCAGAATCGAACCGACGACCGATTGTCACAGTATGTCGCTGTCTTACCAGTGAGCCACCGATGTTATTAATCGGTAATAGTATTTTTCATTACTTATCACATTGGGGTACTCAACAAATTTGAATTTCAAAATAACTCTTTTTTGAATTGATCTCGTACCCGCCTTTCAAAATATTCCATCGGCTACGGGCATGCCCCTTTAAGATGGAGAGGGGCTTAACAACAAAGTCTAAGAAAAAGAAGGCTAGAAAAAGTCCATAATCAATGCTAGGGTGCTCCGAGAGTTTTTAGTATAACGAATCGACAAATAAGAATTGACAAGAGATGCACTTGAAATACGAAGTGAAATCAAGAAAAAGAACAAAACCAAAAATAACCTAGGGTGGAAATTGAACTTAGAATAAGACGGGATACAGTTGACTCTCAATATAACGATCACCTTGTTTCAGAAAAGGGGATCGTTATATCAACAGCCGCAAGTCTTTTTGGTGAAACTGTTGACATTTAAAAAAACCATCGACAAATCGGAACCCTTGCAATTTTTCGGGCTACACTAGGTAAAACAATTCAAAATCTGAGATAGGCGGAAACGAACTTGAGGGTGATGGCAGTATCGAGAGTTGACTTCACCCAAACATTCTAATACCAACAAAAAATGTGTTTTAATGAAAATACAAACTAGCCTGAAGGCCCATTCGGTCTGAAATTTTGCTTGGCATTTGGTTCATCCAAATAGTTAATTTGCCGAGTACATCTGGGTCAGTTTGGTAAAATCGGTCTATTCTGAAGCACCTGCCTCTGAGCATTACATAATGGGGTCGGAAAACGTCGCAGCAGGATATTTTCTCATAACCATAGAAGCACTTGGCCAGGAACTAAACTTACTGGCTTAATTTTTTTTGGCTTAGCATACAAACCTAAAAGAACCTACTTCTTCACATTTGTACCCGTATTTCTCAAACAAGTCTTTATAAAATTCCACTAGAGTTCTGGAGCCTTTCCACCGTCTAAACAAAGAGCTCAACTTGGTCATCTCGTCTGGAGTCACTTGTTTAAGCACCGTATCCACATTGTTGAAGCCAGCCCCAGCGATAGCAAAAGCCATTAGTCGGGCTAGAGTGATGCGATCCATCCTAGGCAGCTTCTTGCCAATGTCTCTGATGACCATTCCATAGTTAAGTGTGTCTGGATTTTTGGGGCAGACTGTCACACTTGGTAAAAGCATGCGGCTCTTCTAAAGCGAAAAATATTTTTTTGTGAAGTCTGATATTTAAAAAAGTATTTTTATTCAAAAAATTATTTTCACCTGTCTAATTGTGATCAAAGTGGCAGTCTGATGGTCCAAATAGTCGGAGAACATGGTTTGTGTGGTTGAGACTGCCAGAAAAATACATCCCAACATTATGAAAACCCACAGTGTTTGAGTAATAAGCGTTTTGCTCTAATAAAAATTTAAAGAGTCCATCAACAAAGCCCAAATTGCAAACCCTCAAAAATGCTGTGAGTCCATGTAGCTCGTAGTTCCACAGAAATCTGCATGTGCACTTTTTGGGAGAGCTTACTAGTGGATCTGTAGAACACCCGACATCGTCGAAATCTTCTACCTTTTCATCACAGTCAAAGGTAGACCTGCTCTCCAGGATCTGGTCTATCAAAATGCAAAGTCAACAAATTTCAAATATAAAAAAACTGGCAGTGCTTTTTTCAAAAATGTATCAGACAATATTTTCAGTTTGTCCTAATGCAAAATAGCCTGTCGTTTGTGCCACATGGTCATGCTTCAGTCTAACGCTGTACTTTAGTTTGTTAAATCGGTGCTTGAGGTACAGTCGACGCTCCCAATTACATACACCCCAAAAGTTCATTCCCGCCTAGGTCCGACGCTTTTTTTAGCCCAATTTTTTCAAATTTTTTCCATTTCTGTTTTGATAGTCTGGTCGCAAATATCGCAAGGATTCCGATTTTGCCGATCATTTTTGCAGAAAACAATGATTTTGACATTTAAAAAGCAAAAACTCCCATTAACATACACCGAAATCCAAAACAGGTGTATGTTAATGGGAGTTTTTGCTTTTTAAATATCAAAATCATTGTTTTCTGCAAAAATGATCGGCAAAATCGGAATCCGTGCGATATTTACGACCAGACTGTCAAAATAGAAACGGAAAAATTTTGAAAAAATGGGGCTAAAAAAGTGTCGGACCCTAGGCGGGAACGAACTTTTGGGGTGTATGTTATGGGGAGCGTCGACTGTACTGGAAACGTATTTTGAAAAATCCTTGCCAAATCTAAACCCTCAAAAAGCTAATAGCAGTGGCCATACACCAAAAATTAAGTCAATCATTAAATTTTGACTTTGATTTCCTTAGCGACTTTGCCAACTTGTAATTTTTTAACGTACCGTATTTCCTCTAATTACCACCCCTCTAATTGCCCCCCCCTAACTTCAAGTGGTCTAAAATTTATGTTTTTATTTACTATTTGAGCTGTCTAAAAAGTGCCTGCGAGAGATTTCGAAAATCTAACAGGCACTTTTTACACAGCTCAAACAGTAAGTGAAAACACGAGTTTTGAACCACTTGAAGTTTGAAAAAATTGCATGCTTCTAATTGCCGCCCCTGGGGCGGCAATAAGAAAAAATACGGTATATCAAACTAAAACATAACTATGAGTAACATAGTTAATTTAAATAAAGCGGTCAACTCGTGTCACCAGAAATTTCTTTTATGCATGGCGCAGTGGATGAAAATGGTGTGCAGCAGGGCTGCACCCTGCTTAAAAAAACCAGAAGCAGAAAAACAGGAAAACGGTATTTTTTTTAACAGAACCTAACAAAAAGTCAACATTTTGGTCGACTTTTTTTTCGAAAAAAGTTTGTTCCCCACACTAAAAACGTTTCTCTAGCCCCAATGACGACCGAAATCGGTCAAAATTTGGTCTGAAAATTAGTCAAAATTCGATCTAAAATTGGTCAAAAATACTTTTTGTAGTACTTCGCGCCTATGGCGTGAGCCTTTAACTTGGGCCCATGATTTTTCTGTTTTTTGTTGCAAACAAACAGGAATGGAAAACAGAAAAACAGAAGTGAAAATAACACAGAAAAAGCGAAAAAACAGAACCCGGGTGCAGCCCTGGTGTGCAAGTTTCGACCCCACCTGGTGGCACGCTATTTATTTTGACTTATTTGACCAATGTCTAGAGTGATTAGGGTCACTTATTCCGAATCTGAAAAACTGGTCATATAAGCCCAAATAAATAGCGTGACAGCACGTGGGATCGAACCTGCGCACCATTTTGGGCCATAAAACAAAAACACTTATCTACTGCGCCATGCATGGAGGAGGTTTCTGTAAAGAAAAATCGGGCATTAAACACGGTGGTGAAAAACATATAATACAAAGCAAAATCATTCAGCAAATCGAATTTCAAAAAAATTAAAAGGTCACGCGTCCTAAATTGTCCCCCGCCTATCCAAACCGCGGGAGATGACCTACGGGACAGCCGAATTCATTTCTGAATGTCTAAACAGTATATATATATTAATTCTATTGTGAAGAGCAGGGTCGATTCACCGTTAAATCTGTTACCAGGGTAATAAAAAAAAGTCGTGTCGCGTGGCTTTAGGGGCAGTTGCCCCGTGTACCGTGTCCCGTGGGAGTATGAGGCCAGCCTTAGAAACTAAGTTGAAAAATCCGTAGAGATGTTTAATGATTAGGAATTTTTTTGAATTAGCGGGGACAATCGTTGTCGTAGACGGCAATGGTCATTTAAGATAAATTTCAAATACAGAGATTTCAACTAACGTGTATACTCCTACTTTTTGTTTGAGCGAAGAATCCAATTCAAGTGTTGTTTTTGGCGGATTAGCTGAAAATGCGAATGAAGTCTCCATAAAAGAATGCTCAGCCATTACCACCAACTTGTTATTGTTGTTTATAAAAACACAAGCTCTGGAGGAAATAAAACAACAAGAGTAGGAAAGTGCATATTCAATGTTGTGTAAATAATTATTAGTGTATGCTAAAGCGGTATCAAAAATGCGTGTAATTTGAGCTTACGAATTTTTTCAAGCGAAGCTTCTCAGATCAGTAAGTTTTTAGCAAAAGGAGCAATTTTTTCTCGTTAATTACGGTAAATTTTTGATATAACTTACACCCCCAATATAAAGTACACATTAATTGTTTCCTTTGGTTTTTATTAAATAAAACTTAGTCAAACTGGCTTCCCCCCCTCTGTAAACGCAGATCAACTCAGAATTAAAAAGCAGTTTGTTTGGTATAAAATATGAAAAAAAAGGATTTTTGCTTGGTCCCTCTGTGGATTAGATCATGGTCTGTAGACGACCTCTGGATGGTCAAGATCCAAACCAGAGAGAGATCAAGCAAAAACTTGTTATTCATATTATATTTTAAACAAATTGCTTTTCAATTCTGAGTCGATCTGTGATTACATAATTTTAAAAAAATAGATCTACAAAAAATTTTATGGTGGTTTGAAAGTGTGCTAAAATCTTGGACCACCCTGTACTTCGTTTGTGTCCGAATTACTGATAGTCGCTTTAAAAAACTCTCAAAAACCTATAAAACTGCCGGTAACTCCAAAAAGCCCAAGATTAAAATTTTGATTGCAATCAAAAGTCTACTGAACCAGTTTCTTTTGGCAAGTGCCCTTTATTTCAATTTAATGGACATTCAACAGCAACAAAACTAATCACTACACATAAATTCAATTCCAAAACCATATTTTTCACCCACAAGATGACAAATCAAAGAAACGAAAATGAAAAAAGAAAATGAAAAAATATTTTGGATAGATTTATTTAAAAAAACAGACATACCGTATTTTCTCTATTAATGAACCCGGGTTCATTATTTTTCAACCCTCCAAAAATGTTGAAATTGTAAATCAAAAATGGCCCTAACTCTGAAATCCTAGTCAAAAAATCGAGGGGGGTTCATTATTAGAGAGGGTTCATTAATAGAGAAAATACGGTAGTTCATCACGAAAAAGACATAACTGAAAAATATATGGAATAATCCTGCTCAAGCTTGGTCATCTTCCTCGTTGAAGTTCATCTCATCTGCCATTTTAATGCCCTAAATAAAATGTTTATTTAATTGATGAAATTTCAAGTTTTAGCACGGGAACCAATGGCAGGACCATTGTTCCAGATCATAATTTGGCAGAAGGTTCCCTTTCTGCCCCTTTCTGCCCAAAAAGTGACTCGAGTTTTTGGCTCGCCTTTTTTGCCTCTTTTGGCTCAGAGAATACATACTCTTTGGTCATTCTGGGCAGAAACGCAGTCTATTTTATCCATTGTGTAATTTGTTTTTCAATTTTGCACCTTATTAAACAATGACCTAGGACATTGGCCCTAGCAGAATACACAGGTTTTCAGGGGCTGTTAAAAAAGCATTACATTCTCAAAGTGCAGCTTGTATCGCTTGGCCGCTTCCGCATCGTCAAATCTGAGCTCTAGACGTTTGGCGGCGGAGGAGCCACAGTCGAGAGCTCGATATTCCAACCAACCCACGCCCTTCTCATTGATCTTGGAGCCCATGTAGATGTAGTGAGCAAACAGCTCAGTGTCATCATCTGTAGTCATGAAGGACACTCGGATAACTCCATTGCTGTCATAGATCTTTGCTGAGCATCGACGGGAAACTTCACTGGAACCAGCCTGAAAAACGATTTGAGATCAACTTTTATTCATATAAGTATTTTCAAGTCAACCAAACCTTCTTCATGGGAGACACAAATTCGTCAGAAACGAGCACATTGCAGGCTTCTTCGGCTAGGAGCTGTTCCTCCTCTTCATCCTCGTCTTCTTCGTCATCATACTCGTCCCCATAACCTCCCCCTTCCTGCAAAATTGATAGTTTAACCTAATGAAAACATTTGTGAGTCAACCTACTCTCTCATATTCCTTCTCCAAAGCAGACTTGTTTTTGCTAGCATTCTGCTCAGATTGACGCACAGTATTGAAATTGTTGGGTTGGGCTGGAGGTGTAGCAGCAGCGGTTTGGCTAGCTCCAGCAGAGTTATTGTTACTGCTAGTAGATGAGGTTGCTACTCCAAAGAAACCTCCTGCTGGTTTGACTAAAAAAAATAAAGGTCAAAAATTCAAGTTTTAGCAGGAGAATGAATTGCCAACAGAAATAACCGACTCAAATTCGACCATGTTTCACCCTAATTTTCAAAGCCTTTTTTACAATTCTATCTATTTGTCTAAGTTCGAAAATTGCAAGGATTCTTCTTTTTCCGATTATTAAAGGGGTTGGAAATCCGGTCTATTTACACAGTCTTACACCGAACACCATAGAGACTCCGATTTCACCGGCTTTTGAAATAATTTGGCATTGAACAGGTAAGGCGCTAATGTTTTCTCAGTGGCGCAGTGGATAAATGTTTGTGGTTTTTGGCCCAAAATGGTGCGTAGGCTCGATCCCACGTAGTGGCTCGCTAGTTATTTTGGCTTCTTTGACTAATTTCCAGGAGTAATTGGGATCGCTGATTCTGAATCGGGCACTAAGAAAGTATATTCACCCCTGAATATTGGTCAATCGAGCCAAAATAACTAGCGTGCCACCACGTGAAATCGAACCTACGCACCTTTTTTGTCCGTAAAAACACAAACGCTTATCCACTGCGCATAGAGAGTCCTGAGTTTTTACAACATGTTTTTTTCACCATGTGCCAAAACGATTGGGAAAAAGAGTTGAGGAAAAGACTTTAAAAATTGGGCAAAAAATGAAAAACACTGAATAACCCGAAAATAATTTTTTGCTTAATTTATTATAGCTCTGTTTTTCAAAGATCCAAAATAGTATTTTTTCAACACTTTATTTGCAACAGAACTCTTGATACAAATAAATCAGAACAAAAACAATTCAGATGCAGTAAGAAGACAAGTGATGACAAATTAATCTCTTAGTACATCTTCGGTTTAGGTCCCATCTCAATTTTTTGATTTTTTTAGCTTTTTTTCAAAATTTCAAAGGGAAAGACCAAAACAAATTTGATACATAGTTTGTCGTAAAGCTTTGTCGGATTGAAATTGCGCAGTTCTTACATCTAAAAAAATTGATACATCACAGTTAACATACTTTGAAAAAAAGAAAAAAATGACTGCAAAGTTTTTTTTTTGAGTTTTCCTAAATGAAAGAGAAAAAATTATTTCTAATTTTTTGGAGGCAATTCCGAAAAAAGAATTCGGGAATATCCTTTGAAATTTTGAAAAATTGCAAAAAGTCATCAAAAAATTGAAGTGGGACCCGAACCGATTAAGTACCAATCTTTTTTCTTCTTATGCATCTGAAATTCTCAGAGTTACTTTATAAAACTTTAAGATTGTGTACCGGGAGCAGGTGGGTTCGGCTGAAGAGATGAAACTGCCACTCCTGAAGCAGCCTGGTTGACCTTGTCGCTGAACTCTTTGGCAATTTGAGCATCTTTGAAGCGAGCCAACAGCACTTCATCAGTCCCATTGACGGTCTCCTCGCTGTAATCTCTGCATGCCCAGGTGTAGGCGGTCGGCATGTGCTCTTTTTGTGTGATCTTGAAGTTGGGGTGGATGGGGAAGTTGGCACACACCTTGTGCACCTGGTCACGACGCATGATGCACCGGTAGCGGCCTGTTTGCTTGTGGTTTAGAAGCTTGATTTCTCCCACTCCACGTTCCTTGATCTCTTTGGTCTCTTTGTCGAAGCGGTACAGCTTGCAGCGACCCACAAACACCACCTGCAATAAGGCACAAGTTGAAATAAACTTTTATTTCGATTGACTTTTATGGACAAAGTGTTTTTCTTGTCCCCCTCCCCCTGGCTAGGCTATAGCTTCTTCCCCGTCAGGATTTTTTTTTCATTAAGGATTAGCTCCCCTCCAGTCAAGACTTTATGAATCAAAAAAATTTTAGGTCCCCGTCAGAATTTTTTTGTTTACTTGCGTAAAACCATGCTCCCACTAATTCTGCCTCGGAATCACACCACATGAGAAACTGTAGAATTTCTCGTATATTATGCTAGAAATTCAAAATTCGAAATTCATTATCTCACGGAGGTTCGGTTCTGACAAGGAAGGGACCCTGATTGTGAGCTGTGGTAATTTCGGTAAATTTTTTATGAGCGTATTCTTGTAGAGCGTGCCCAAGTTCCTTATGAGTCTGGCTCCCCAGCTCTGAAAGCCGACAAAAAAATTTGGATTACCCATGGACCGTGGGTCAGCTATGAAAAACCATGATATGGGTATCGAAGTGTTTTTAGAAGTTTGAGTGACCCTTGTAGACCTTAAGAGCTGGGAAGCCACATTTATCAGGAACTTGGGAATGCTCTACAAGAATACGCAGGAAAAAAATTTCATCGAATCTCCCCAGGTCACAGTCGGAGTACCTCCATTGTGAGTCAGAATTAATCGAGAGTCATGTTGTTGTTTTGACCGAAAATACTCAACGGTACAAAAACACGATTTAACCCCCTAAAGTCAATCAAAAAAAAATCGTTTAGTGGCTTTTTATATACCGTATTCTCTCTATTAGTTCCACACTCTCTATTAAACCCACACCCCCAACTTTGAGGACCTGTATCTCAGCTCAGAGAAAAAATTTAACAAAGCTGTTTATTGCATTTTCTTAACTCCCACAAGCTCTACTGATTTCACTTTTTAGATTTTGGTTGAGCACCCAAAAATCTCGAGATCGACCCCAGATTTTTCCGATTTTCGGACGATTGAAAAATAATCCCACATGTGGAACTAATAGAGAGAATATGGTAGTGAAATATTCCAAGGAAAAATTAGTATGAACTCACATTTTCATCCTCCTCACCAGTCTTGGTCTCCACTAACTCAGGCAATGGGACCACTGGTTCAAAGTGCGCATCAGGCACAAACTCTTCGGTTTCATTGTCAGAGTCGTCACCCTTGTTTTTGGAGTCCGACTTGTCTGCTGGCTTGGACTGGAACACCTGAAACTTGTAGAAATATTCAATCTAATCGGACTCCAGTAACTCGATAAAGCAAATTTACCTGGAAGTTCTTGGGATCTCCTGCAAATGGTGACTTGCCTGTCGCATTTCCACTAGAGTTCAAGAAGCTGGAGCCACTTGATTTGTTTGCAAGGGACGCAAAGCTAGCTCCTACATCATTTTTGCTGGTGCCTCCTCCAAACAACGAAGATTTGGTGGTAGTAGCTTGAGTTTCTGCAGGGGTGGAGACAGCTGGACTGTTGGTTCCTGGCGATGGCGTTGCAGCTGGTGAGAATTTACCAAAAACACTTGGAGCAGCCGGCTTGGACGCCTGAGTTGATCCTCCAAACAAAGACTTTTGGTTCTGGTTAGACTGTCCAAAGACAGACTGTCCAAAGGATGGTGCTGCTGGAGAATTGGTTGCATTTGGCTGAAGAGGCTGCTGGGGCTGTAGCACGGGCGGTTTGGCCGCCTGATTGGATGGAGTGGCATTAAAACAAAGGTGAAGTTAGGTACAGCTGCCTGCTTGGCTGGCTCAGCGGTGGTAGCTGAAGGAAGACTGGATGCGGGCTTTTGGGCAGGTGTGGTGGTGATTGGAGCAGAACCAGGCTTGGGAGCTTTGCAACACGGGCAAGTCGTCAGTTCAGCGCTGTTGTTGACCATACATCCGGGGCAGCTCCATCTAAATATTTTCATAAGGTTGGTTTCACAGTTAATTGAGGGTGGCCTTCTAGCTTTCACAGTTAATTAAAGTAGTTTTATAGCTTTCCCAGTTAATTAAGGTGGTTTTCTAACTTTCACAGTTAATTAAAGGTGTTTCCACAGTTAATTAAGGGTGGGTTCTCAGTTAGTGTTTTCAGATTCGAGTTTTTTTGATCATGCATTTTTAGAATAGGCCTATAGTACCAAGCTAAAAAACTTACGATCCAGGCTTAGGCATGAGATGCTCCAGTCCTCCACTGCTCTTCACAAATTCAACCTTTGGCAAAGCAGGTTTGGAAGAGGCTGCGACGAAACTGGAAGCTGCAGGTGTAGCATCTTTTTGGCTGCCGAACATTCCACTGCTTAAAGTTTTGTTGGGAGCTGGTGCGGCAGGCGTCGCTTTGGCTCCGAAAATGCCCTCGCTAAAATGTTTTTAGATTAGCTGAAAAATTTAAGATGTAAAATGAGATATTACTTTTTGGTGTTGTCAGCTTTAACTGGATTTATAGCAGCTACTGGAGTAGGATGGGCGTATTCTGGAGCTGGCGCAATGGCATGCGAGGGCTGCTGCATATGAGAACTGAAAATAAATCTGTCATAAATAATAATGGAAGCAGAAGCTCGAAGTTGTTTTTTAAGCATGAGGTTCTTTGGCTTTATCAGCGGATGGCCACTAATCTTTTGAGCGGAATAGGTGAGCTCACTTCAAGACGGTCTCAAACATCTTTTGATGTTTGGAAGACTTAGTTTATTCTAACGCTAACTAACCTTTCCTGAGCACAACAGGGGAATTCAGGTGGAAAATCAGTGCCAATTCCTTTTACAGGATTAGATTATCTATTAGGGATAGAAGATAGATAGTACTCGAAACTCGATTTCGAGTAGTCTGACTCGAAATTGTTTTCATTAAAACAGACATATTTTTATTGACCAAATTAAAAAGTTTTTACACCATTATGTAGCCAATAAATTTAGATTTGGATTGTGATATAACATATTCAAAACTTTGATAAAAATCACACATAAAAACAAGAAAAAAGATCAAAAAAAAATTGGATTTCGAGTACTCGAAATTTCGAGTACTCGACAACCCTACACATTTGGTCTGATTGTACAAGGGGTATACAAGTTTCAAATTTTGAGATCTTATGCCCACGGCGGCTGGATTTACAGTGAGAAACTATGCATATTTTAAAACTATTAAACTGTTGAAACTGCTGACCTGGTTACCATAAAAAATGGTAACCAGGCCAGCAGTTTTTTTTAAATTAAATCAGAATCAAACATTTTCTAGTACCATATAAAACAAGCTGGCTGACTTACTTGACTGGTGCAGGCTTGTAAAGTTGCTGCTGCTGAGCTTGCACATTACCGGGAGCACCCACACTAGTGCTATTGAATTGCTTCTGTTGTTGTTGCTGCATAGGTAGCTGCTGATGATGCTGCTGAGCCAGCAGGTTTAGCTAAAACAATAAGATAAGTAAAGAATTTCTTCAAAATTTTGACGATTCAAAATATCCACAGCTTTCTTTAGAAGTTAGATTTTCACTAGCGGGTTTTTCCACTAGGCGGAAAAATTCGATTTCTTCGGAAAGCTATGGCAGGTGAAAATTGTCAGAATTTCATAGGACACTCGGTGTTTTTGCAAAATAATAAAATTTTCTAGAAATAAACTAAGGACGATACGTAAAAATGCCACGTTTTGTGAAAAAGTGCCACGTTTTATCGATTCTAGTCAAGAAGGCGAAAAAATGCCATGTTTTTGTGAAAATGTGCCACGTTTTAGGAAAAAGTGCCACGTTTTTGTGAAAATCTGCCACGTTTTCTGACAATAAGGTTTCTTAGACAAATTAATGATTTACACCTGCAATTTTGAAGATCACCATTAGCTTGCTATTGATATATTCTTGGAAACAAAGCGACCAATAAAACCAGGCATATCTGTGCAAAACTAGGCAAATTTGAAAAAAAACGTGGCACTTTTTCACTAAAACGTGGCACTTTTTCGCCTTCTTGACTAGAATCGTAAAAACGTGGCACTTTTTCACAAAACGTGGCACTTTTTCTCCAGGACGTGGCATATTTCCGTTTTATCCATAAACTAACCTGCTCTTGATAGGCCTGAAGAAACTGCATCTGCTGCATTTGCTCAGGAGAGCAGAAAGGGAACTGAGGTGGCTGAGCGTAAGCCTGAGCAGGAATAGGAGCTGGAGCTGGAGCCTGCATGCCAGGCATCTTCTTAAACAGATCAACTAGCAAATCCACCTCTCGTTGGTGTCGATCATCCTGCATCTTGAATATGTGCTCAGTATGCTCACGCCAAGCCTTCAACTCGTCCTTCATAGAGCGGTCTGACACCACTTGGTTGATGTAGGTCTTCACTTGGCGAAGCTCATCTGTCAGATTGGCCTACAAATATTCAGGATTATAAAAATACATTTTGGATATAGTTCTGCAATTTAAATAGACAATTTTATAAAATTTCAGATTTTAAAAGATCTTGCCCTCTCTTGTTTTTAAAACTTGAATACACACTTATATGCCAACCGTTTTATTTTAATTCCACTGCCCATATGCCGAAACGTGTGTCTGAAACCGACTTTAGATAATTCGGTTCAAATCTTTTTTACTCAGGGATGTGAATCGTAATTTTTCAAAAAATTTGTACTTTTTTGGGATCCCAAATCTCTTTTATTTTGAAAATTCTAGTCAAAACTTTTTTTGCTTCAAAATTGCAATAAGCACTGGATATAATTATCTTTTTTCTTCAAAAGTGGTCGAATTTTTTTGGAGAATTTTTTCTTTTTTGAAAATTTTTTATTCACAACCCTGTTTTTACTGATTGTGAATAAAGCATATTACCAGACTTCAAGGATGTAATTGCACCCGCTAACAGTGAAACACTTTTAACCAAATGACCGGAAATCAATATTTGGGCACAGGTTAGACAAATTAGCGGACTTTTATGACTATATTAAGTTTTAACATGGGAAAGGGTATTTTGTAAAGGGTATTTTGTATTTTGTAAAAATTTTGTAAGCTTATGAAAAATGGAATTTGAGTCCTGGCCTTTTTTAAAATTAGCAGCCAACTCACAATGTTCCTGTTGATGTCGGAGTAGGAGTCATTGAAAGACTTGTGGATGGCCAAAATCAAGTCATTGTGGGTCTGCAGCAGAGCTTCCATCGAGATCTGGTTAGGATTGTCCACAGGAGAGAAAGCTGAACCGTTAGTCTGACTATTGGGAATACGAGTCATAAAGCAAAGCAAAGCTAGATCAAAACACTGAAAATTGATTGAGTTATTGAAAAATTTCTGGAAATTATGAAATAGGCGGCAAACGAAGCCAGTAATGATTTGAACCAGGAAAATTTATTCATAACATACTGTAATGGTGAAATCGTTACAGGACAAAAAAATTGCAGAGATGGTTGCAAAATATAATTTATAAGAAATATGTAAATAAATGATTTTTATAATAAACGAGTTGGTTTTATCTTATACCGTATAACCTCTATTAATTAGGCACCCCCTAATTCAAAAAACGTGTTCGTGGCATTGTGTTTTTGACCCACTTTTTGGTCACTTCTCTCAGGCAAGTTACCAACCATTTTATAGCTCATCTCACTAGCTACAAAATGAGTGGTAACTTGCCTCAGAGAACTTTCCAAAAAATGGGTGAAAAACACAATGCCACAAACACGATTTTGAACGAGGGGGTGCCTAATTAATAGAGGTTATACGGTATTTATCAAAAATAATACATATTATGATAAAATCGAAAAAATTCTGCAAAAATTTTGACTGTCAGTAATTTTGAAGATTGTGGAGGCACATAATGAATAACATCTATCATCTTCCCCAAATCGGTTAATTATCATGATGAACAGTGTTGTAAGTGGCATCAAGTGGCAACTTGTTGAAGTGGCGACAAGTTTCGCACGTTCAAAATTCAGCTGTATACCCACAGGTTTTCAAGTGCTGCGCCATGATTGTCATGCTACACCTGATCTCAAAATATACGAAAATGACTGAAAGGAGTTCAGCTTTCTAATAATGCATAGTCTGTTTTTGCATAGCTTGTTAACCAAGCATAGCCTGTTTTCATTTATAACGTCAATTTAAATCGCCCTTATTCGTTATGATGGGAATTTCCATAATTTTCCACTCTGACTTTCTACAACTCATAACTTTTTTTCTCGATTTTATCTAGCAAAATTGTTTTAACAAAAACATAAGCAGAATCTGACGGTTATATAGACATTTAATTTAGCAATTTTTTACAAAAATTTGGCCAATATAAAAGGCCACATTGTATTATAAAAATCGTGGGAAAATATACAAAAATGATATTTAAGTTAAAGCACATTTGCGTGTAAAAATGCCTTTGAAATTCCAAGATCACCGTCAAAATTTAAATTTCGCTCAAGACAAAAACTACATGAATTTTAAATCTTTCGCAAATCCTATTTTGTTGTCTCTTTCGGGATTTTGAATTTGACAGGGACTTCGGATTTTAAATGCAGTTTTATGCGCAAATCAATTTTTGCAATATATCTACACAAACAAGAAGTATTAGGCGAATATTGTCCTGTAATGACCGTGTCTACGCTTTATGTAAAACTGAACATATTTCTGCAGTCGGATTTAGCAATCAGTGATAGAAAAATAGAAAATTAAGTTATTACAAAGGCAAAAAGGGTGTCGCGAATGTGATCCTTCCACTGTAACCGTGCGGACAATTTAACCTGCTCCCTTTAGGGCCTGGGCCGGTGCTTGTCTCATTGTTATGGTAAACATCCAGCGATCTCTGAGCTCCCTCAAAGACCCCTTGATGACACAGCCCTTGAAATGGGCATCCGCTCAACCACCCTTGCCTCCCAGAAACTGGACTAGAGACGCCCGTCACGACGTCTGGCTGCAGACACATTTTTGAAGGCAATATATATCTCTCTTTGATTGCTGCACACACTACTCTGTCCATTCCTTTCTTTTTGATAAAACACTTTGTGAACTAGTAAACAAAAGCCTTTTTTTTGGTTTTTTGTATCAGTAGATAAAAATATTATATTATATAATTTTTTTCCAACGACAACGCCAATGATGATGACAACGACAACGTTTATAAATGAGCCATAAAACAAGGATGGTAATAAAAATTTACGGAAAAAGTACATTTTCCGCAAAAAAGTACATTTCACTACTACCGTATTTATTTTAATAGAAGACTAGTCTTTATTAGAAGGCCAGTTTCTAATAGAAGGTCACCCCTTAGGGCCAAAACTAGGGGATAAACTACATCTTATTGCATTTTTAACGCAAAACCAAAAAAAAATTTACAGTTTGAAAAATAGAAGGCCATGGACTTCTATTAGAATAAATACGGTATTCAACAAAAAAGGTCATTTTCTCCAGTACTTACTTCCGCTTTAAAGCGAAAAACAAAGATTTTGACTGAAAATTTCGAAAAAAAATTGGGGTCACGGAAAAAGTACAGTTCCCATGCCTGCCTAAAAATATAAATGGAAAAGAAAATAACTCATAGAAAGAAGGTTAATTTGCTTGTATCTCATTTCTATTTTTAGGGAATTTTTGAAGGAATTCAGAAATTCTGATATTGATAATGCCCACCCAACTTTTAATTCTGCAAAAGTTTGTCCGTCAGTGTAGCACCAAGTTTTTTTAGTAGGGCTCTAAAGAGGGCGGCTCCAATGGATGTAGGATGTCGAAGTCGGATGTCGATGTCGAAGTAGGAGGCAGTGGCTCCAATGAGCCGAAAAAAGTTGTCACCGAAAGACTAATTGTTGTCACCGAAAGCTGTTCCCGACACGAAATCAGCAACTTTTAAATTGTCTTGCGGGTGAATCGTCCGTGTCCCTAAATATATGAGTTACATTCATCTCGCCCACCACATGTGCATCGATCAGCAAGTTCTGCAGAATAACTTAAATTTTAGATAATATAGTTGGTCGAACTGACCTTTCCCTTGTTTTCTTCACTGCCCAAATGATTGAAACGGACAAAATTAAAAGCGCTCCCTGAGCTTGACCCTCTACTTTGTTGGATGAAGATATTGCTCGTTCTGCGCTTTGCTTGAGCTTTTCCGCCTTCTTAGCGCGATTTCGTGTCCCTAAATATATGAGTTACATTCAAAAACTGCTCTAAAAAATGATTGAACTTGTTTTTTGCAAAGTGGTCAAGTTTTTTTGACACACCCTGTATAGCGGCAACTCAAAAAATTCGCGCGCTTACCTTTTTACACAAAACATCACTAATCCCCACCCATTGAAAAACTTCCTATTTTCAAGCGAACATCAATAAAAAGCGGTATACTCTTTATTCAAGCATTTTGCTATACAAGAAACACTTAGCAAAAAATATATACATTCATCATAATTATTTAGATACTCGAAGCAGCTTCCGGTGCATTCATCCCCTCATTCGCCTTGTCGTTTCCCTGATTGAGCACTGCCTAAATTATACCCAATAATAACTGTATTCAGCCAAGCATGAAAATTTCACCATCTTTTTCTCGAAAATCTCCCGCTTCTCCAATTGGCAAATTATCTGGGGCAATAATTTTTATTACTCAATCAATGGAAGTTACTTACTCTCTCAAGCTCAGGATTTTCGGCCTCGAATGCTGTTTGATTCTCGCTTCTTGTCTTCAGCAACTTCATCATCTCGCCCACCACATGTGCATCGATCAGCAAGTTCTGCAGAAAAACTTAAATTTTAGATAATATAGTTGGTCGAACTGACCTTTCCCTTGTTTTCTTCACTGCCCAAATGATTGAAAACGGACAAAATTAAAAGCGCTCCCTGAGCTTGACCCTCTACTTTGTTGGATGAAGATATTGCTCGTTCTGCGCTTTGCTTGAGCTTTTCCGCCTTCTTAGCGCGATTTCGAACATGCCATTTAAAGACCAAAAAAGCCAATAGTGAAATTGTTGAGAGAGCCATCCCGACAGCTAGCGCCTGAAAACAATATAAGAATTGTAGGCACTTACATAGAATACACAGCGATTTTGGGAGGGTCAGATTTGATGAGGGGGGTGGTACTCTACACCATCGCCAAATTGTAATTCTGATACATTTAATTTCACAAAAACTTACAGTGATCACATCAATGGCACGCATTTCCTGGAAAACGGACGGAGCACAAGTGGCCGAAGCAGACGTGTTTTTCATCTTAGCTGAAGTAACTTGTTGAGAAGGGACGAGGGTCAACTCACGAAGGATTTAACTCGCGAAGACGCCGTGAAACGGAACGGATTGCCACCCACAATGGGCCGTATCACGGTCCGTGAACATGGACCGTGATATGGGCCGATTTTTTTAGTTAGCAGGTAAATTTATTTTTTTGCATGTCGTTTTCAGTTTAATCGAACGCCCAAATTTATGAGCAGCATTTATGTAAAAAAAAATCGGAAAAAGTATCGTGAAAACACAGAATGCAGAGTCGATAATTTTTCAACACGGACCGTGTTTTTTGTACGGTCCGTGATTTTTGGGCAGAAGTAGCTCAGATGGCACAAGCCAAAATTGCGTTTTCTTAGCTTCTAAGAGCGTTTTAAGCCTTTCAAACAATAAACAAACATGTTTTAAAGGACCATACTTGTTGATGACAATAAGAATTTGGCAAATTCAAATGCGCGCGGGACACTTTTATTTCGTCTCTCACTGTACTCTTTTGAGACGTTCAAAATAACTCAAAAGAATACAGTGCGAGACGAAATAAAAGTGTCCCGCGCGCATTTGAATTTGCCAAATTCACATTGTCATCAACAAGTATGGTCCTTTAAACGAGTGCTTTTACATTTTCGGCCAACAAAAAATTTCACCGCAAATCGACTTTTCGCCTTAGGACACAGGAAAATAGTACTGGAGCGGAGCTGGATACCTTATTTTTTATTTACGTAAGAGTATTCTTCTTCGTTTTGGTCACTAGAGCTGTGAAAAAAGGAGTGTGCAAATACTATAAAAATATGGGCAGAGCAACCCTCATTTAAGCAACATTCATTTTATATTGAGTTGCATTGAGCGTGGTCAAACATAAAAACGGAAAGCAGTTAAAGGTGTCCCAATGGTTTCATATGTAGACAAACGACATAAAATTAGAAAGCCCAGAAAAAAGCCTTCTTATGAGCATAAAAGAAAATGCTGCGCCAGATAATTTCACTGCTCACCAGCCTTAAGAAAAAACTGTCCATTTTTCAAAGAGTCGTTTTTGGCATTGCACACAAGTTCAGGGGTCTAATTTTGCGATATTTGTGCTCAGTAGGTCTGAAAACCCCCAAGTAGTCAAAAGTTACAGTCCGTCTTTCTCGTGTTAAATCAAATTTTCCTTGAACCATTCTCGACCATAAATATATCCAGGTACCCGAGAAAAGTACTCATGCTTGAGTAATTACTTCTTCTCCATGTGGTTAGCCCGCTGTAGCTATCAGGCAGACTGAGAGTAAGAATTTTTTTACTTTATTTGGGTTCCAAAACCTGTTTTCTGGACTAATTTGGACATGCTGAAGATGGTTTGATAATGGTAAAATGCCGTTTTGCAGAGTATTTTTTGAGTTTTGGTAATATCGAGTTTCGGTGAAATCAATTATTTCCCAATACTCAAAAATACTATAAAAACCTTATTTTACTATTATCAAACCATCTTACGCATGCTTGAATTAGTCCAGAAAACAGGTTTCGGAACATGATTCGGGCATGCCAAAGATGGTTTGATAATAGTAAAACAAGGTTTCGTATGGTATTTTTTGAGTATTGGGATATACCGTATTTCCTCTAATAAACGCCCTGCCCGAAAGTCGGACAATGTACCCAAACTTCTTGTTGTCAATTTCACAATTTTTCTTGTATTTGATTTAGATGATCATTTACAACCTTATACTGAAAATGACGCCAAGAAATAGGGATACATTTTGAGTACAAGGTTGCAAATGAGTATGTAAATTAAAATTACAAAAAAACGTCACTTCCAAATTAATACCGAATAGTGTGTCCTAGAAATATTCGGTATTAATTTGGAAGCGCCGTTTTTTGTAATTTTTTATTTACATACTCATTTGCAACATTGTACTCAAAATGTAGCCCTGTTTCTTGGCGTCATTTTCAGTATATGGTTGTTAATGATCATGTAATATTAAATACAAGAAAAAATTGTGAAATCGACAAAAAGAAGTTTAGGTACATTTTCCGACTTTTGGGGAGGGCGTTTATTAGAGGAAATACGGTAATTGATTTTACCAAAACTCGATTTTATAAAACTCAAAAAACACTCGAGAAGACAGCGTTTCACCACTTTCAAACCATCTGCAGCATGCCCGAATATGTCCAGAAAACTAGTTTTGGAGCCCAAAAAAAAGTTTAAAAAAATTTTGCTCAAAGTTGACGACCACTTGGTTCGGTTGGTTCAGACAAAAAATTAAATTCCCGCTAAATTTTCACTGAAAGTGAGAGTTCGAGTTAGAGGGAAAAGGTAATCCGCTAATTGGACACGGGGCTTTAGGGTAGGTACTTATCTATCTTCCAGGTGGATAGGGCACAAGAAGCAGGTCAAAATATCGAAATAACATGACTTTTTTCAAGACGAAAAATACCCAAAAAACATACAATCAAGCCTCCATACAATAAACCCCCCGCTCAAGTTCGTTCCCAGCTAGGGTCCGACACTTTTTGTAACCCGATTTTCGAAATATTTTATCGATTCTGTTACGACATTCTGATCGCAAATATCGCAAGGATTCCGATTTTGGATTACCGGCAAGGATTACTGGCCAAAATGGGACGTTATAACGAGTGGACGTTATATCGAGCGTCGTTTTATGGAGACTACACTGTCGTCTGGCCAAAATAAAAAATTTTTCAGGACGTTGTATCGAGCGTCCACTGTATGCAAAAGTGAGTAGAAAAGTATAGGCAGAGAATAAATTCAACAAAAAACTGCCTTGATCCCCTGTTGTTTTGTGAACATATATCGGAAGTAGGATGTCGATGTAGGAGGTAGGAAGTCGGAAGTCTATTGGAGCCACCTTGACTTCACTATCGACATATACATCCTACTTCCGACATCCATTGGAGCCACTACTTCCGACTTCGACATCCGACTTCTACATACTACATCCTTTGGAGCCGAGCTATGAAACCAGATTTAAAACAAATACTAATAAACATGCAAAAATGCATATGTTTTTCTTATGTGATCTTTGCCTAAAGCTTTTACCGGTTTTTTTCATTAAATACATTTAAAAATTTACAAGCTGTGATGGTACTTTATGTAGAATATTATATTTAATTATATAATTTCACTTAAAAATTAAAGCAATAGATGGATTCAGGCATGCGTTCCTTCTTTTCTTCCTTTCCAAAAGTGTCCTCAGTTGCTGGAGCCCTCAACAGAGTGCCGTCAACAATGTCAAGTCTTTTGAAAAGGTGAATTTGACTGTTAATCTCCATCAGCTCTAAATTAGCCTTTTTCCGCATGAGTTCTCGCATGTCTTCAGCCTGTTAAATATGGATTGTTAAAAAAAATTAATTGCAAAATATATGCGAAAAATAGAGCGTTGACTAAATTTTTGTCCGATTTTATTTTAACCATTGCATCAACGTGGGGTCGAACATGTGCACCATTTTGGGCCATGAAACACAAATGCTTATTTACTGCTCTACCAATGTCGCACTTTTCAACCTACACGGGTCCAAACCCCCCTCCTTTTAAGAGAGAGGAAAAGGCTTCAAAGTGTGGCACAGTGGGCAAGCGTTTGTGTTTTCAGCCCGAATGGTGCACAGGTTCGATCCCGCATGCGTGCACTTTACTTTTTTTAACTTGTTTGACCAATGTCTACGGGTAATTTGGCTCTCTGTTTCCGAATCTGGCGTCGAAAAATTGAATTACTTCTGGAAAATGGTCAAACAATCCAAAAAAGTGAAGTTCACACATTCAGGATCGAACCTGCGCACGATTTTGAACCAAGAATCACAAACACTTACCCACTGTGCTCCCGAGGTCTGAATAGCCTCCCCCTTAAATTAAAAAAAATATATTTTTGTGTTGATTGGATCAATTCTGTTGTGCTTGTTTGATATCATTTGATTGCCTAGAGTCTCGTCTATTAAACAAAAAAAATCTACGAGATTACAGAACTTCAAAAAGATATCACCAAAATTAAATAGGACGAAAATTTGGTCAGCCTTGCTCAACCTTACATGCTCAGGATTGGCCCTAATCCAGCAGATAATAGCTAGTGCTAGTTGATTTTCGCTGCTGCTCCAATTTATACGATTAAGCACTTCTTGCAACACATGGAAGCAGCAGCTTGGAAAACACTGAAATATAACTAACTTAGGTACTCGAACTGAAATTTTTTTGAAAGAAGACGATATATGAGAAACAGTCCTGCCATTTTTCAAAGGATCATTAAACTTGATAAGTACAGCGATTTGCGGAGTTCGCATTAGCGTGGGACCACCCTGATTGTGTCCATAATGTTTTTGAATTAATTTTTTGTATGCACTGAAAATTTGAGCTCCCTTTCATGAGTAAGTTTTTTAGCACCGACTCAGGTAAGTATTTACGGTGCAATGTAAGTAGGATAAGTCGTCCGATTTTGCATTGTCGAGCAACGTTGGGCTGGACTAGTAAACGGTTGTATATTTCGAAAAAATTTCACATGCAAGCAAAAACAATTCGAAAACATTTTTGACAAAATTAGGGTGGTCCTGCGCGAATTCGAAATTTCTAAATTGCTGTGCTTACCAAGTTTCAAGGTCCTTCAAGCAACGTAAACTTTTTTACTTCCATTTTTTTAAATTTGACAAAGCATCTGTTTTTTGTTATTTTGATAGTTTTGAAATGTACAGTTTTTGGAAAATTATAAAAACTGTATATAAGAAAGCATTTCAAAACATTGACAAAAAGGTTCCCCGCAACATAAAAGGATATTACTTCTATAATCGGAAGAAATGTATAAAGTCGACTTACGATATAACTGCAGCCTCGATATACCGTATTTATTCTGAATAACAAGCGCCTTGTTTTCAAAAGGATCAAATTGAATTCCCACACCTAAAGTCTGAAATCCCACACCTTTTAATTAATAAAGCGATTTCAGAAAAAAGGTGTGGGAATTAAGTAAAAAGGTGTGGGAATTCAGTATGTTTAGCGCGAATTTGAAAAGGTGTGGGAATTAATTAAAAAGGTATGGATTTCAGACTTTAGGTGTGGTAATTCACCTACAACCTTTTCAAAATAGTTTCCACCTCTTTTATTAGGTAATTTGGAAAGTATCAAGACAAAATTTAAAATCCTTCTTTCTCAGCGTATAGCTGTCATTTTTGATCTTTTTTAGTTTTGAAACTTAGATATTCCTCTTCCAGATGGCATATTAAACTGAACTTGATTATTTTGGACGAGTCACAATTTGGCTCCAAACACTTGTGAGGTCATTTTGAGAAGTTGACAAACATTTTCATCACTTAAAGTAATTAAATGTTATATAGGATTTCTAGCATCTCAGAAACATTCTATAACTATGTTATACCGCAGCTCTAGAGCTACAAAACCCACGTAACATATTTTTTTTGAAAATCAGAATATTGACATATGCTCTTATCAAAAAATCAATTTTTTAAAAAATGACTAAAATAAAAGTTTTTCCGATTTTTTGGATTTTGGCCATTTTTTAAATTGGTTTTTTTCCTTGGGGCAGGGAAGGACAGGCGTATTATTCACTAGTGACGCCGCGAAAAGTCTTTTAATTACAAATTTTTTGATTACCGACCTTAGACTCCAAGAAATGGAGCATGTGTTTCTGACAGTAATCGACACACTGATCTACCAGCTGCTTGATGGAGTACAGCATGGCCGCGGACAAAATGCTGTAGACACTTTCAGCTGATAGACAACTCTGAAAACTTTTTAATTGGATACTAAAATCAACTGTAACTTTTCGCTTGTTCTTGTTACATTCAAAAAATGAGTAGCACTCAGTTCAGCATAAAAAAATTCACACCGAAGACGTAATTTTGTTTAATAAATCGAAAATGAGTGCATATATCCCAGTTTCTTCCTCGACGTTAAGTAAAAATGCAAAATATATTTTTATATAGAAGAAGCTTGAGGCACTAGCAAAAGAGTTGAAAGAAGTCGCTTAGGCATAAAATATGTTCTAAATATACTTTTTAGAGCCCGATCCCGATTTGACCACTCCTTTCTAAAAATGAAAATTATTTTGCCGATAAGGTCCGCGCTTCCCACTATAGCGAGACCCTATTTTTCAAAAAGGTTGCATTATAGCGGGAACCGCGGATTTTATCGGTGAAAGAATTTTCATTTTCAGAAACTACTAGCGGAACCCTCAGGATATTATGGACTAGACTGGCGGATCAATTTAAGCAAAAGTGTTCAAATATTAAGGTAGAAATTGGTCGGACCCTAGGCGGGAACAAACTAGCTGGACTTGACTGTAAATAGAAATTATTTTGCCGATCAATTTAAACAAAAGTTTTCAAATATTAAGGTAAATTTTAGCCCAGACAGCGGAAAAAGGGAGCAAGACATTTCTTAGTTTTGGCTAACATACGCTGGCCCATAGTTGCACGGCCAAAAAAGTTGGCGCCGGATGCCGACCAGGGCGCCAAGTTGTAAAAAAATCGGCGCCGTGCTCCGATTTGTTTCAAAATTTTCTTTGGCGCACACTGGCGCCGGCGCCCTCGCAACTATGCGCTGGTCTAACTTGAGCCTGAGGCCTAAGGAAGAAGCGAATAAAGAAAAACAATAGATAGAAAATCGAATTTTCATTAGATTTGACGCAAAACGAGTGAAAAATGGAAGGATTCAAAAAAAATTGCTGGTCACCGCCTTAATTTTCTTTAAACCCAGTTTAAAAGCTTTTCGATTTATGAAAAAACTATTTAACAAGTTTTGAAAAGAAAGGGACACTCGAAAAAATCCTGTAGGCCATTTAAAAAACGGACTGCTTTTTTGAGCGATATTAAAAACAGTTTTAAAATCAATCAAATTGTCAAAGATATCTTCTACCACTCTTCAAGAGATTTCAGAATCATATTCCAGTATTTTTTCGGTTAAAATTTGCGCAAAATTCAGCTGCTATTACTCAAAAATTCATGTCTATAATTTTGTTTTTATATATACATATATCAGCCATATGAAAAGCAGGTACTTATTAGGGTATTTGTTCCAAAGTAACAGCCCACAACAAGCCCCTAAAACTCACTTACCTCCAGGTGAGCAACCAATAGATCTTGCAGTTCCAGCAGCCCATACTTGTGGGCAAACCCCAACAATTCGATGTTTAGATCACAGTCATTGGCCTTGAAATCGATTGTGCCACTGTAAAATAGGCCAAGAGGAGAGAGAAGGCTTCAGATGATGTGTCCTTCAAGTAGATTTTTTTTGAGTGGATTCCCTCATACCGGTGTTAAACATTGCTCTGGAAAATTTTGAGTAGTAATTTAAAAAGGTTTAAAAAGTTCAGTTTATACTTGAAGTATTTGCACCTAGTAGCCAGAATTAGTCTGTGAGCTGGGAAATGTCGACCATCCACTACAAACTCCACGTCACTCATTTCTTCGTTGAGGTGAAGGCTGGATATTTGTTGTAACAGTCTGTTGGTAGCTGTAAATAAAAGCCATGTTAAATTGATTGAAAATTTAAAAAAGTACTTTAATTGAGTATTCTCTCTTCGTAAATAAAGCGGTGTAAATACCAGCACAGTCGAACCTCGATTTAACTACACCGCAAAAGTCCGGTCCGACACTTTTTTACCTCAATGTTTGAAGTTTTGATCAACTGTGATTTGTCAGTTTGGTCGGAAATATGGCAAAAATTCCGATTTTACCGATCGTTTTTCAAAAACTAAATTATTTTGCTGAAATTACCCGTGACCCTCGTTTAACCACACCCTTTTTCGATAATAGGGTGTCGTTAAAACGAGGTTCACGGGTCAATTCAACAAAATCATTTAGTTTTTGAAAAACGATCGGTAAAGTCAGAAACCTTGCGATATTTCGGACTAGACTGACGAATCAGTTTTGGCAAAAAAAACTTTAAAGATTGAGGTAAAAAAGACCTTAGGCGGGAACGAATTTGAGGTGGTGACGGTTTAACGAGGGTTTACTGTAATTATTTTTGAAAGTCAATTTTAGGTAAATCCGGAAATTCGTTTCCTTTTACCTTTCTTGTCGTTGTCATCAAACCAAGGACGGTCAGGTTCACTGGTTTTGGAAGCCTTTTTGACCTGCAATTAATTAGATATATCTTTATTTCTAAAATCCACTCTCGTTTAACTGCCACTCTAGAGACCAAGCTTAAGGTGCAGTTAGCCGTGGTGCTTTTTTTGAATTCAAATTAATTTAGCCTATAAGATCGGGTGGAGAGTGGCGGTCAACTACAGCGTTGGATACCGCATAATCTCTAATAATTTCCCATCCAATGGACCTTATATCTTAGCTTACAGCAAATATTTTACATTGCTGTTCCTTTGAGCTTTCTTTATCATAAATAACTCTGTTTCCATTTATAAGGATTTGGCTGAGCACCCGAAAATTTCGAGATAGCCCTCAAAGTTTTCATATTTTGAAGAAGCTATAAATAGTGTCGAATCTACCACTTGAAAAGCGTTGAAAGTCGGCACTAAGGTTTTGATCTTGTCAAGCTCATGGCAAACTTCAGCAGAAGAAGAGCTGGAAGACTTGCGAGAGCTGGAAGAAGAAGAAAAATTGCCAGTAGCGAAATTGCTGGGATCCATGTCAATTTGAGGCGAACTTCCGATTTTGCTGAAAAACATCTTTGGGCGGCAGTTTTTTTCTGAAATTTTTAAAACTACAAAAAATATATAAACAAAAATAAAAGCTATAAAAATGAAATTAAAGCGAAAAAAAATGGCGCTAATGTAGAATACCACTCCAGGTAACTACAAATACCTGTAACTAATTACATCTCAGGCTTAGGTGTGGGCCAGCTTAAAAAAACGTCTTAAGCTTTTTAGCGGTCTTGGACTAACATTTGAGTACTTATTACTATGGTTTTATAAAAAGAATTTTAGAAAAGGGAGCAGTTTGCGTACTTTATATTAGGGTCAAAATGTTCAACAATTAAATTTCTAACTACAGTCAACCCTCTATTTAACGTCATCCTCGGTTTTACCTCGCCCCAAAATAGACCAATTTGGCCAGCTTTGACTGAAATTCAGTCAAAGTGAACCTCCGATTTAGCGTCACCCTCGATATACGTCATCTTAACACCGGTCCTGGGGTGGCGTTATATCTAGGCTTGACTGCTCTACAAAGCAAAAGCCAAAAAAATCAGCAGAAGACCAAGGCAAAAATAGAGCCTATACTTTTAATCAAAGCAATTTAATGCTATGCTTATATATAAAGAAAAAGGGGGTAACAGAAAAAGGTCAAAAACACTTAGCATAATGGTCAGATTACAACAGCAATCAGAACAACAAAACAATTGTGCCTGTGTTATCAAGCCTTGGTGCCATCTTCCAGCGATTTAGATTGTGTTGTTTACATATATTGCACAGAGTGTTGCTTTGCCTGTGATTCACACATAAACACAGATCTACTATTTTTGGGTGAAAAAAATGCAATTTTGAACATACAGACGGAAAGGGCACAAGAAATTAAATGTCTATATTAATATCGAAAAAGTTTTTTTGCCGCTATTGAGAAAAAAAACACAAAATAATTCTAGGCTTGAAAAGACCTTTAAAATAATTTTAAGCAAAGTCTAAAATAGGAACAACAAGAAAAAATAATTGAGGCCAGAGCAAGAATTGGATTTTTTGACGCTACTACACGTTCAGGTCATCAACAGCGTGAACTTTTCCTTTCGTGTTTTTTCGGGTAATTCTTTAAATATAACTTTTGAGTATAAGTAAAGTGAAAAAAAACGGGAAAATTTTTCTTGGGGCAAACATACTTTTTTTGGGTAAATTTTACTCTTTTTTGGGGCAAATTTTTATTTTGACTGATTTTACAAGGTGTGTCAAACATTTTGGCCACTTTCAATGGCCATAAATTTTTTCTGTGATCGAATTTCGAAATTCTGTAAACGCCAATCGACTCAGAAAAAATATTCATTTTTTGGTGTATAATGTGAAAAACATGATTTTTGCTAGGTCCCCCTGTGGTTTGGGTCCTGGTTTATGGATGGCATCTGGATGGGTAAGGACTCAAACCACAAGAGGGACCAAGCAGAAATCGTGTTTTTACCAAAAAATGTATATTTTTCTGAATCGATTGGCGTTTACAGAATTTTGAAATTCGATCACAGAAAAAAGTTGTGGCCATTTAAAAGTGGCCACAATTCTTGACACACCCTGTACTTAATTCGTGATCTCTTTTTTTCAAAAGTGATAACACCATCATGTAGCTTTACGACTCTAGTTTCTAATGAAGTATCAGTTGTTGCATCATCTTTGTAAAATGTAGCACAAAAAGGTTGACCTGTGAAGCAAGTCAGAAAAATCATTTGGTTTATACTTTACCTTTTTGTGATACTTTTTCGAGCGATGTTGCAATAAATAATACTTCATAAGAATCTAGAATCGCAGTGCTACATGATGGTGATATCAATTTTGAAAAAAGATGAGAAATTTTAATAAAATCAGTCAAAATGAAAATTTGTCCCCGAAAAAAGGATATTTGCCCGAAAAAAAGGATTACCCGTTATTTTCACTTTACTTATACTTCAAATGTAGCCCTGCTTTCTGGCTCATCTCGAGTATCAATTAACCAGAACTCCAAAGAAACCTAAATTTTGAAATGGCTCAAAACGAGCACTTGCACCGCGCATGCAAAAAAGTAGCCTTGTCCAGCTTGTTTATTTTCGAGTTTTTAACTATTCCAACTTTTTAGCTTTCATTTTCAACAATTTTTTTGACGTTACTCGTTTTTAACCCATTTTAATAATTTTAGCATCTTTTTTTTAAAAAGCATATTGTTGTTAAAGGTTGTTTACAACACGAAGACCCAGCATTCTGTCGACACATTTGTTGAAGGCAAGTGACCAAATGGGGGCGAGCGAATAAATGAATGACATAACGACATGTACTAGTACCAGCAAATGTCACCGGGGTAGCTTACAGACAAACCAATTGATGAGCATGTCCAATAGGCTGCCACACAGCTCATTAATTATTTATCCTTAGTGGAGGGGATAACCTGCACACCACTCAACAATGCGCCAAATGGCTACAGTAATTATTTATTTTACTAATACTCCTAATACTCCTGCTCATGCTAGTCCTTAAATTGTTGATTTTTGAGTAATTTTAAAATATTTAGGTGCTTTTTAAATAAATTCAAAGGTATGATTGAAAGCTAAAAAACTTTAAAAATAACATGCTTCTGTTTTCATGCATTTGTAATAAGCAAAAATCTGTTTTTACCTTGTCAAAATAGTTAGTTGGACAATGCTTAGTTTTAAAAGTATGTTTAGGTGGTAGATTTAAGTTTTGTATTAATTTGAAAATCATAAATTATTAAATGAATTTATAAATTTTAACTCAAACATATGAATCCATCCTCCCACGCACCCCCCCCCCCTCGTAAAATCAGCTTGGGGTAACAAGGCGTATTTTTTTGGAAAATTTTTTATACCAATAATTCCTTATTGTAAACATAGGCGTCTGCTATATTTTGCGTACCGGGGGGAGGGGGGGGCGGTTGCTAGCCGGGCTATAGCTCCCTCCCTCTCGTCAAAAAAATTTAGCCTTTTTTAGCCTTATGCAGCTTTTTCTGCCTTTAGACCCCACCCTCGACCTACATACAAAAAAATTTGATCTGAATGATTGACAGGTCTTTTTTAATTCTCACTAGGGGGTGCTCAGCCCAGCGCTGTAGCAATCCTGGTTATCCAAAAAGGCACGGTTTTTTTGCATTGATCCTCCTGTTATTTTTTTTGTTATTTTTTAGACTTAGGCAAGGGTAATCCAGCGTATGTTAAGAAGGACTCAAAGATTAGTCTAAGATATGTTTGAGTCCGTCCTAACATACACGAGCCTGCCATTCCTTAATCCTAAAAATAACAAAAAAACAACAGGGGAAAAAACAACAGCAAAAAGACCACCCCCCCCCACCCTCCCTAAAAATACCTCCTCCGACCCCCTGACCAAGATCCCCTTTTGTTGGATAGGGCCCAACAAGCACTAAAGCAACAATTTTAAACAGTGTTTTTGTGTGACACATTTTCCAACAAAAATGTATAACTTCCACTAGTAAAGCAGCTTTTCAGACAAAATTTTTATTAAATTACTAAGCACATTTTATTTGTGTAAAATATTATATTTTAGTCTAATTTACAACAAAAAGCTTCAGTCCTGTTCTTCACCTCTTTTTATCATCATTCAGCAAACAAACAGAAGCAGAGGCAATACTGCCGAATTTCAACGACAAAAAGTGAATGAATTGCTTTTGAGCTGGCACACCCAGGTAGCATCGATTGTCGTCATAGATATGCATTTGCCATACTTTACAGCCAATTGTCGCACCAAATGTGTCTTTGACTAATTTTTGTGTTCTTCTGTTTTATTATTGGCTCAAGAGCTTAGGTTCTTCCAAATATTTTGATGTTTTAGGCCGCTTGTTTTTTTTGTCAATACAGTTCATACCAGAAACACCGTTTTTGCGTCAGTATAAATTTCATATTTCCTGAAAATTGCATCAGGTCGACTGGGTCCAAAGAATTAAATTTGCAAAAAATGCAAACAATAGTTCAGCAAAAAATTGAGCAAAAAAGGCCCTGTTTCCCTGCTAGGGTGTCTTTGGCCACCCTTCTACTTCTATTTTTAACATTTTTTGTACCCGTTTTTCAGAGAGAGTCAAAGATAACAATGCATTACAAATAAATTAACTGAAGTTTGGTAAACACCCCAAGTTTATCTTGTTTTAAAAAAATTCAATTATTTTATATTATTTCCTTTTGAAAAAATCAAATTTCAAAAAGAATTGCACCGAACTTGAGGGCAGGGTGTAAACTAGAAATGATACATGGCCTAATCCGGGACGGAACAAAAACTGTGAAAAAAATTCCGGGACGGGACACCGGGATGGGATGACCAAAGAATTTACTCTGGGACGGCAATCCAGGACCAAGTAAAATCCCTGGACGTGACAATAATTTCCTTTGTCGGGAAGCAAAGAGGGAATTTGACAACAAGAATCAGTTTTCGAAAAAATATGCAAATTTTTTTGTCCTATTTTTATGTCCAAGACAGAATCTAGATATTTTCCGAGTATATACTCGAGTATATTTTGATTGACATCCCTAATATTTACTCAAAATTTGGTAGAAGTTTCAAATGATAATAAAAACTAGACTAAAATTGACTAGGACTTTTTGATTCCTGAGACGGGACAGATTTTCAAAAGTCGGGGCGGGACAATAAATCGGGGAAGCGGAAAATTACTCCGGGAAAATCACGTAAAATTACTTCGGGAAATATTACGGGACGGGAAATACACAAAAACCTCTTCGGGACGAGACGGGAGTCCCGTCCCGCCATCATCTCTAGTGTAAACCAAAATTAAGCAACTAACAGGACGATTGATGCGAAAAAAACCTCAGTAGTACAGGGTGCCCCAAATTCGCGCCCCTTCTGTTTTGGTCATAACTTTTTGATTTTGTAGCCTTTTAGCAAGATTTTTCGTGAAATAGAAAGATGGCATTTTAGTCTTTTGTTTGACACATTATTTTTTGTGAACAAAAACGATCGGCAAAATCGTAATCCTTCCAATATTTGGAACCAGACAGTTAAAGCACAACTGACAAAAAAAATTTACAAAATCGGGCTAAAAAAAGTGTCGGATACAAGGTGGGAACGAACCTATATCCTTAAATTGAGAGTTGACCGTATAACAAATTCTTAAATTTACCATTTTAAAATTTGTTTGGCACTTAAAATACTAATAAAATATTTTTTTGTTGTTTTCCGTGTTTAACACCTACTCAAGAAAAATCTGACACTGCCACTTTATTTATATAATATTTGAAGATACTCTATTTTCAATTAACGACCACTTTTTCAATTTTTTTCTGTGAACTGTTACTAGCTGATCGAGGCTTCTTTCCGATACCCATTTATAAAAATACAAGGATTGATGGAGGCACGCGCTTTTTTCTGCAAGCTCTCATATCCTTTTAGATGTGTTGGGGCCTGTTGCGCCTCAATCGCATGGGCAGGCCTATCCAAAAATGTTTTCATGCCTATGCCCATGTATTTGCCACCTATAATATTGATCCAGCAAGCTTTTTCTCATGCTTTCTACCTGTTCTAGACAGCTTTGAAAGGCTGACTGGAAAAATTGTTTTAGGAGTAACCTATTCTGTCCATAATTACTTTATGTTTTTGTATTTTTAAAAATTTTAATGGGTTTTTGCACGATTTATTGCTTAACCATGTGCCTTTTTATTGGTTGAATCTAAAAAAGTGTGATTTTTTAGTTTGTTTGGTCCAATTTTATTGAAAAAATTGTTTGATTTGTTATTAAAAATTGAATTAATTGATTTTAAAGTGTTATTTTTTTTGTGTTTTTGCAATACTACCTTCTTTCAGCCAATATAGCATGTATTAAAATATTTCCAATTTTTACCCGCCAAAGAGTTCAACCTCAGCTCCTTTTTATTTTATTTTTGTTTCGTTTTATTTTCTTGCTTAATTAAACATAAAAAGTTGCAAAGGCGGTATATGCTTTGATGTCTGAATACTGTGGCTACAGCCAATGAGAGCTTAAGCAAGTAACCATGCTATTGGTGCTTTGACCTACCCCCTCAATGGGAGTTTTTTTTTGCCTTGGTCCCCCTGTTGTTTTTTCATGATTTTTAAGGGTTAGGCTTCATTTATCGACACTTTTTTGACCTCGAAGGCTGCTGCCAGTTCTATTTCGGCAGCCTGGTCCAAAGTTTCGCAAACTGCATAAAAAATAGAAAAAATTCCGATATTCCTCCAATTTTCAAATTTTATTCTTTTTCCTAAAATGTATAGTAGGTGGCACCGTGGCACTAGAAAATTTAAAAAAGACCTTGTTCTTATTGCTACTTTATTAATTTTCCAAATTTAGTAATTCTGAAGCCACACAACAAATATTATGCTAATAAGTGCTTGTCGCACTGCTCTCAAATCTTCCAACGTGTTCAGCTCTTGCAACAATAACAACACCAGCAGCAGCAACCCAACCATAAAAAACAGCATCGCCACCAGCGAAGATTCAAATTCAAGTGCAGACCAGCATTTTTACAAGGATTCTACAACAAAATCCTCAAACAATTCTGGACCCGAAATTTATTCGGCCTTTCACTCGACTCAAAATGGCTCTACTCCTATAAACATATCCACCAAGTCTGCATTCCAGCCTAATAACAGTTTTTTATTTGATGGTTTTGGCCCTTCTAGCTGTTCTAGCACCCAGCTGGGCAACGATCTTCCTGGCCCATACTTTTTGACCTGAGCAGTGTTGGCAGTAGCAAAGGAGATTTGCAGCCTGCTCAGAGGACCCCCTTGATGGCTCTGGGCCAAGTGGTGGAAGCAATTGATCAGGACACCAAAAACAACACCAGTATGTCTGCTGCATGTAAAAATAGTGGGCTGCCAGGCACATCTGCTATTTCTGCAAACATACTGCAACAGCCAAAAGCAGAAGAAAGGAGTGCAGAAGAAAGGGTATGTGCAACCTTTGTGCTTTTTTGTTTGTTTGCTTGCAGAAATGCAAAGAATTGCGTACATTATATATGATAAAAGAAAAATTAGTGATAAAGTATGTTAAATGTTGCTTCGAGAAATTGCTAGACTTCTGATTTAGCACGTACATTTTTTCGGTTCAGAATCAATATTTTGGCAGTCTGCCCGAATTTTGAATTTTTACGAAAAGTATTTTTCAACAAAATCCTAAAATTATGACACTAAAAAATCAGCAATAATTTTTTCGTTAGGGATCGGACTTCTGAAGCTTTTTAAATCATACTTGCTGGTCACACAAATTTTGGTCAAGTCAATTTTTTTGAGTGTCTTAGAGCCATGAAAATTTTTTTACACTGACAAATTCGGTTTTTCGTCTACACAAATTCACCAGACAAATAAGCACAAATGGCTTTTGTAGTAATTGAAAGTACCGAGAAACCTAAGCAAACACCAAGAGTCTAGACAGAATGGGTATAAAACTGTCCCTTCTTAATGCTCTTCTTAATTTAAAAATAAATTATCTACTTTTTTAACACAACTTTTATGAATTTTCACCCCGTCATGTAGCCCCGGATCTCAGCTCTCTAATGAGCTACAAATTAAAATTCTGAAATATAAAAAATAAAGAGATATATGTGATTGAAAGTAGGATCCTGAACAAAAAACTTACTTTCTCCTAACAACTAAATCTCTCAATTTTCAAAATTTTACAATTAACTGTGATAGCTCATTAGGAGGCTGAGGTCCAGAGCTACATAATGGTACATTCGAACCTCGATAAGCCGACGCCTCGATAAGCCGACACCCTGAGTTCGGTCCCTTGGGGTGTCGGCTTATCGAGGTTCGACTGTATAAGCGTTTTCCAAAAGTTTTTTTTTAAATAATGAAATTTTAAAAATCAAGTAGATTATTCAAGACAAAAAGGCGAGAGATAAAAAAATAGGCGGGAGTTATAAATTTCATCCATCTAGGCTCTCAAAAAAGCAAATTTCGTCTGATTCAATATAGAATCCTAGAGCAGAGAAGAGTCTTTCATTGCAAGACCAAATTATCATAAATTTTGTATCAAAATTGTGACGCTACTACAATATACCCCCCCCCCAATAATTTTTCAGGTACCCCAAAAACCATACTTTTTTGGAAAGGTGGTGAAATTATTACGTGTTGTCCCTGAGCCTAATGCCTAAGGCCCAAAGCCTAAGGCTAAGCCTAATTCCTAAGCCTAAAAATTATTGGGGGGGGGGTGTATATTACAGTAGCGCCAAAATTGTAAAAATTAAGCACCCAATAACTAAAAATAATTAAATTTAACAATGAAAAATGAGAAGGCGAAAACGTGAATTTGTGGAATAATTGCTGACAGGCGTGGATATTTTTCTTTAAACATTCTTAATAACTTCCTTGTATGAAATCAAGCTATTTGCAAGCCAAAGGGACAAAGCACATGATTTTCAATAAAGCACATGAGCGTGCTCTTTATCGGGGATAAAATTTTGGGCCCAACCTTCTATGGTGACAAATAGAAATTTAATTGCCAAAATTCATATCTAAAAGGTTACATGCTCTGTTGTGCCACACTTTGATTACAGAATTTTTTATTTCTTTTTTTTTTAATAATTTTCTTTTCCAACCGAATTTTGCCGAAAATGGCAACGAACTCCAAACTAACAACCAAAATTTTTTTTCTAGCTTTGTCACTGTAAAAACGTTGGTATTTTATTAGGTGTTGTTGCAGCTAGTTCCAAGTGCTTTAGTTAAAATTAATGACTTGTTTCAAATTTCTGTCATTTAAAAAAAGGTTGAGTATGGCAATCTTAAACCATATTTTTTCGAAAATAGTTAATAATGGAAAATAACACCGAATTTAATTACATCAAATTAAGGAGAACAATACGATTTGCCAGAGCTGTTCTCGTCCAATTAAAGAAGCTTTTTTGCTTAAGGTAAGTTCGCTTCATTAGTAAAATTTGCGAAAATACTGCGAGCATTAAAATGAAACCTCCCCAACAATTGCCCTTTACTCTGATGATTTTTTGACTGTAAAAATTCTTGACCGAAAATCAACTTTTTGCCATTGAAGACCATACTAAAATAAAATATCTTCAAAACTACACACAGGGGTAAAATATCAACTGACGACCATTTCTGACCTACCTTTCGAAGCTTTTAATTAAACATTTCGACTAGGGTTGGACGCGGTCGGGTACCCGAACCGGGAACCGAACCGAACCGGAGCTATTTGGCAAAATTACCCGAACCGAGAACCGGGTGTGCAGGAACCGGAAGAACCGAGAACCGGGTCCAGGAACCGACCGGTTCCGGTTCCAAATAAGCATTGGATAGAATTGCTAATTTGAAAGTTTAATTTAAGTTTGAAGTTTAAACTTTGAAAATTTGATTGAAGTTTGTAAGTCGAAAATTGTCTCGACAGGATCGTATTGTAAAATGGCACACAGTTGTTGCTAGGGTTGTGAAACGAGCATGTGCTCGAGCAGATTGGTCGATTTCGAGCATATGCTCGGCCCGCAGTCAACCCTTGAAATAGAAACCAGTTTAATTGTACAGTTAACTGTACGGCCACAGTTAACGGTCAAAATATGTCGAGCATATTTCGAATACGCTCGAAAAAACGCAAATGCTCGAGTATATGCTTCAAACCAATCTGCTCGAGCATGTTTACAACCCTAGTTATTTCTAAGTCATTTCTAAGTGTAGATTGTTGCTAGCAGGTTGCTAGCAGTGTTGTTATGATCAATTTGCCACTTTTTGTGTTCAGTAAACCGTATCTCGGTTGGTAATTTCATTGGAAATTGCACCAGAAATCAGGGGGGGGGTAAGGAACACACCCTTATTCAGGGCTCGTAATGAAAAATTTCGAAAAAAGGACATTTGGGTAAAAAAAAGATTTATTTCATTTTATCCAATGCTTAATGCTATTTTGAAGCGAAAAAAAAAGATTTTGACTAAAAACTTCAAAAATAAAAACGATTTTGGGTCCTGAAAAAGGACAAATCTTTTTAAAAGGACGGTAACGAACCTTGCCCTTATTCCATTGAAGGGTAGGGCCAGGGTTCAAACTCACAATAAGGGTCTGAATTTTTTCTCATTGGTCTCCCTCGACCTTCACGGATCTTGTACAAAAACCATGTCTATAACGGCACCTCCTGATAACGGCACCTCTCTATAACGGCACTCTGAGGCCGGTCCACAGGGGTGCCAATATAGAGAGGTTTGACTGTATCTCAAATGCAAGGATCTTGATAGGTTCCAAAGCTTCCAAAGTTAAGTTGCCATTACCCGCATACCCGGTCGGGTACCCGACCGGTAAAATGCTACCCGAACCGAGAACCGGGTCCGTGAAAACCCGGGTACCCGGGAACCGGGTTGAGCCAAATTACCCGACCGCGTCCAACCCTAATTTCGACAGTAAAAGTTTTCGAAAAAAACCTTTAAGTGGCGGATTTAGGTTAGAAAAATGACCTCTGTGGCCCCATGGGTGAGCGTTCGTTTTTTTTTTGCCCAAAATTTCACGTAGTGGCAAGCTATTTATTTCGGATTGTTTGAGTAATGTATCGGATTAAGTAGACATATTTAGCGCCAAATGAGGAATCAGTGATTTTTGGCCCAAAATGGTGCGCAGGTTCGATCCCGCATGCATGTACTTTACTTTTGTTGGCTTGTTTGACCAATGTCGGGGGTGCACTTGGGGTTTGAAGACCAAAATATTTTTCTTCTCTTTTTGCTTTGTCTATTTCTCCATCAAAATCTAAAAAGATGGTTAAGCTATAAAGCAGTTCTTTAATAGGAAGCACAAAATATTGCAAATAAAAATTTGAAAATTTTAAAAAGAATGATTTTTGAAAAATAAATTCGAAAAAATCTCTCACATTTTCATAACAGAAAAATCTCACATTTCAACAAATTAAAAAAAAGAACTTCTGAAGTTCAAAAAATCTAATGCTCAGCTTAAGAATTTTTCAACTTTTGCTACTCCTATATAGTAATTAATTTTTAAATTTGAAATATAAATTTTAAACAGTTTCCGTCTCCGGTCTCCACTTATTTTTAAATTTTAATGATCTGCACAAATGATTGCAAGATCAAAACTGGAAACTTTGTGCTAGAGATTTTTCTAATGAAATTCAGAAGTTATTTTTTCTAAATTCATCGTGAGATTTTTCTCTGTTTAGATAACTATGTCAAAATTAATTTTATATCATATTTCGCAATACATGCATCTTCTTATGGATCTTTTTAGTCACTATCTAGTTCTTTGTTTTCGACTTTTTCAGTCGAAAGGCGAAAATTTCCGACTTTACAGCCGACCCAGCGAGCCAAAAATTTCAGTCCTTCACCAACCCTACTTATTTTTTCAAATTAACCGGCAGTCTTTACTTTATATAAACAGAAAATACATTATTATTGATTGCGTTTATTAAACTGCCACGAGATCTACTAATTAAACTTTTTTGAACTCAATGAAGTGCCGAAAAATTTGCTATATCGACTTGAATTTTTTTAAAGTGTGGAGGTGGTGAAATTGATGTTATTGATGTTTAATACAAAAATTTATTATTTAAAGTTTTTCCAATAAACTTTATCACTTTATTTGCAGAAAAAAGAGTGGAGTTTGACAACTTCTTCAAAACCTAAAATTATTTTTTCAGACTTATTAATTTTTAATTTGAAAACACTCAGCTTAAGAATTTTCAACTTTTGCTACTTCTATATAGTAATTAATTTTTTTTATTTGAAATATAAATTTTAAACAGTTTTGTCTCTGGTCTCCACTTATAATTTTTTCTCGCAAATTTTAATGATCTGCACAAATGATTGCAAGATCAAAACTGGAAACTTTGTAACCTGTTTCAAGCTATGATTTCTATGCCGTATTTCCGTTCTAATATAAGCCCCCTCAAGTTTTCGGGTAAAACCAATTCTACTTTTTAGATTTTGGTTGAGCACCCAAAAAACCCTAGATAGGATCTAAAATTTTCTCATTTTCCGGTACAGTCTGCTCTCGATATAACATCATCCCCAAAAGTTCGTTGCCACCCAGGGTCTGACACATTTTTACCTCGATTTTTGAAGTCTATCGTCGAACATGATTTGACAGTCCTTACAAAAATATCGTACATATTTTCATTTTACCGGTCGTTTATGAAAAAGGTGAAACTTTTAGCAGTAAGACCCGCGGCTCTCGATATAGCACCACCGATTTTGAAAAAAATCGGCGCGGCTGCTGGTCTTACTGCTAAAAGTTTCACCTTTTTCATAAACGACCGGTAAAATAAAAATATGTACGATATTTTTGTTAAGACTGTCAATTCATGTTCTACAAAAGACTTAAAAAATCGAGGTAAAAAAGTGTCAGGCCCTAGGGGGGAACGAGCTTGAGGGTGATGGTGTTATATCGAGTGTAGACTGTATTGTTTGAAAAAAATTCAATAAAAATATTGGCTGTGATCATAGTCGAGTTGACCCTCAACTTTTTAGGGGTCAACTTTTGTTAAAATTACTAAAATATCAATTCTTTGAAATAAAAGCTCCAAATATGATATTTTTGACCCCCCATCAACTTTTCGATGTCTACAAGATGGCTTTTACAGAAATTTGAATTTTTTTTTCTACAAAATTTTGAAAAATGTTGACCCCAAGTTGACCCCAGTTGACCCCTCAACTTTTTTTATCCTCCGGTTTTTCTGCGTCGAATTTTAATAAATCACTCGGAAAAACTGCGTATATTTTCGTGTAGAGCTAAAAAAGCTGCCCTAGGGTCATGAATATCAAAATAAATAAATATTCAGAAAAATATTGACATTTTTGAATTTAAGAAAAAGTTGACCCTAAAAGTTGACCGGGTCATTGGTTTTTTGTATAAAAAAATAGAAAGTTTTCTGTTTATCAGTTGACGAAGTTAGGAAAAAAGAAAGAAAAAGACAGATCAATGCATATTTTTTGAAGCAAAGGAAGAGAGATAGTTTGTCAAAGAGAGATATATATTCCCTTCAAAAATATGTCTGCAGCCAGACGTCGTGACGGGCGTCTCTAGTCCAGTTTCTGGGAGGCAAGGGTGGTTGAGCGGATGCCCATTTCAAGGGCTGTGTCATCAAGGGGTCTTTGAGGGAGCTCAGAGATCGCTGGATGTATGCTCCAAGCACAATGAGACAAGCACCGGCCCAGGCCCTAAAGGGAGCAGGTTAAATTGTCCGCACGGTTACAGTGGAAGGATCACATTCGCGACACCCTTTTTGCCTTTTAATAGCTAAGTGTTTATTTTTGTAGTGATTGATAAACATATTGCAAAATTAAGTTCAGTGTGCAAATTTTACATAAAGCTTAGACACAAAAATTCGCTGAATTATCGGCCGCCCAATTCCCCTCGTGCCTTTAGGAGGTCCTCCAGATTTATTTGCATTTTGTCTACATTCAGTTTTTTGTCGTCGTGGTGCTGGCACGCTTGCTTGCTCATGCAATCGCTTGGAGCTTGGCTTTGACTTGCGGTACTATAAATTGATTGATCCTTGAACTTTTTGACTTTTAATTTCTTCTATCATCTTTTGCCGAGTCAAAGATGCCTTTGACAGTTATTACTCATATTTAGATACTTAGATTGTTCAATTTTGCGGCTGCCTTTCCCCTATCTTTTTAGGGAACTTGGACTTTTTTACAAAGGACCTTTTCAACGGTCATTTTCACGGCTGGAGCTTTCTCGTTTACAAAGTATTTTTAATTGGTCGCTTTTCGGTCTCTTCTACATATTCTCATCTTTTTCGAGTCCGAATTTTTGTAAAAAAATCTTGATGAAAGATAACACCAGTTCAAAGTACCGAAAATTTTGAAAACTCGCACAGCTGCAGGCCTTCAAATAGCTCGACATGCGACTTCCGACGTCCATTATGACGACCATATAAAATGAAATTTGTACGACAAAATCAATCTTTTTTCATTTTACAGCTTTTCAATTCAAGCTTCTTTTCGATTATATAACATAATTTGACGCTACTGGCTTATACCCCCCCCCCCCAAAAGCTACTTTCTTATACCCCCTCCCCTCCCCAAAAATCGGACCTACTGTCATATAAACCACCCCCCCCACCCGGCCCCAAAAACCGACTTTTTTGGGAGTGCCTAAAAACCATTTTTATGCAATAATTTTGCCATAAAGGGACCAGAAAAGCAGTTAAAAAGGAATTATGGGCTGTATTGGGAGAGGAAGGGAATAATACAGGGGCCACTTTTTTTAGCTGCTTTACCATGTTTTTCAACTCGAGCCGTGGCGAAAATAGACTCTATATGCATTTTATGATCAAGTGTACTTCTCGGAATCATGTCTAAGTTAATTTATCAGACCAGCCAAGTGGATATCTACCTACCCCAGGGTATCCGCCCAGGGTTTTCTGATTCGGGTGAATGAAAATATTAATTTCGGTTCTGATTAACCTGATTCCCCACACGATTTAACGTCAGAATAAGTGGGTTGTTTTTAATATTGACCAAATTTTATAAATAAAAAATTTTATAAAAGATAAATTCAACTCCAAGCCTCCAAGCCCCCTGCGCCCCCTTCGGGGGCGCAGGGGCTTGGAGTTGAGATGCGCACACCAACATACCTTAGACACAAATCACTCGAAAGCGACTCTGGATGCATGAAAAAACATGCATACCAGAGTTATTTATGCGGTAGGCTCCAGTATTCAAAACTATGTTCAACATCTTTGCTATTTCGGCCGAAAAGGGTTTCCCCCCTCTTCAGGCCTGGGCTACGAGCCAGAGGCTCAGCCATCCAAAAGTTAAAGGGGGGGACACTTGGGGGGGTTGAGAAATGGGTTTGTCAACCTGATGAAAAACCCATAAATGGGTTGCAAAATGATTTTAAATATAAAATTATTTATGTGATTTTATGATGGGTTTCACTACATTATTCGACAATATTTAGTGAAACCCATCATAAAATCACATAAATAATTTTGGCGCTAGTAGCGAATACCCCCCCCCCCCAAGCATCCGACCTTTAAAAATTGCTGTAACTACCCCTGCAAACAACAAGTTTAGGCTTAGCCCTTAGGCTTGGGGGTAGGCCAGCGTACGGAAGTTATGACTAATGAAGAGTTTGCGCACATTTTCCGGGGTCTGGGACATATATTTGGGTACTTTTTACTGAAGTAAAAAAAGTGAAAATCGTTGGGGGGGGGGGTATTCGCTACTAGCGTCATAATTTTATATTTAAAATTATTTTGCAACCCATTTATGGGTTTTTCATCAGGTTGGCAAACCCATTTCTCAACCCAAAAAGCGGACAGAACTTTTGAGACACCCTAATACTCTAAAAACAAAATTAAGAACTTTTATCGAAGTGATTTTTTTTGTAATTTAGGACCTATACCGTTTTAGACCTATGCCGTCTATCACAGGTTGTTCAGTATATCGAGAATCGTAGAAAATGCTGTCGACTCTCGTAGACTCTCTGTAGTGTACCCACCTCAAGTTCGACCCCGATTTTCGACATCTTTTGCCAAATGGGATTCCTGACAGTACCCTGAGTGAAACCCCGCTCTAAAAGTATGACCTCCCTGAGCCTACAGATGGTTAGAGAACTTCTACTCTTTGGGTAATGCACCTGGGGTTTTACGGGGACTCGTTAATCTAGTTCCAAAAATCACAAGGATTTTATTTTTACCCGTTGTTTTTAAATCTGTTTCAAATCATGTAAGTTTTGCCATTTGCCACCACTTCAACTAAAAATGACGAATCTTTGAAAATTCTATTCTTCTATCGCACACCGAAATTAGATGCCAAATGTGCAAATCTACGTCTTGTTTTAACATTTTCCTTAGAAATTACTTCGAATTATCTGTATATTTTTATTATGCGTTTTAAAATAGTGGTGACACAGAGGCGCAAAGAACGAAAAAAATCAATATTTTCTATATCACACACACACACATATCCCTCTATTGCGCAATTTTTTGAAGTTGGAACATTGTTGAATTTCAAATTGGCTAAGTTGGCCGATTTGCTTTTTGAGTATTTTTTTTAACACTCGCCTGGTCAAGCGTAAATATTGCTACAATTTTAGATTTTAAAACTGCAGAGAAAAATACATTGAAGAAAATTAAAAAAGGCTTTCGGATTGTTATGCTAAACATTGAAAAAAAATTGAATGTAAAAGTTTTATCAGCAGTGGAGGCCTGTATTCCTGACCCTAGATTCATGTTCAGCATGCTTGATTTGCTTGCAAAACTGCTCTTCAAATTCGAAACTGGCGAACAAATTATAAATTCCGTTTGCACTTGGGTCATTTTTTCACATATTTTTCATTGTTTATGTTATTGTCTTGAAGGAAAAATCGTTATTTTTAACTTTTTTACCAAAATTTGAATTTTAGCCTGAGATATAAAGATTAATGACTGTTTAAGAGTAGTATCCCCTTCATATGCACTTGAGGGGGGTGAACTCAGAGGGGAGTGGGAGGGGGGACAGTGCACTTGGTATGCTGTCGAACTGGTCAAACAAGCCAAAAATAGCGTGCCACAAGGTGAGATCGAACCTTTTTGGACCAAAAACACACACGCTTACGCACTGCGCCACCAAGGCCACTTTTTCAAACCGAAGTAGCTTTCGCCACCTCAGCTCCCTCCTTAATGTAGTTGCTAGTGTGCACACACTTGACCAGCGTTATGTTTTTCGTTAAACATGTCTGCATGCAAAAGGAGTAAAATTTCTTAAAAAAGTGAAAAACTTAATCAAATTCAATTTTTTTCAATCACAGCATATGCATGCGATAATTTCTATTAGGCACTTGATTACGATGTGTTTTATTTCGAATCATGTCATGCGAATGATTTTGATCAATCGATACATCCCTGATCTATACATGTTTTCAAACACTTGTCTATGCTTATAACTCCTCTTTTGCTATCAAAAACATCATTTGGTTCAAATGATGAATAAATTTATGGTGTCCCAAATTCGTTCACGATTGAAAAGGCCTACTACTTTTAGTTTCCCAATATTATTAATTTTGATGGCAGTTGCTTTGACAATAAATGATGGACAGTCCTTTCCCCAATTCATTACTTTTAGATTTCAAACTCATTCGAAAAATCACATTTTAATTAGAGATGTAGATTTGTCTGAACCTAATACCCCGATACAATATTTTTTGGCCGTTTTTGAACCCAAGCCCAATACCCAATATTTCCAAATGGATCCATTCAGTATCCCAATACAATATTTACGACCCGAATCGGACCCAACATACAGAATGTTTCTTTATTAAAGTTGTTCTAGTCTGAAAAATTTTAGAAAGCTCGGAGTGTGCCATTCAAGACGTACATTTTGGGTTTTCAAAATTGCTTAATTTTCGGCTGTGAAAAAATCTATTTAAAATTTATGTCATTTTTTTGACAAGTTGACCTTCAATTTGATTTTTATTTTTTGTCGAGCGCTGGAATAACGTTTCAGCATTACGTTGTAGCTCAAATCCAGCATTTTGCGGTATTTTCATCTTTTTGTGATTCTCATTCCTTTTTAAGCATATTTTATTATAATAAAAAGTCAAATATCGTAACTTTGCTCATGATCGGCTTAGAATACCCACTGCCATAGGCGTACCCAGGGAGGGAGTGGTGATAGCCGGGCTATAGACCCCCCCCCCCGTCAGGATTTTTAGCCCATTTAGCGCCCCCCCCTCCTCCCCTCAAAAAATCCTGGGTACGCCTATGCCCACTGTTATCGAAAAGCTCTATTTCAATCTCCTCCACTGACCGTATAAGCTGTGATTCCCGTCTTTCCGAACGGCGGCTTTAGGCTAGGTAGCTTTTTCAAAAAATAAGCCTTGATCATACTGCCTACCCCTTATATTCGGAAAACAGGGGTCTTTGGTTTCGCCTTCCACACGCAAATAAATTTGGTAACTTCGTTACCCTTACACCTTGTATTAACAAGAGAACCGTTCGAACTGTCCCTTTCAAAACCTTCCATATTTGAAGTCGCTCTTTATATTTTTTTTTGCGTTTTTCGATGCGCTGAAGACATAAACAGGCGTATAGCCACGCCTGGCTCTAACCACAAGAATTTCATTTTTTCGACGCCTTGCTCTCCCAAGCTGATTTCATTAAATACTGAATAGTCAAAAAAATCAGCTAGGGGGACCAAGGCATCCGAAATCACAATCATTATGGTGAAGCCCAGCCGTGGCTATACGCCTGTTTTTCGTTTTCAGTGCTGTTTCTTCAAATATGGAGACTTCAAACATGGAGGGTTTGCAGGGGACAATTCGAACAATTCCCTTGAAAGTGAATAACTGGATAATGTATGGTAATGTATTATTTTATTAATGTACTAATGTCATATTTTTGTTGTAGATTTCCAATCACTTTTTTCACGAAGACTGTGCCGTTTGTTCTATTTGTGGAATCGGCCTCAAGAACAATAATAGCAACACTGGTACTGGCAAATGCTATGAGAGAAAGGGAAAATTGTTCTGTAAAATGCACTATTACAAGTAAGTTTAATTTTTTTTAGAGACTATTTTCAAATTTAAAAAATGTGTTTGATAAATAAAATTATTAAAATTTAAATATCATATATAAATCACCCTATTTTCGGGATATGACCCGGTGTAGAAAATTTTTAGGTCGGTGCCCGGTGCGGAGCCAAAAATTTAAGAAGTCGGTGCCGAAATTTTCTAGGTTTAAGCTATTTTTTTGATCCTTTGTCGAGTTTTGACCGTTTTTAAACGAAATTGTACTGTTAAATAAATTGTAATAAAAACTCAAGCAATTGTTCAAAAAAAAACTAGTATATTAAGTAAACTTCTACTTTGGGTGTTCTATCATTGCTCTTTGATCTTAAATGATTAGGCTTGAAAGCCCATTAAACTTAATTAGTACAGCCCTTCGTGAAATTCTAATTCGCGCGAGACCACCCTGTCATAAATCAATTTTTATGCGCATTTAAAAATTTGAATTTTATTTATCATTCGATTTCAAACACAATCTCATATAGAACAATTAAAAACAAGTAGATCCATATAACCGCCTTATGAAAAAAGAAATTGGTGCGACAATGGCACCGGGCATCGCACCGGTGCCCTGCCCGGTGCCAATGTTGTCTTAAGCTAGTTTTCATGCCTAAACGATAAAAGAAAATTTTTATATAACTAAAAATCTAATAATTTTTTACCCTTAAATGCGCACTGTCTATGGATACCGTATAGGAGACGACTTTTAAAATGCCATTTTTACTTGACAGATAAATTATTTCTCAGAATTTTTGTTACCAAGTTGTAGAAAAGGGATGAAATTTGTAAGTTAAACAGAAATACGGAACATTGTTTAAAATTCACGAAAAATTAATTTGTCTAAAAAGGTCAACAAATTCAGGTTTTTGAAAAAATATTTTTTTTCCTCAATGTTCTGAAGGCAAAATCAAGGGTTTTTTCCAAAAACAGAATCACTGAGTTCTGTTTATGGAAAGAAACCGCAAATCGATATCTTGTTTGAATGTTTGTCCATTTATGGGACAGTGCGCCAGGATGTGTTGCACTTATTTGTATGGGAAAAAATGCAGAATTTCGAAAAACGACTGGTAAAATCAGAACCTTTGCGAATTCTTAGGGCGGATCGGTGAAAAACAACCGGCAAAAATCTTTAAAATTTGAAAAAAAAGTATGCTTTTATTGTGTTGTTCTATGCACACTGTCCCAAATATTTAGGGTCACATTTGGGATATTCGTATACCGTATTTTCTCTAATTATAGACCAGTCTTTAATTAGAGAGCCCCCTCGACTTTGAGGGTCGGTATCTCGACGCAAAGTAAACATTTTGCAAATATCTTTTTCGCGTTTGCGTAGTACCCACGAGCTCTGCCAATCCCGGTTTTTTGAATTATCCGAAAATCTCGAGATCGGCTTCGAATTTTTCCGATTTTCGGGGGCCATTGTCTATAATTAGAGTAAATACGGTATTCGATTTGTAATCAAATAGGTATTTGTTTTTGCGAAAACTAGCTGCATCACAGTGTGCGCATTTAAGGGTTAAACAAAAAAACAAACAACCCCATCACCGACTCCATCTCCCCTCAACCTAAAACTTAATGATAGTTTAAGTTTTATCGCGTTTTAAATTTTCGAATGGCTGTGTTCATAGTCAAGTTGACCATCCCTCAACTTTTTAGGGGCCAACTTTTGTTAAAATGACTAAAATATCGATTTTTTGATGGGAAAGTGCCAAATCTGATATTTTTGACCCCCTATCAACTTTTTGATCTCTACAAGATGGCTATTACAGAAATTAGAAACCTTGTCTCTACGAAATTTTGGAATAAGTTGACCCCAAGTTGACCCCAGTTGACCCCTCAACTTTTTTTTATCCTCAGATTTTTCTGCGTCGAATTTTAATAAATCACTCGGAAAAACTGCCTATATTTTCGTGTAGAGCTCAAAAAGTTGCCCTAGGGTCATGAATATCAAAATAAATAAATATTCAGAAAAATATCGACATTTTTTGAATTTAAGAAAAAGTTGATCCTAAAAGTTGACCCCGACTATGAACACCCCCAATAGGGCCGCAGAGGGGTTTGAAACTTTGGACTGACTTACTTAGACATGATTGCTAGCAAGACTCTTGTTCATACATGCATATAGAGACTCTTTCCGCCTTCTCCAGTGACCAAAACGAGTTAGAATACTTCACTTTGGTGGCCAAGCCATAAAATCTAACACGGGAAAGGCACGACCACCCCGTGCGCTATCAAAAAACCTTATATACCAAAAGATAGCCCTAACTGAGCTTGTTATCATCTTGCAATCAAAATTTCCTATGGAGCAGTCTAGGCCGAGATATTCCACTTTTAAAGTTGTAAAATTGATCAGCTGGAATATACCAACAATAAATGGCAGTAATAAACATGTCAGTATGGCGCAGTGGGATCGTTGCGAACGTTCTTTTTTCATGTCGCAGGTTCGACTCCCACTCGAATCATTCCTTTTTTCATATTTTTTTCGCTGATTCAAATAATTTTGGACAACTATCAACAAAACTCAATCTCACAATCAATTTAATTTTTTGACGCATTGTTAATTGTAATTTTCGTTATCGCATAACTTTTTTGTAATTTTAATTGTTTCGTTGCTGATATTCTCATGGCCTTCTCGGTTGCAAATTTTATGTCCATTATGTTCGAGAAGTATCCAGTGCTTGGTGATGCAAACCACGCTGGTCGACAAGAAAAGAAAATAGCGTCTATTGTTTGTGGAATGATCGAGAGCTGCCTGAATAATGAAGAAGTGGACGCAGAAAATATGAAAAAAGGAATGATTCGAGTGGGAGTCGAACCTGCGACATGAAAAAAGAACGTTCGCAACGATCCCACTGCGCCATACTGACATGTTTATTACTGCCATTTATTGTTGGTATATTCCAGCTGATCAATTTTACAACTTTAAAAGTGGAATATCTCGGCCTAGACTGCTCCATAGGAAATTTTGATTGCAAGATGATAACAAGCTCAGTTAGGGCTATCTTTTGGTATATAAGGTTTTTTAATAGCGCACGGGTGGTCGTGCCTTTCCCGTGTAAGTTTGGTCAAAAAAAATTCGAAAAATGCTTTCCCAATCCAAAAACGACTTTTAACGACCTGGAAAGCTTTTTGAGCCTGACCCATATACTTAAGTCCTGCCAAAATCATTTTAGGCGATTTTTTCAAGTCAATTAAGCAAAAGGGGGAGTGACCAATTTGCTATAAAATGATATAAAATTCGTGATATATTCCGTTACATTGTTGTGCAATAAAAGCAGAAAAAAGAAAATAGGGGAACAAGGCGTAAAAAAGCAACGACTTCTTTACTAGAGCCGGCAACGTCTATACCTTCAATATTCAATTATAAATTAGGAAATGCTTGAGCATTCGATCAACAAAATGCTCGAGCATTTAATCAACTCTGCTTCCTTCTATTTAGGAGGGAAGGGAGCTTTTCTGGGTAAATTTTTTCCGCTAGATGTTTCTCATGATGCTTATATTTTTTTAGTAAGCCACTTGTATTATTTTTAAAAATGATTTAAATCGAGTCACAAGCAAAACAGGCCTCTTTCATTTGTGGTGTTTTTCGCTGTTTAAGTTAGTTAATAACTTAAAAAAGTACATTTCGGCAAAAAAAAGCCAATTTGGTCACTTTTTTTTTGTCAAAAATGCTACTTTATTCAGTGCTTATTTATTTAGAAGGGCATGCCCACGCTAATAATAAGTGGTGCCGAAAATTCAAATGTTTTTCCTAATCATTGAACATCAACTTTGTTTCTAACAAAAATATTTTTGAAATTAAATTCTAAACCTTGTTTTATTAGAAACCAAGTTGAAAATCCGTACAGAAATTCGATAATTAGGAAAAAATTTTGAATTCCCGGGCACCACCTTTTATTAGCGTGGGCATGCTTTTTCAAAATTATAGTAATTTGCTCTCAGTTTGCATTTATGGGGGGGGGGGGGGTGTTGATCAAAACGAGTAGCGTAGAAGGGACTTTATATTATGAATCGCCTAGGTCACAGGTTCAAATACCATTGAGTGCACACTATTTTTTAATTTTACCGTTCGCTAATAGAATTTTCAGATAGCTAAGAGCCTGAGAATCATTTAGGCACCACACTTTAAAAAAAAGTATGAAAAATGGGTGTGCATCCAGTGGTATTCGAACTCGTGACTTAGGCGATGAAAAGTATATAAAGCCCCTATATTAAATTCAAAAATGCCTTGGTCCTCCTGTTGTTTTTTTCAATACTTTGCTGGCCTTCTCATTTCACCTTTTTGGGTATGGGTCCAAGATGTCAATAGATTTGAGGCTATCCAGATAGACCAAACTTCTCTGGGCGATTGAAAAACAAGCTTGCAAGGTTCTCTTGCAAGCAAAAACCAAAAAGCGAAATGACTTTGAGGATCAACCCGAAAATAGCCGAAAATCTTTTTATTTGCTATTCAGTTGTGAATTTTTGTTTAAAATTCAAAGCTTTAAAGTGGCGCTTTAATGACACACTATTTTTCCCTTAATTGCTTTTTAAAACAAAGCAATCATCGTCTTATCAATTGTCATATACCCAGCCCAAATAAAAAAAAGCAATTATAAAAAAATCGATAATGAAAGAAAATGTGAACATGATCTTAATACGGCTTCTCCCAAAATCATTCAATATTAAATCTATTTTCCAATAATTTTCTCTTAAAAAATCTAGAAAAAATTTCTATGATAAATTCCGACATTTGCAGTGACTTTAGTCCTTACCAGTGCTCCGGCTGCTTGCTAGGGATTACTCCTAGTGACTTGGTTTACAAACTTAAGGTTATTTTCACCATAGTTTTTTTATATTTTTTATTCATTTTTTCAATTTGCAGCAAGGTATAGTCTACCACGTGCAGTGTCACAGATGCTTCCAGTGTGGTCGTCAACTGGCTGCCGGCGAACAAATTTTGGTGGATGAGAACCTTAAGACTGTTTCTTGCGTTTCCCACTCTTCTTCTATGCCTTTAAGCAATAATTGCACTCAAAGTGAGCATTTTTGAAAAAAATATTCAAAAAGTGAAACCTCTAATAATCCGGCACTTCCTAATAATCTACTATATCTCAGAGGGAAGAAACTCGCACCAACCCTACCGATTCCGCTTTTCTGATTTTGGTATAGCACCTAAAAATCTTGAGATCAACCTCAAATTTTGTATAAATTCGGCTTTGATGGAGAATAGTTTGCCAAATGTGTCTTGGTCCCCCTTGTTGATTTTTCATTGAAAACAGCTTGGTCCCCCTGTTGTTTTACAGTAATCACTATAAGCATAATGAAAAGGGAGACCAAGCTATTTTTCATAAAATGCGGAAGGACCAACGCATACCGCATAACCTCTTTTAAGCCCCCAGTGGGGTTATTTTTTAACCCTTGAAAAAATTCAAAATTGCAAATCGAAAATGGCCTTAACTCTGCAATCCTGTTAAAAAACAAGGGTATATTAGAGGGCGGAGAATTAATAGAGATTATACGGTATTGTGACAATCGGTTCTCCACTAGATCCATAAATTCTGTCATAGTTACAATTTACCAATTACTGATATAAATGTACTTTCCAAGATTTTAATTTTAACTATTTTTTTTTTGAAATTCTAGGGCCCTGTAAAAAGTGTAAACAAATTAAAAACATTTTACTTTGACGGTAATTAATGACCCTCAAAACATCTATATTTGTTATCTCTACTTAACCATGGGCATGAATTTTGAGTCCTCCCATCAATTTTTTCTTTCTGATTTAAAATTTGAAAACGAAATTGATTTTTAGTGATCTCAAACCATGGGAGTAGCACCACTTCTGACAGTCTTGCTGCCTCTTTGCCTCAACCATCCAAAGAGACAGTCGCTCAGGATATGCTATTTCCCAATCCCCTCTTCCATGGCTCTTTCCCATTTCCCACCTCTTCCACAGCCCAGCAACCCAGCTATTCACTGATGCACACCAACCACGACTTATTTTCGGCTTCTTTGTTGACGGCAGTAGCTTCGGCGAGTGCTCCCACTGAATCACTGATCAGCGCGAATAGATCTAGTCAGCAATCAGGTGGAACAGTAGATTTGCTGGCAGGTATTGCGAACAGCCAATCCTCTTCCCAAGCGCAAATGACTCAATTGGGCTTTTCAATCAATGACAATGATCTGGCAAACCGATTATTACATGACCAAACCAACTCATCGTCACTCAATTTGAGCCTGGAGACACAAAATGATCAACAGACTCAAAATTTCTTGGCCGCAGCAGCTGCAGCCGGCTTTGGTGAGCAGAATTTCAGTCATTTCTGTTAAAGGTTCACTTGTAGTTAAAAAAAATTCAAGTTTTTGTATAAAAGCTAAGTGGCCTGTTTCTGGACATTTCCGAGTTCAAAAATTAGTATTTTTGCATATGATGTGGTTTTGATCTTATCTGAATTTTTTCCTATGGCGTCATATGAATACAGAAAATAGAATACTTGTTTATTTGATGTCATAGTGATGTCACATTAGATTAATATTACATAGTATTTTTGATATCAGAAATACACTGGACATGCAGCAAATAAAAAAATGTAAAAGTATCAGGTCAAAGGGCATGCCAGTCACCGATGGGAATCCTTTGAAAGGCGGGTAGCAGCGGGATTCAAGCAAAAAAAAAGACGCAGTCCGAACGACAGCAGCCCAAGACAACACCCCAAGTTTGAGGAGGAGCTCCAAAAAGTATCAGCTCTCTAAGCGTAAAAATGATAAGAGAACGGGTATTCTTTGGGGTCTACGCCTAGAGAACTCATACTCTTTGGGGAGGGGGCGCATTTGCGGCTTTACGGTCCACACTGCCTTACCACTAAGCCACTGTAAACACATGTGCAAACCAAAAAAATAAATGAATTTGACATAAAATAAATTCGACAAAAATAAATGTTTTTGATTACTTATTGATTTATCAACAAATTTGTATTTCAAAACACTTTTTTTAACTTACATTTATTCTAATAGTTATTCTAATAAAAGGCCATGTCCTTCTATTTTTCAACCTTCGAAAATTTTTTGGCTTTGTGTTAAAAATGGACCCTACTAGCGAATACCCCCCCCCCAACGATTTTCACTTTTTTTACTTTAGTAAAAAGTACCCAAATATATGTCCCAGACCCCGGAAAATGTGCGCAAACTCTTCATTAGTCACAACTTCCGTACGCTGGCCTACCCCCAAGCCTAAGGGCTAAGCCTAAACTTGTTGTTTGCAAGGGTAGTTACAGCAATTTTTAAAGGTCGGATGCTTGGGGGGGGGTATTCGCTAGTAGCGCCTAAAAATGCAATAAATGTGGTTTACCCCCCTAGTTTTGGCCCTAAGGGGTGGCCTTCTATTAGAGATTGGCCTTTTATTAGAATGAAAACAGTACCTGGTACTCCCCTTTTGAAAGATTTTTTATCAGCGACCGGCATTTCTCTTTATAATGAACAAAACTGCAGAATTACATGATTATGAAGCTCGAATTTCGTCATAGAGTATAGTTCATAGCTAAAATATATTTTTTCGATAGTCGTCTCTCGATAAACTAGAACTTTTGGTGATCAGCCGGGGGTGTCGGTTTATGGTGGAGGGTGAGGGGCTTATTTTGTTCTAATCCTTTGCTGGCCAATCAGGCTTTTCTACAGTACCGGTTTTCTGTGGTGGTGTTTTATGAAAAAAATTCCGATATATAGAGAGTTGACTGTATTATTTTTAGGAGACCTATCCAGCTCCTTCACTAGTAATGCGTCTACGGCTTCCATTCTCGACTGCAGTCCAACAAACAATTTTTCGACCACCAATCTACTAAACCAAACCACCATGGACTTTAATTTGGCTTCTGCTTTTGCAAACACACCTTCCCAACTTCAGTTACAGCAGCAGTCAGCCGACAATTTCAATGTTTTGTCTCCTTTGGACTCTTGTTTAACTTTTGACAGCAATGGCGACGACAAACCGGCAGCTCTACCATCCGCTGCCAAAGTCAAAAGAAAGGAGAAAAAACTTCTGCAGATGCAAGTCCAGCGTCCGATGGCTTAGCTGGTGGATCAGGCGCACCAAGTGTGCCTCAGTATCCCTTTGAAATGTACGCTTTTGGAGAAATGGTGACTGACGCCGATTCTAAGTATGCCAAAAGAAGAGGTCCGCGAACCACTATCAAGCAAGACCAGGTTCGCATATTTTTTTCAAATAAACTTTTGAAAATCAATAAATTTTTTGTTCAGCTTGATGTTTTGAATCAGATCTTTGGGGCGACACCTAAACCATCTAAGCATGCAAGAGCCAAATTGGCTCTAGACACTGGACTCAGCATGAGAGTTATCCAGGTGTGGTTCCAAAACAGGTAATAATAATCTATTTGTTGCACTTTTTTACTAAAGTATTTTTGATTAGAAGGAGCAAGGAACGCCGACTGAAACACTTATGCAACTTCCTAAGACATTATGAGCAAAACGGAATAGCTGCGCCTCAAGCTGATAATCAGCTGAAAGAAGTCAACATGTCAACAGTTAATGAAGGTAAATTTTAAGTTTACTGTTGCTCTCCCCGTCTCCGCATTCCTTCCCGAATAAAACTTTCTACCCGCCTCTTCCAGATTTAGCCAACTTAGTTAACTATTCGAAATTCTTTTCTCCATGTCCCGGCACCCTACCCGCATCAAAAGTCACGGGAGGGGCTAGACCTAAATGTAAACTTTGAGCTATTTAATATTTTCCTCCCATTAATATATTTTTCACTACTTTTCGGCCTCATCTAAAAATTGAATTTACAGATGAAAGTGCCTCAGCCAGCTCTACACCTAATTATTCGCCTTTAAACTCCTCTCAAAACTCTTTTACCTTCAACATGGATGTGGATGGAGCAGAAGTTAGCAATAAAGAACACCAACTTCTTAAAGACGACCCTTGCTCCTCATTTTCAAATGTATAAGTCAAAAATAACAGGTCATTTGAAAACTTCTGCTACAAAATTTTAAATGGAAATATCCATATTCTTTTTTTGGCGCTACTTTAATATACCCCCTCCCTCTCACCTCCAAAAAAACCCTCCTGTAATAAACCCCCCCCCCCCTCCCCAATAATTTTAGGCTTAGGAATTAAGCTTAGCCCTTAGGCTTAGGCATTAGGCTCAGGGACAACACGTAATAATTTCACCACTTTTCCAAAAAAAAAGTATGGTTTTCGGGGTACCTGAAAAATTATAGGGGGGGTTATATCACAGTAGCTTTTGGGGGGGGGCATATATGACAGTAGCGTCCTTTTTTTTCATTAAGCAGTCATGTTTCCCATATTTCGAGCGGTTTGAAAAAGTTATTTAAATTTTTGTAAAGTCAGAATTTATCTCAGATGTAAGTCCGTCTCTACTATATTTTATCTAAAATTTTGTTATCCTGAGTAGCCTCCGAATTTTGTAACAGAACTTTCCGAATGACCTAATATAGACCTAGTAATAATAGTCAAAAGCCTTTTTGTATGATATGTGTTATGAAATTTCAAAATACTCATATTTTAGTGAAACTAATTCCCAGAAATATTCTATGCATTCGGTGATTGCTAATTGTTTATTTTCGCTGTCTTGTGAATAAATTTGATATGTCCTCACGTTTGGCCGCTTATCGAGTGTCCAGCTTATCGAAGCTGTCGAAGCTATCGAATGCAAAACCAACCAAATTAAACTCGCAAGATCAGTGGCGAAAGTTCAAAACAGGTCGATTATGAGCAAGAACGAAAAATCAAAACAGCTCCTAACTACTCTGCTCCTGGTTACCCCCTCCTATTACCTCATCCTGGGCACCCCTCCTGGGTTCCCCATCCTGGTACCCTCCTCCTGGCTACCCTTGTCCCGGCCACTCCTGGACTTTTTTCCTGGTTACACCATCCTGGCTACAATCCTCATGGATATCGTCCTTTTGGCTACCCACTTCTATTACCCTCCTCCTGACTACCCTCCACCTGGCTACTCTTTACCTGGATACCCTCCTTCTGGCTAATTTTTCAGATCGCCGATTTGCTAATCGATTTGCTTACAACCCTCTTTTATGATTCAAACTTGACTGTAAACTCTTGTATTGATTTCGAGACAAAAATATTTAAATTGACTGTGTTCCGTATTTTCCGTCTTCCAGATTTCTGGATACCGTTATAACTCCGGCTAAAATTTTGGTTTGTTTTTTTTAAACAATTGCGAAAATCCTGTGCTACAACGTAATTGAAATAAGTTTCACTTGTACAAGAGACAAATTTCGCGTCGACAACCGTAGTTATTTGTCATTGAAAGTGCCATTTTTCAGTGGTTACTAAAAGTTACCAAAAAATCGAAATATTTAGTGGCCAAATAAATATTTTTTATTAGATTATTTTTTTTATTAGATTTAAAGATTTTTTTATCAACATATAAAATTGTTATTTGAATGTTTGCTTTTTTCTGATGATAGTGGCTCTTCATACCAAATGATGAGTCACCATAAGAGCATCTAACCAGCCTCCCTTCACAAGCTAACAAGCATTTTAATGCTCTCTGTTGTTTTGTTGATGCAAAAATATATTCGTTTTTTGAAAGCTAACAATTTTTTACATGCTATCCAACACAATTCCCCCACTTTCGGCAGATGTCAGATATTTGAAGTCATCAGTAGGAGCCCAATTAGTTGGTCGTCAGCGGGTTGCCGAGTTCTGTGTGAACAGGAAAAATCAACTGTGGCAAGCATTTAGTGGCCAGGCTAGACGTGTGAATGACAGAATTGTAAATGCAGATGTTAAATTGGACTTAATGCAGGGATATACCGATGAGTTTGTGGACGAAAGGACGGAAATTATGCCTGATATTTTGGAATGGATAAGAAGGGAGACAACAGTAAGTTGTTTGTTAACCTTTGAGTTGTTCGCCAGTGTAAGAGTACAGTTCATCATGGATATAACGGCTCCCATAGAAACCATCTGGGTGGCATTATATCAGGGGATGCTATTTACCGTTTTTTTGCTTAATGGTTTTTGACGAATCTCCCCTAGCCTGCATGACACGGTCTGACCACTGAGGGTTATTCCAAGGTTATGATCTGAAAAGTTTTTAAAATAAGGACATTTTCTGAAACACTCTGAAATAGCGTTTAAAGGGGCATGCCCGTCGCCGATGGGAAATTTTCAAAGGCGGGTACCAGTGAAATTCAAACGAGAATTAATTTTAGTAAAAGTGAAAGGAAAAACATTGCTTTTGGGAATCGAACCGAGCATGCCCCTTTTAAGTTGGCATGCACACGCCAATAAGTCTAATTTCGAATGTTCGAATTCCTGGGCACCACTTTTTTTAGAGACAAAGTCAATCTGAACTTCGGCGATAAAAAAAGACGGTTTGACTGTATATCCAAATACCGTATTTCTTCTAATAGAACGACAGTCTCCAATAGAACGACAGTCTCTAATAAAGCGACACCCCAGAGGGTGATTGGAAAATAAACCGACAGTCTCTAATAGAGCGACACCCCAAAAGCCGATTTTTTCCAGTGCTTTATGGTTTTTAGCAAAATTTTTGCGAAAAAGGGTGTTTTGAAATTTTATTTTCAAACTTAGGCCATAGAATTCTTATGGTCATTATCAATTTTCTCTTGTACTCCATTCACAGACGCACAAAAATCAAGTTAAAAAACCTTTTATTTTAGTAAAAATGGCCGATGCAGATCTTATTTACCTCTCAGACGTCGAAGATGAAACCGAAGCAGGCAATCCAAGAAACAGGAAGTCGTACTCAAATGAATTCAAGTTGAAGGTCGTCAAGCATGCAGAAACCATTTCCAATAACAATGCTGCTAAGAAGTTTGGCATAACCAGGAGCACAGTCATCGATTGGCGCAAAACGAAGGATCAGCTCAAGTTGCAAAGGTATTTATTGTATCATATTTCGTAATTTATTGGGAGTTATAGTGAATCGTCTCCGGTTGGAAAAGCAAAGAAAAGACTGGCTGGTGGTGGAAGAAAGCTAACGTTCGTGGATCTAGACAATCAGTTGGCTCAATGGGTCCGTCAGCACCGACTTCAGAAGCATCGGATTTCGCGGCGCATTATCCAGCAACAGGGCGAGCGTATGTTCAATGCAGAATTGGATGAGGGGCAGTTCAAAGTTTGTCATTAACGTTTTTTTGTGTCTACTATTTCACATTTAGGCAAGCATCGGTTGGCTGGACAAATTCCTGAAACGTCACAACTTCCGTCTTCGAGTTCCGACGACTGTATGTCAGAAAGCGCCTCAACAGTATGCTCAAAAGTTGGTTGATTTTATCATGTACGTGTCGGAACAGCGCCGGAAGAACAAGTAATATCGTTCATATATGTGAACTGGTACCAATGATTTTTTTCAGTTATCAAAGCATATTTGCGTGTGATGAAACAGCAGTCTGGTTAGATCCAGCAGGTGGAAAATGCATCGATGAGCTAGGAGCAAAGGAGGTTGTTATAATTCACAGGATCTTGTTGTATAAAATGGTTACAGGTCTCTGTGCTAACAACCGGCCATGATAAGATGCATGTAACAGTGATGCTGACCGCCGATTCAAATGGAAGAAAGCTCAAACCGTATGTATTGCTGCCGAGGAAAAGACCGGATGTCAAGATTATTGAGAAGTACAAAAACAAGTTGAATCTTTCGTGGGCAGGCCGAACTTGGATGGATGACTCTCTGACGGGAGATTATCTGCAGCAAACTTTTGGCGATCACTCTTTGGGAAGCGGCTTCTTGTTTGGGACGCATTCCGATGCCACATTAGTGAAGCTACAAAACAACAATTAAGAAAACAGGACATTCATGTGGCCGTCGTTCCAGGAGGATGTACGAAGTATATTCAAGTAAGTTTTTGCTGATTCCTATCAAGGTTTGTATTGCTTTTCTTAGGCTCCAGACGTTGTGTGGAACAGTCCTTTTAAAGCCAAGCTCCAAGAACTCTACAACCTTTGGATTATGAATGAAGACAGAATGGAGTGGACAAAGAATGGAAACCGTCGACCAGCTTCAATGGATGTCTACTTGGGTTGGATTTGCACTGCATGGGACTCACTGTCAAATGAAATGATTGCTAAGTCTTTCAAAGGTACGCTTTATTTTCTGTTTGGAGCTATTACTGATTTTAGATTGTGGAATTACTGTGTGCCACGACGGGAGCGAAGACGACAAAATTCACTGCTTTAAAGCACACGGACAAGTGCCAGAGGGACTACTGATGTTGCAGGATGCTCGTGCCTGGCTGGACGTCGAACGAAATCAATTCGAAGAAGCTGATCCAGAGCAGGACGAAGAAAATGGCTACCTGAGCGACGGATCTTTGAATTTTGATGATTGCGTTATTGATTGTTAACTGAATCCAGCATTGTCACGTAAACACAGCATTTCAATAAATCTAGCATTTCACAACGAATAGGCTTTTAATTCGCTTAAAAAGACTACTAATTAAAAAATTTGTTAATAAAAATTACTTCACCATAAATTTTTGATCTCAAATTACCCGAGAGATTGAAAGAATAAAGCGACAGTCTCCAATAGAACGACAGTCTCTAATAGAGCGACACCCTAGAGGGTGATTGGAAAATAAACCGACATGTCGTTCTATTAGAAGAAATACGGTAACCAAATTTATTTCAAAATCAATCAGAATCGCTAAAAAAACACACCAAAAAAAATTCGGACTGATCCGGACCGATTTTTCGGTCCGAATCTATGATTCGGACCGAGAATAAACCAGGAATATTCACAGGAATATTCCCGGGAGTATTACCAACACCTAACCCTAATTATCCCTCACAACAATTTGAATTTAAATTTTTTTGTTCCAGACTAGAAGAGCCAGGTGGACTAGACGAGGATCAGGAACTTTCACACCTTCAGTAGTTTCCTCTTCTGATGAAGAAGAGGAACAATCAGATGACCAGCTAAAGTTGCTCAATAATGCATTGAAAACGTTGGACCTTAAAAGTGGCAATGATTCAACTGAGCAAACACAGAGTCTGCCTCGCCTAAAGCAGGTGAGTGACATTGAGTTATCGGTGGTGTAGCCCCACCCTTAAAGTCGGATGGTCTTTCCAAGGTGTTTTTGACTTTTGGAAAAAGAAAAGACCAAGACAAATGTAGGTAAAAGTGACCAATTTCAACTTGCTGGAGCTTAAGTCTACAAATAAAAGCATGCAGGGCGAAATAAAAATTTCGCCTTTTTAGCGCCTTTTGGAAGTCACTGAAATTTTTTATCTGATTTCTTTATAAAGATTTTGTTTTTAGTATGTGCAAAACGCTGATGTTGTTGCCGATCGTAGCGTAATCTCCAAAATAGCTTCTTCCCCCTACGACACCAAACTGTTCAAGGATTTTAGCGTCAAAGTGGCCTGTATTCTCTTCAAAGGAGTGCTCTTTTTGTGTGAGTTCCCGACTGATATTCGACAGGAGGGTACGGCTACCTTGGGTTTTCATCAAAGAAGAGCGCTGTATTGGGCCACAACTTCAAAAATTTGGTCACCATTAAGCAACAACCGAAGGTAGGTCAAATAAACTGTCTCACTGGGGGATTTGGAGATTCCCCAGTGGAGAAATTAGATTGAATATGGTGCCCTAAACTAAAAAACTTATTTTTTCAATAGTGAGTTTTAAAAACATAAAGCTTGTCAGTTCTGTGCCAACTTACAACTCCATTCAGGAGGAGGGGGTGGAAGTTACTTAGGTTTCCAAAAGTGGTCTCGGTGGAGCAGTGCGTAAGCGTGTGTGTTTGTTTTCCCAAAAAGGTCGGATCTCATGTGGTGGCGTGCTATTTATTTTGGTTTGTTTGACCAATTTTTCACGGTAATTCGACTTTTAGCGCCAGATTTGGAATCACGGACCCAAATTACTCCTGGACAGTGTTCAAAAAAGCCAAAATAAATAGCGAGCTACAAGATGGGATCCAACCTGCGCAACATTTCGGGCCTAAAACCAGGGCTCCGAATGAAAATTTTAGAAAAAAGGACACTTGGGTAAAAAAAGAACATTTTGACTATTTTTGAAGTAAAAGGGTCATTTTATCCAGTGCTTGTTGCCATTTTGAAGTGAAAAAAAAAAGATTTTGACTAAATTTTCAAAAATAAAAAATATTTAGGGTTCCAAAAAAAGGACAAATCTTTTTAAAAAGGACGATTTGGAGCCCTGCCTAAAACGCAAACTCTTATCCACTGCTCTATCGAGGACGTCTTTTCAAAACTAAATAGATTGCCTCCTCCCCAATAGATTTATATTTCTTTCAGTCAGTGGACTATCAATACTGTGCATTACACATAGCAAACTTGCGAGAGTCCAGTGGCAAGACACCCATTAAAATACTCTTTGGTGGAACAGTGGACGCTCTCAGCCCAAACGGACGAGCATTTATGCAATTGAAGGTGCAATACAAATCCATTGGTCACAACCCATTCAAATTTGAGCAGAAATGCTTGAAATGGTTTCTTCAGTGCTATTTGGAGGGCACCCGCGATATATTGGTAGGCATCCGAGACCAAAAGGGTCTGGTCTTTAGAACTGAGCTTCTGGCAGTTGATGATCTGCCTATAATGGTTGCTAATGGAACAAATGCCTGGACTACTACCCCGTGTCTAACATTCATGCACATCTTTCTCAAGTATGTCAGAAAACATTTGGAAGAATTGCCCGAAGGAGTTATTTTGATGGCTGATCGCAAGCCTAAAAGATCAGAATTTGAATTTCAAGTGTTAAACAACGACCATGCTGAGTATCCACAACACAATTTTTTGAGTGATGAGTTCAAAAAATGCTTTGCTTGAAAGTACGATTTTTTATTGCTCACATTATTTCTGATTTTGATGCTGTCATTTTACATACTGGTCTTGTTTTCTTGCCAAAGTAAAATAACTTTATGAATAAAATATTTACTGTGTTAAAAAATTTAAAATTATCACGAAAAATGCGGACAAAACATTTTTTCTGTTTTTCTAAATTTCTTCTTTAGCCAAAAACACAAGAAGGCCAATTTTTTCCATTTGTTTTTTGGAGATACACAGACACATACAGACAGGCGAGACACATACAATCATTACAGAAAAGAGTCTAGACAATGAGACTGTATCCTGTTCACTTTCTGGCCATCTTCAGCGGCAACGATTTGAGGCGTTTCTGTCGTCATGTCATCCAACATCTCTAGCGTCTTGCATTCAGTCAGCCCCAGCGGTATCTGCAAAACGAGAGAACAATCAACAAGAACTTAGCAACAAGCAAATACTTTAGCAGCAGTGGCAGAAGCACTGGTTCTGGCGTTTCTGCAACCGGCGAAAGTAGAGCTAGCGTAGACACCTTTCTTGTTGGACGGTCAGTCCAGCATCTTCCTTGCCAGCCGCATTCTGAGCCAAACCCATAAAATAAAAACCGGAACCAAATAATGAAAAACAAACCTTGGCAAAGGCGAGAGAGGCGATAGCAGCAACGACAAGCAGCACCAGAAGCAACATCTTTGTTGATAATCAGAGCAGAAGAACGGAAACTGAGGAGCAAGCAGGCAAAGCAACCGAACTTGCAGAGAATTATCTGTAACTTGCATTTTTGCTCTTTATATAGGTAAATATCGATTACCGACGGTCAATGAATTTTTTTTTGAAATTTTTGATAAAAATTGTCAATTTTTAGGCCAAAAGTTTCTAGAAAGTCGACCCTAACGCCAAAATCTTATCTTGAATCCGAATCCGTTGAGATCAGATCGAAATAATTTTTATGGGCTGATATATAGCTATTTTGAGTAGATGGATCAGGAATTTGGCACCATTTACCTATTTTAATGGGTATCTCAGTCTATAAAAATATTTTGATCTGGGCCCGTATTAATAAAGATTACCCTTACCTCTACCTTTTACCCTTACCTCTAACTTTTACCCCTACCTCTAGCTTTTACCCCTACCTCTACCTTTTTTTTACCTTTAACTGTTACCCTTACCTCTACCCTTACCACTACCTTTTACCCCTACCTCTACCCTTACCTCTACCTTCAATTTTTACCCCTACCTTTACCTCTACCTTTCACCATTACCTGTAACTTTTACCATTACCTTAACCTTTCACCCATAGCTGTATTTCTACTTTCAACTTTTACAAATACATGCAAATACAATTCCTTCGGCACCAAACGATTTATTCAACAACACAACAGTGCAAAGCACACCTCAACGGACAAAATAACGATTTACGATAGAATTTCTCATATTCGATCCTGCGGCGACGATGAACTGAGGCACCCGCTCCAAAGCAATCCGAAGCTCCCCATGCAATAAATGAAACCGACGCTTCCAGCGTCCAATCACTTGTTCGACGAGCACCCGTGTCTTGCAGAGAGAAGAATTGTATCTGAAAACCACTGTTTACAAAACATGCAACGAAGGTGAGAAAAAACTAAGATAAAGGGACGTTTCGCCTACTTTATTCATTTGAATAAAGTAGGCGAAACGTCCACGCACTGAAACTAACCGTCTTTGTGAAGGAGTTGATGGTGCAGCAAATGGAGTCATGAGCCACGGACGAAGCGCGTATCCACTGTCTCCAAGAATGATGCCTCGTAATTGACCACCTTCGTACTCGTCCCAGACATTAGAGTTACGCATGATAAAGGCGTCGTGAGTCGATCCAGGCCACTTGGCAACAACGTTGGTGAACATCCCTCTAGTCTTAAAGTAGCGAGCAAAACTCAACAATCCGCACAACAATGAAACGCACAACAATGAAAAACGGAAGTTAAATTCGTGTTCAGCTAACTAAAATTGCTTTAGAAATGCTTTACGGGACAATATTTTGAAAATTGAGATGAAGGTAAAATTTTTACCATGCTACTACCCATGGTAAAAATATGCCTTGGTCCCCTCTGTTGTTTTTTACCCTTACCTCTACCTCTACCTTTACCTCTAGCTTTTATTAATACGGGTAGAGGTGAGGGTAGAGGTAAGGGTAAAAGGTAGAGGTAGCGGTAGGGGTAAAAAATTCTTTATTAATACGGGTAGAGGTAAGGGTAGAGGTAAGGGTAAAAGGTAGAGGTAGCGATAGGGGTAAAAAATTCTTTATTAATACGGGTAGAGGTAAGGGTAGAGGTAAGGGTAAAAGGTAAGGGTAAATCGATTATTAATACGGGCCCTGATCTCAACGGATTCGGATTCAGGAGGAGATTTTGGTATTAGGGTCAACTTTCCAGAAAATTTTGCCCTGAAAATTGACGATTTTGATCAAAAATTTCGAAAAAAAAATTCATTGACCGTCGGTAATCGATAGCCATCCTTTATATACTCAAAACGGTTGTGGGTATATATCTCCCCAACATATATCTCCCCAGCATATATCTCCCCACATATATCTCCCCAGCATATATCTCCCCTGCGTATATCTCCCCAAATCCCAATTTTACACAATTATTTAACTTATAGTTGTCTTACAACACTACTGTACGGTTGTAGATCGTGTCCAGGTGGTGCTAGTCAGGCAGGGCTACCCAAGTAGTGTTACTAATATCTGCGCTGGTAGTAGCCAGATTGTGGTACCTAAGTGGAGGTCCTTAGGTAGTGGTACCCAGTTAGTAATGCTCAGGTTGTATGATTTAGGCAGTGTTACCCTAATGGTACTCAAGTAGGCTAGAGGCACCTATCCAGGTGGAATTAGCTAGGTAGTGGTGCTCATGTAGTGTTCGTGTAGTATTATCCAGAAGGCGCGGGTTCTGCGCAAATTTTTCTAATTAATCTTTTTGTCTTACGAGCAACTCATGTAATTTTAATTTTTTTTTCTATAATCTTACCTTAGAGTAAAATATAGAGACGTCGAGCCCACACTAGAGACATCGTTGAGGGGGTTTTTATTCAATACACACATACAATGCACGTCACATAGACATAGGAGACTAGCTACTGGAGTTTCTTTGATGGCTGGCTTCTTAGACCACTTGGCTGGAGACTGGACTGATGCTGGAGACGACTGGCTGAGCTGACCCCTTGGATAGAACGACTGAACTGATGACTGGCTGCGGAGCTGACCACTTGGGAGCTTGGATGGACTGGACGATGGCGCTTGCTTCCCTTCTTCTTGCGGAGCGGAGACGACTTCAGGCCATTCACGCTTAAGGTCCGCCGACCCCTCAATTGTCCCAGTGTGCGGCTCTTTGTCTTGAACCCAGAGGAATGTGGATCTCATGAGAGGAGATACGCCAGAGATCTGAAAAGGTTCCCAAGTCCCTTTCGGAACCTGAGCATGGATGAAACCACTAGACTCGCCCTTATTCAATGTGAAACCAATAGTTCCGGATCCCTTCGGATCCGGCTGGATGTGACCGTAGTCCTTATTGTAAGACACCGAGTACATACGGTGCTTTTTGGTTGCTGTCAAATTTAAACCTAACTCACCACCGGCTCCTGAGGATTGAATGCGGACCGGCATAGCTGAGAGACAAGATTCGAAAGCGATGAAGCGAAGATCGTTCGTCAATGCGGAATTGCGGAAGTGCTGCGTGCAAGCTCGAGACTTCTCAACAGACACCCAATTTGATAGCTGTAAATGAAAGAGGATGAAACATTTGGAGTTTAATAATGTGTTCGTTGTTTAGGCGAAATGAGGGTAAAGTAATAGTGAAAGCGTGTGAAGCGCTTGTGGGTAGTATTCGTGCCAAGATTTGGCGCGAATTCAAATGAAATATTATGGGTGCAAGTCATGTTTTAAGTGACTTTTGGATTGCAGGGTGGTTTTGTCCAAACCACCCTTGCCCCTACCTTACATTAGTTCCACTCGATAATCCCTAGTGAAATGCAATTTTATGGCGTACTTCTGAGTTTCGCTGAATTCGCCACGCACATCCATTTATCCCCAGACATCACCATCTACCTAAACCACCTCAGAATTGCGAAACTACTCCAGAACTGTGGTCTCTGCAAGTCAAACAATTACCAGCCCATGTTCAGGACATAATTCTCGATAGGGTATATTAGTTTTAATATAACTTTTGGTGGGTGCACTACGTTTCACCGTCACTGTTTTCACCGTCACTATTTTCACCGTCACCTATTTTCACCGTCACCTATTTTCACCGTCACTATTTTCACCGCCACCTATTTTCACCGTCACTATTTTCACCGTCACTATTTTCACCGTTCACTAAATTCACCGTCAGCACTTTAGGACCGCTTTTTAGATCTAAATTTTTCTAAAATTTAAACAGTCTTGGTACCAAATTGTAGCCCTGAATGTCAGCTACATTTTGGTACTACAAATTCTGAAAAAATAAAAAAAATTAGAACTAAACTTTAGAAGGCGTTCAATCTCACACTTTTTCATCACGGTAGAACGCAGGGTGAGCGTCTTTTAAAGTTTAGAACTAAAATTTTTCGTTTTTTTAGAAATTGTAGTACCAAAATGTAGCTGACAGTCAGGGCTACAATTTGGTACCAAAAATTTTAAAAATTTCGAAAAATTTAGACCTAAAAAGTGGTCCTAAAATGCTGACGGTGAATTTAGGTGACGGTGAAAATAGTGACGGTGAAAATAGGTGACGGTGAAAATAGTGACGGTGAAAATAGGCGACGGTGAAAATAGTGACGGTGAAAATAGGTGACGATGAAAATAGTGACGGTGAAATAGTGACGGTGAAAATAGTGAACGGTGAAAACAGTGACGGTGAAACGTAGTGCACCCCTTTTGGTAACACTATAGAATCCCCCCCACAGCTAGCGAAAAATTTACTTTTCCTGAAGGGGAAAGGACCCGTCCCATTTTGATTCTCGTGCTCTGAATAGGCACGGAAACACTTTGGTTTCCGAAAATTCGAAAAAAAAAAATTTCGATTTGCCTTGGTCCCCCAAGGTAAAAAATTTAGGAAAATTCAAAAAAAATATTTTTTTGAATTCCGCCAAAACATTTTTTTAAGGGATTTAGGGCTGTATTGGGAGGGAAGGGAATAAACAGGGCCACTTTCATGGCAAAATTATTCAAAAATTGAATTCTGGACTATTTCGGATGTCCTACCATGTTTTTCAACTGGGCCGTTGCAAAAGAGACTCTATACGCATTTTTTGATCAAGAGTACTTCTCGGAATCATGTCTAAAGTAAGTGAGTGCGCGCATCTCTAACTCTCAAGCCCCCTGCGCCCCCGGGGGCGCAGGGGGCTTGGGGCTTGGAGTTGAGATGCGCACACCCACATACCTTAGACACAAATCACTCGAAAGTGACTTTGGATGCATGAAAAAGCATGCATACCAGAGTTTATTTATGCGGTAGGCCCCAGTATTCAAAACTATGTTCAACATCTTCTTGTTAATGGGCTCTGTGTGATTAGTGGCCCTCTTTTGTCCCTTTCCCTCCCAATACAGCCCTAAATCCCTTAAAAAATGTTTTGGCGGGAATTCAAAAAAATATTTTTTTTGAATTTTCCTAAATTTTTTACCTTGGGGGACCAAGGCAAATCGAAAAATTTTTTTTTCGATTTTTCGGAAACCGAAGTGTTTCCATGCCTATTCAGAGCACGAGAATCAAAATGGGACGGGTCCTTTCCCCTTCAGGAAAAGTAAATTTTTCGCTAGCTGGGGGGGGGATTCTATAGTATAGCCTAACTTTTAATAACTTTTAGCTAAAATTCAAAATTTTTGATTTTGGAGGTGAATCTCCATTTAGGGCAGGTACCAGGTGGTGTCCTACCCATCTTAAGGATTACTGGTCTTATAATAAATATTTTATGACCGTTATTCAAGAAAAAATAATGCCTACTACCACCAGGATTTGAACCTGTAACCTCAAAAATTTGTAAAGGGATTCACCGCGTGGGAATTTACCGAGGGGCGAATATGTAAAGAGGCAGTTTGTAAAGTGTGAATTTACCTAGAGCCGTAATTAGGTTGTTTAACGATGGATCATACCAGGTTCAGTGGTGGACTGTATATCTGGGGAGATATATGATGGGGAGATATATGTGGGAGATATATGTTGGGGAGATATATGTTGGGGAGATATATGTGGGGAGATATACACCCATAACCCTCAAAACATATTGAAAAATTATATTTCAGGCCAGTTAGGTGGATATCACCTTACCTGAAGTTACCGACCCCAGATTTATTCACCTCAAATGATTTTTGCCAAAACCGCAATATTCTGCAGTGATTTTCGCACAAACAAAGTAATTTCGAAAAAAATTTCGCGAAAAATACTATTTCCGAATTACCTTTTCGCGAATTCTACCATTTTCGAATTACTTTTTCGCCAACACAAATCTTTTCGAGGTAAACCGTTTTCCAAATTCGATAATACGAATATATATACAGCCAATAAAAACCATGCTGAGTATGCACAGTATGATTTTTTAAGCGATGAGTTCAGAAAATGCTTTGTATAAAATAGAATATTTTTATTTGTGCATTGTTGTGTTTTGGTGCTGTTTTTTATATACTAGCTTTGTTTTTTGCCAATAAAATAGTTTTTTGAATAGTTTATTGAGTGCGTTTAAGAATTGAATATACTAAAAATATTACGCTGAAACTTCGTTATATTGACTCCCGATCAAGTTTGTTTACGCCAGGATTCGACATTTTTGTTCTGTTTGCACTGTCGCGAGCGGCCAGGGCAAACAGCTCGTGAATTGGAAAAAGGGGGAATGGAGGGGATATTTGATCCCACTCCCTTTGGATCCGCAGGGAAATGCCTTAACCAGTAGGCCACCAAACCCCGGACTGGGAAAGTGAAGAAATTTGTAGACATCACTTGCGTCGAAGACGCAACAACACAGTCTCATCTCAAATATCGCAGAGATTCCGATTTCTCCGGCTTTAAAATAATTTGCCATTGAACAGGGAGGGAAGCCATTTGAGTTGCAAACGTTTTGTTTTGTCTTTTAATGGCAAAATTATTTGGTTAAAGAGAAACGACTGGAAAAATCGGAATCCTCGCGATATTTGAGACCAGACTGTCAAAACAAATCTTTTTAAAAAATTTGAAAAATTAAGATAAAAAAGTGTCGGACTCTAGGCGGGAACGAACTTGAAGTGGGGCCATCGAGGTTTGACTGTAGCGAAAAAAATTATAAAAGTGAAAAGACGAGAACTGGAACACAGCTTTGTATTGTGTGGATAATTAGCCTCCGCCTTCTTCAACAATAGCCAAATAAAGAAGGCAAGTTAACTTCGGTTTTCTTCAAACAGATCCGAAATTTGCAACTGAATCCACACTTTCCCTAAATAATAATTGAGGATGGAGAAATGAAAGAGACCATCCTTATTAAACTCCCGAAGTGTGTGGGAGAAGAACATCCTTGAATATTATAATTAACAAGTGGGAAGACTTTCATTTTGTATAGCCCTATTATTAGTGCAGAATTTAACGGATATCACCTTTTTATTTTCGGATCAATTGGAAATCTTCTTCTTCAACAAAATTGACTTCGGTCATTGTTTTGGGCAAAAAATGTTGATCTTTTGTTTGTGTCGAAAAGCTAGCCTTTTGTTTTGTCAATAAGCGTTGGTTTTTGAACAGCTTTTGTTATTAATATTGTCAGATGAGTTATGTTAGACTTTATTTGTGAATTTTATGTTGAACAAGGATGTTCAGAATTACATCGACATTTTTTAAATCTGCTTTTTGCCTCAAGTTGTGTTTTTACCCATATTTCACATACCGTATTTTTCTAATTATAGACCCCCCCCCCTCCTGTTCAAATCGTGTTCTTGGCATTGAATTTTTGACCCACTTTTTGAATGCTTCTCTTGAGACTTTTATTCTTCATTTTTTAGCCAGTGAGATGAGCTACAAAATTAGGGCCACTTGACTGAGAGAAGTACTCAAGACACAATGCCACAAACACGTTTTTTGAATTTAGGGAGAGGGGTCTATAATTAGATAAAATACGGTGTGCTTCCCAGCTATGATGTATACAAAAACTGAGTTTTGTCTGATACTCTCAGATAATTGACTACATTCAACCCTCAATTTAGTGATCTCTTCGATTTATTATAAATGAGACCAAATGAGAGTCACTGCACTAGATTTCTGCATATTAAAAACTGAAAAATGTTAGACAAAAAACCGAAAAAGCCGATCACTGGCTATCTTAGTTACTTTTATAAATGTATTACAGTGAAATCACGACATGATGCAGAGATCTGATTTGTCTTTTACTTGAGACACCGAATTTTTATAATTTTGGAAAGTTTTTCGCCATTCAATTAGCACTGGATGAAATGGCGATTTCTGACGAAAAATGACTAAATGTTCCTCATTTTATAAATGTGTCCTTTATTTGAAAATTTCGAGTTCAGATACCTATTATGATGGCACCCCTAAAGTTCGGTCCCGCCTAGGGTCCCACCTTTTAATCTATTTTCAAGTTTTTCTAGTCAATCCCGAAAATGACAGCGATTCCTATTTTTTCTGTCGTTTTTGTTAATTTTATGGCTCAGACAAAATGAAGGTGTGAAGTCGAAGTGTGAAGTGCAAAATAGTGGCTACAATGAAGTCGAAGTGGGTGGTGAAATCAGAGTGGTCACAATGCACTTCGACTGCACACCTCAATTGTGGCCACCGCACTACCGTTTTTCCAGAAAGACCTTCGGTCTCGATATAACGGCAAACGTTTTTAAAAAGTCTATGTTGTTATATCGGGAACCGCGGGTCTTAATTGCAAAAGTGTTTCTATTATCAAAGACTATCGACCAAACCAGATTCCTTCCAATTTTTTGGAATACATTCGACCAAAGAAATAAAATTGAAAAAGTTTCGAGATCTAGATGGGGACGAACTTGAGAGGTTGCGTTACTTTACTACATTAGTATGCTAAAAATAAAAAAAGATTTCTTTTAATTTGCTCAAAAAAATTTCAAAATACTGCAGAACTTGGCCATCAACACAAGCATTATCACCTGCAATGACCAGACCTGCCTCACTATCTTCGGATGCCATTCAACTTTCTCTCCCCTTAATATTTTTCCTACTAATCGTCTGTCTAAAAATCACCTTCGTAGACAGTGAATCAGATGAATTCTTCAATCCCACTAAATGTCTTCGGTCAGGCGATCGATTCGTCAAAGATTTCATTCAGTACGAATGTTTTCTCGACCAAAATGTAGCCGAAAATGACCAAGGCAGAGGGTTTGTCAACCTCATTGGAAAACCTATTGGTAATTTTTTAATCGCCTAAATTTTTTTTTAATTTTTTAAACTTAGGTTGTGTTCCAACCAATCGGACTTCTGGACCAGTAATTGTGCCTGGAGCCACACATACCACGTTACATTTTCGATATGAGTGCATTAGAGACCCAACAAATACAGTCATTCTAAAAATTACTCGTATGTTTTTCATTTAATTTTTAAAGCAATATTTGACCAGACCTGTTTAGATTGCGTAGATAACGCTGGTCAGCTAGTTAAAATTGGTGATTTTTTTAGCCAGAAGGGTGAAAATGGAGAGCATGTGAGTGTGGAATGTGCAGGAGATGAACTTAAAGCCAAGAAGATTGTTCATAAATGTGGGTTCTTAATCCTGTTGGAGCTATTTAGATTTCTGAAAACTCAACTTTTGTTGGTTCATTTGTTTGTTTAAATTAAAATGTGAAAAATATATAAAAGTTTTAGGGACTAAATGCACACTGTCTAATGGCCGGAAATTGATAGAAGGGAACTTTGTAACAGATGATGTGCACAAGGAGTCGCTCAAAAGTGTATTGCAAAAGTCTGAAATAATTTCGTGTGTGAGAGATAATGCAGATGTGGCACTTAAATGCACGGGTAAATAAATAAAGTTCACGTCAATTTTTTTAAAGCACATTTTTAGGGTGTGTGACCTCCACCGGAGTCCATCTGGGGGTGACTAACTATGTGAATGTGGCTGGCCAGTGGACTCAGTGCAGGAAGTACAAGGAAGGCTGTCGGCTGATAAATGTCACCAGTGATTGTTAGTTTTTGCTGACATAGGAACTTTGTATGGGGATTTTATCCGTGGATTGTGTTCTATTCTCGTTTTATCCTTTCATACCAAGGCTGCCATCTCAAAATTAAAAAAAAGACATTTGAGCAAAAATAGACGTTTGACCATTTTTGAAGGAAAAGTGCATTTTTATCTAGTGCTTTGCCATTTCGAAGCGAAAATTTAAAAAGAAGACTTGGGATCCGAAAAGAGGACACATTTAAAAAAAAAGACATATGGCAGCCCTGTTTTAGACCTGAATTATTTGCTTTTTGCAGAAATACGAAAAACATTTTTTTTCAAAAGTGGCAAAATTTTAGTGCAGCCTTATTTCAAATTCTGACTTTACTTTTAGATGTGGACTGCCAGTTTGAAGGTAAAAATATCGGCAATGGCAACTATTTCCAAAGCAAAAGCGGCCTTTCGTCTTTCTATTGCAACCATGGTGTGGTCACCAAACAGGGTATTTGCATTCTTTTTTTGCATCAAAGACCAGAGTTTGCATTTGTTTCAGGCTGTTTACTAAGCGGAAATCTAATCTTAGTAGGAGATGTGCGCTACTTGAATGACAGACCATTTCTATGTGAACAAAGTGACCAGCTGACCCCTTTCAATGGGCTTAGTGAGTAGGCCTAACATTTCTCAACCCTTATTTCTACAAAATTATGGTTTAAGTTGGGTGTGACCTGCCAGACGGCAAATTCAAACGTTTCCTGGACACTTGGCGTGATGGATCTGTTATGAAGAGGTGCTCCTGGCTAGCTACTGTAGATGGAATTACTCAAAGCCAGATTGTTCCTTTTGGTAAGATTTCCAACGTTAGCAGTGAGTAGACCCGTACCAAACATTTTCAAAATCACATTTTTATACTTGTTTGTAGGCTCAAGGTAGGACGGACTAAAAGATGTCGGACGTTCTTTTTCTTACCTTGGGAAATATATTAGAAAAATTTTGGTATAATTGTCATATTCCGAATCCTTTCAAAATCCTCTTAATGATCGCAGGACTGAGTTGACTCAACATTAAATGTTAGAGATGCGCGCACAGACTTACCTTAGACAAAATTCCGAGCACGACTCTTGACTCAAAATGCATATAGAGACTCTTTTTGTCCAGCTCTAGTAACAAAAACGGTGTAGAATACTCCGAAAATGGTATTTTTTAGGTATCGGGGCACCCCTACAGGCTGATTTACCTTGGTCCCGCCAAGGCGAAAAGTCAAATTTTGGTCGATTTTTTTGTGTTCAAAAGTGACTTTCCAAAAATATCTTTTACGTATGTTCAAATGGCTGAAACATTCGGAGCGAAAAACACAAAAGAAATAATAAATGTGGCTAATTGTTTTTGTTTCCAGCTTGTGTTGACGGAAAAGAGACTGTTCCACTCAACAAAATTGTGCAAAAAACTAATGGGGACTACCAGAAATGTGCACATTCTGATGAAAATGATCTAGTACTTGAAATGAGAAGTCCTACTCCAGAAGAATTAGACGATCATTTGAAGAAAAAGGTGAGCTAACTTATAGGTAATACTCTTTCCATGTTTATAGTCTTTTCAGACCACAAAATTAAATCTAGTCGAGTATTATGGCATAGGAGGTAAAAGTGGAGCATTAGAAAAGTTTCATGCATCCAATTTGGCATTTGGAGCACCTACTAGGAAGGTTGGAGAACATGAAGGTGGGTTTCTACATCAAATTTTAAAACTTGAAACATATATTGAAAATTTAAGGCTGTGATAATTTACTACCGTTCTGCCAGCGTCTTTTGGGCTACTGCAGCTTCATGAAAGGCTTTGAGACTGGTCTATCCATAGAGAAAGAGTCTTACGCTGAATTCAGAGAGGTGCAATCAAGGTTTGAGAAGTTGGCTCAGTCTGAGCAAGACCCAAAAGCACCAGCTGGCTGTGAAGGTAAGCAATTTCTCAGGCTTAAAAAGAAATACGGACTTAAGTATGTTTTTCTTACTTTTTAAACTACGAAAAACATGTCTGTGTATGTCCCAACACACGCTGGCCTACCCTTGCCTGAACCTACAAAACACGTCAGGGTGAGCAAGGCAAATCGGGGTGTCCCTGTAAATAACATAAGTACCCACGAGGAACTAGGGTTTACAAGTAAAAAACGAGTTTTTTTGGAATCGAAAACTCCTGTGTATATTTTGCTTTCTTTATAAAAAATAGTAAATTTCAAAAGATCTCATCTTTATAGTATAGCCTAATATGTATCAAGTACATCTTTTTTTAGATCAGCTTTCTATATTCCAAAAACTCCAAATACTAGTGGAACTGTCCTGTCCTAAAACCTGCATGAAATGTCCTGCAGGTAAGTTGCTTTAAAAGCATAACAGTAAAGTACAAAACTCAAATAATTTTAGAGAGCCAAAAGAGAGTCTTATATCCAACCTCGAAACAACATCTCATTGTGGTCGATAGTATAAGGAATAGGCACTTAGAAAACAAGAATATATTTATTAGTAGCAGTATAATCACAAACTTCTATGATTTGTATAAACAACAATTAGAGAGCCTTATTTATTTATGCAAATTGTAATCAGTAATTGTAACGGTTAGTGACCCAACATCAAAGTCCAACCTACAAAACACCTGACGCTGATGCGGAAGCGCTTCCAGCGCGAGCAGAATCTACCGTAGCGTTCTGTGAGTTGAACAAGGTCTGTCTACCGCCAGTGTCAGACACCATTGACAATGAGTTGACTTTTGTCAAATCGCCTTTGGCATTTACTGAGCCATGTATGGAGGTGTCTGAAATGACAAAATTAATATAAATTAACTGTAAAATTTCTCGAAAAATGTGTCAGAACTTCTGAGTCATTTTGAAAAACATGCTCTACCCCTTCAAAAGTCAGTCAAAACCCAGGAAGTATATTTGGAGGCGTATAATATGTGAAGAACTTTTCGTTTTTTAGACAAATCACTTACTCCTTAGTTCATTGTTCATGTTTACTAGGTTGAGCAAACTGCCGGTTTGTGCACTAGAGCTTCCTTTTCCACCTCCTTTGGCTTCAACACTAAAAATTTTTGGGTCAACTTTTTGTACAACCTTTTTAACAATGTTGGTCATAAACAATGTTGGCAAACAGCAGACTAAAATTTTTGTTTTTTCCAGCTTATTTGGCAAATTGCTTGATTTTATCAAAAAGTTTCTGTTTTGAAATAAAATTTACCTAGAGTTACCGCTTGGAGTCAATCCGGTAAGATCCATAAAGGCATTTCCAGTTACATCACTTGTCTCAGCATTGACCAAGCCTGATGCATTCGAATCAGAGGCTGAAAAATATGATATTTTTGGGTTGAATATTTTTACAAGAACTCACTCAATGTTTTGTTGGCATTAGGACCAATAAACTGGCCGATATTGTTGATGCCGAGCATGGATTGAGTGTTGTTGTTGCCGGCCGACTTTCCACTAGCCCAATCTTGACTTCAGAAGCATTGTTGTTGCCGGGCTGTCCATTAGTATACTTGGTGTCTACGAGCACCGTGGCGTTGGTGTCGACATTACCTGCGCTTACCAGATTGCCTATACCTCGAACAGCTAAAAGACATCAATATTAATCTTTTGTCGGCGAAATATTGTGTTGGATTGACTCACCTGAAGTATTCTTGCCATCAGATGTCTTGAGGCCATCGTTTATAGTCATGTTTTTGGAAGTTCCACTGGCAGCGCCCTGCATTATAATCTCTCCGTTAGTGTTTCCATTGGTTCCTACACTAGTGTTGCCTAACATTCCTAGGGACGACTTGCCGTTGGTGTTGATGATGCCTTCGCCAAAACTGTTGATTGCTACAATTCAACAAAATTTTAATATGAAAAGTATGGCCTTCCTACTTAAAAAAGCTGTGGCCAGTTAAAAGGAGCCGAAAATCCCATGAAGAAAAAGTTATTTTGAGGTGAATTTCAAAATTTACTTATTGTTAATAAATTTTTAGATAAAACGTACTTTCAAAGCTAAGAATCGTGTTTTTCGCTAAATTTAATCCCTAGAATAGACAAGAAAAAAAATAAAATAAAAGTGTCACCGCTGTGTGGATTTGAACCTAAGGCCCACTTACAATGGGATGTCGATGTCGGTGTCGAAGTAAAAGTGGTGTCTAGATCTCGCGTTTCCCATAGGATGACAGATGACCTATAACTAAAATCAAAAAGTAGGTATAGGTCATCTATATCAGATTTGGCATTTTCCTATGGGAAACGCGAGATCTAGACACCACTTTTACTTCGACATCGACATCCCATTGTAAGCAGGCCCTAAGACATTAACACATCAAAATCTAACGCTTTACCATTAAAACACGAAATTTTAGGGAACAGTCACCACTGCGCCAAAAAAAACCGAAAAAACAGCAACACAAAAACAATATTTTTTATGTAAAGATGCTTTTTTTGAACAATCCTGTAGGCAGGGACTTAGGTATCATTAGCAAAATTGCCTACTCCCATTGTTGGTAGATCCATTGCTCTGGAGGTTTGAAGCACCCACTAGATTGCTGCCTCCAGCCCCATTGACTGATCCGGCTAGATCTCCTGTGAGGGAGTGATTGTTTCCATTCATGTTGCCTCCACCAATTACTTGAGCACTCACCAGACCTCCACCTGCACTCTTGCCCTGCACCAAACCATTCACCTCGATGCCATTGGCGGCTGTTCCTGCTGCTAAGTCAACTGCAGCTGTGGCATTGAAATAGCCTTGGGCTACAGCTGTGCCTAGCAATTGGGCCAGAATAGTGCCCCAACTTAGCGACTGGGACATGGCTAGAGATGAAGAACTAGCCTTGTCGCCAGTTGCTCCTACTTGCCCAATGGTTTGGTTGCCATCTAAAAAAGAAACAACAATGTCCGATGTAAATTGAGATTTTTTTCAAATAAAAATAAATATATCTTAGTTTTTTTATTTGTGAGACTTCAAAATTGAGGGTGGATGCTCATGAAAAAATACGTTAGCTGTAGGATTTAGCACGCACCACTGAAATAAAAACTGATCTATTAAGAAGCGCAAAAAGGGTGTCGCGAATGTGATCCTTCCACTGTAACCGTGCGGACAATTTAACCTGCTCCCTTTAGGGCCTGGGCCGGTGCTTGTCTCATTGTGCTTGGAGCATACATCCAGCGATCTCTGAGCTTCCTCAAAGACCCCTTGATGACACAGCCCTTGAAATGGGCATCCGCTCAACCACCCTTGCCTCCCAGAAACTGGACTAGATACGCCCGTCACGACGTCTGGCTGCAGACATATTTTTGAAGGAATATATATCTCTCTTTGCTTGCTGTACACACTGCTCTGTCCTTTCATTTCTTATTAATAAAACACTTTGTGAACTAGCAAACAAAAGCCACTTTTTGTAGTAAATACAAAATAGATTCAATAACTTGATGTTCAATTTACAGGGTAATGCATCATAACCGTTGAGTGGTTTCGATCAATAATTTTTTACTAACCCAATTTTTCAAACTTTTCAAATTATTGCAATTGCACTTAGTAAATGGCATAGGGACCAGGGTTCGCAGATGTCCTGATTTATCAGGAATTTCCTGATTTTTCAGTTCAAATCCTGATTTTGATCGCCAAAAATCAGGGATTACCTGATTTTTGGAGATTTTTTTTGAATCAAAATCCTGATTTTTAGAGATTTTTTTGTTCAAAATCCTGATTTTCCGTTTTTTCATCTGCGAACCCTGATAGGGACGTTTAGCGGTTGGCGGGACAAATGTCCCAAAAACCGCTAAAAGTCACACCAAAACGCCAAGCTTTTGAATTTTTTAAATTGATTATTACTTTTGGACGGTCGGGTATTTTTCCTACTGTTTTAGCTCTCTTAATTTTTTCACCGAAGTTTCTTTTTGAGTCTTTTGATGGGTTTTTCGGTTCTTTTTCAAGGTTTTGGTTACTTGAGTCAATAGTCTTCTAAAAGTGGATGACTATTCCATATCCACATATCCATGATTTCCATATCCACAATGTCGACGATGGCTAATCAATCTTTCGCCTTGATATTCTGTGCTTTTACCAATATTTTTTGCGGCACATTTTAATTCGTCCTGACACTCCAAAACATGAACACGTTAACAAAGTATGAACACGCCGAACTTTATTCAACTTCAAAGCAATACCAACTTTCAACAATCGGTTAGACAACAAATATTTCTGAACTTTTGGTCTATCATTGTTTCTTCGTTCTGCTCACAACATCAAAGTGGCTGTGTTGGTAGCGAATGCTTGAAGTAGGACCTGGCACCAAGCTGAAACAATAGCATTATAGCAATCAATTATCAAACACATAAAAACATGCATTTTCATAAACAGCAGAGAATTTCAAAAACCTAATTCTTTCACCTGGCTGGTAGACAATAAAGTTGCGCTTGTAAAGGCGTGCTGCAAGGATCAATTGCTGCGTGCTTCCCCAGTGCTTTCGCTCGGCAAACAATTCACTCAGTGTAGTAGCATGATCTCTGATGTAATCGTCAATGTCCTCCTTCGAGCAGATCCAATTAGTCCAACTTTCGGCGCAATTTTTCCAGAAGGTCCATGAGCTCCTGACGCACCCTTGATTGTTCATTCTCCTCGCCATAGATAAGTAGCGCAATTAATCTTAAAAATTCAATTAGCGCATAAAAACGTGAATTTCAGTCAAACCCATAAAAGCAATGACCATTGGGCTTGATTGGAAGAAATTCTGTTGGTTTTTTTGGCGTGCAATACCGTGTTGAGCATATAACGACCGTTTATCTCTTTTAGTGTTAGAGCAGGACTAGTTTTTGCACTGGAAGTTTGTATAAAATTGCATTGTTCCAAGTCCAAAACTCAAAAAAATACTTGCAGCAGTCGATGCATTCGAAGATGTTCCTGTGCTTTTGTAAACTCTATAACCGCTACCTCCTTTAACAGCAAGCATTTCATTAGCAAATTCAGTTCGCGGAGGCCTAAAATAAACGACCGAAGTAACACACTAAGAAAAGGGTCTAATATTACACGACAAATTCATCATTGAGGTAGAGATCAGCAGTTGCTTCTCTCGGCATATGGCGGTGAATCGTCTTCAGCACGCATGTCTTGTTGTACTGCTGCTTCAAGAAGTTGATGACATCTTCCTTTGTAACCTTCCCATTTTTGAGTTGCTGAAGATTTTCGATCACGTCCGAGTTAGTCCACTTGAAGTCCTTCATCTTAATTAATCCAGATAAAAAAACAAACAGCAGAATGTTCAAATGAAATGAAGCCTCATGAATTTGTAAGAACCTACCAAATGGCTCAAAAAGAAACTTCGGTGAAAAATTAAGAGAGCTAAAACAGTAGGAAAAATTCCCGACCGTCCAGAAAGTAATAATGAATTAAAAAATTCAAAAGCTTGGCGTTTTGGTGTGACGTTTAGCGGTTTTTGGGACATTTGTCCCGCCAACCGCTAAACGTCTACGCACCCAAGTAAATAGGTAAACGAAAACTCTGAAGAGTTAACTGTACTGGAAGGTTGACTGTACTTCATAAATAACTTTATTGGAAGGTTAACTGTGTGGAGGTACTGGTACCATTTATCATTTATTTTTTTTTCTAAAATCAATTAAAAACAGACTGTATCCGCCAGTCATGTTGCCATTAGCCATGTAGGCAGCTCCATTAGCATTGACGTTGGTGTTTCCTACTCCAGTGGCACTGCCTGACTCTCTGTTCTGAATGTTGGTATTGTTGCCGTCGATGCCGGCATAAGTCAAGCTTGATGTTTTAGTATTGTTACCAGTGGCATCTACGCTTCCCTGGGATTGCACAGCTGAATTAGTGGGATTGAGTAAGAGAAAATAAAATGGTAGTGAAAAAATTGCTAACTTTTAGTGCCAACATTTCCATAAGCGTTGCTGAGTATGCTGGACGTGCCATTGGCAGTGGAGTTGCCTACGGATGTGCCATTCGCGCCAATGATTCCGTCGATGGTTTTATAAACGTTGCCAGCACCGGACAAACTCAAATCTCCAGTACCGTTTACAATTCCCCAGAAGAGACGGCTAAAACTGATTTTTTGTACTTGATTGAATACGGTAACCTAGAATTAGACACAACTAATTCTGCCCAAATTTTAGGCCAATTTTTTCAAGAAGTTCCCGCATTCTTATATATACTGCTTGGGTAACATCCGTTGAAAATATCTTTTGTACAAAATTGACCTTGTCCACCACTTTGTCTTCTAAACCGGAACTCAATTCTTGCTTGTGCCGTCATAGTTAAACCAATTAAAAGAAATAATAAAGAAAATATATGTGGCATTGCACAAGCCGAGCTAAATTTCACAAGCATGCCCTTCAGTTGTGATCTTTAGACCTAAAAAAACAAACAAATATAAAAAAACAGATCAACTTCAAAAAAGGCAATCGAAGAAGTTAGAAAAAATATTTTTTAAAACTCCTCCTACACACTATCATATACCAGACAGTTTTTGTTATTCAAGTAAAATAGGATTATCAGGGATATGTAGAAGAGATTACCGCACACATATATATTTGACAGTTTTACTGCCATTCAGGGCTGTTGAAAATGAAAAAATATATGTGTGTCCTCAACAAGCGAAATTCTGTTTTTTGCTTAGCCACCGATATTGATGTTAATTAGAAAAAAACAGGAAAATAGGACCAAGGTGGCATGGAAAATGTACTTCTTAGTGACAAACAAATCCTTTTTTCTATGAATTTAAAAATCTTAAGACTTAAGTTGAGGTGTGTGCTCGTCCTCTTCTTAATTGCTATGGTTTACGTAGAGGAAGTTAGTTTTGAACAATAATAATGAATAGGTTGTATGCGTAATTAAACGAATATTATATGAAAAATTTTTATGAAAGCTAAATTTGACTTATTTTCAAGGAAATTCAAACGTAAAACAAAAACATGTACACGATCTTTGCTTGGTCCCCCTGGGGTTTGGACTTTGCCTATCCAGAAGCTACACACTGAGCAGGACCGAAACCACAAGCGGACTAAGCAAAAATCCTTTTTTTTGACATTACACACCAAAAAAATATTGTCGACGAAAAAACCACAAATATTTGGTATTTTTCAAATTTTTTGTCAAAATATCTATTTGCAGTGCTTAAACTTAACAAACACTGGATAAAATAACAATTTCTGCCGAAAAATGAAGAAATTAATGAAAATATACTTTATTTATAACTTTTGGTATGAGAACCCTATTTTGTAGCCTTTTTATGAAAAAAATGTTGCGAATGTAGACTGTACTAATTTCTCAGACAATAAAAAGGTAGTTTGTAGGAAAAAATATTTTTCTCTAAATTTTCTCGGAGTTTCTCTAAATTTTCACAGGCTTGCATTAACTCACGTATTTAATATTTTGGTGACCTTTTTTGGCAAATTTCATATTGGCAAATTTCATATGCTTCTAATTAGGTGAAGTCAATTATATGTTGCGCCATTCTGTGCTTTCTATTTCCTTCCAAATGTGCAGCTGGCTGTAAGCCATAAGACCCAAAACTTCCTCTGCTTTTTTGAGAAATATATGCAAAATATTTTATAGGCTCTTTTTTTCTACCAGCTGTGCTCCAATTTTCATTAGTCCAACGGTCAAATCAGAGTATTACTTTTTGAAAGTCATTCATCAAAGTGTTTGCTCCAAAAATGCTGAAAAGCCGTTGCACACTAATCCATTTTTTTCGTTAAATAACGATAAGCTAAGCAATGAGTGGTATATAGCCAAAGCGTCATAATGCATTTACGAACAGGTCACTTTCTCAGACTTTTTTTTCAACAACTTTTTTCAACTTTTTTTTCAGACTAAATCTAAAGGCGCGGGTCATTTCGGCAAAACTGTTGTCATTCTCAAAAAGGATCAGCAAAATCGGAATACTTGCAATATTTTCGATTGGATTAACCAAAGGCAACTGGCAAAAGCATTCAAAATCTGGGATAAAAAAGTGTCAGACCTTGGGCGGGAACGAAATTTTAGGTTCACACTAAATTGAGAGTGGACTGTACAGTCAAACGTGGGTTATCCGACAATTCAGTTATCCGGCAACCTCGGTTATCCCGCACCTTAAATATACTTTATTTGGCTAAGATCGGCTTATTCTCTGTCAACTGACACTCCAGTTATCCAGCAACTCGTTTATCCGGCTCCTTGAGGCTGGTCCGGAGAGATAGCTAAGAGGCTAAGGATTATTTTGACACCCAAACTTGTAAATAAAAATGGATAAAATAGGGTGTGCACACAGTAGTATTCGAATCTGTGACTTATTTGATGCGTATATACCGTAATTCCTCTAATAGAGCCCACGGGGGCTCTACTAGAAGCATGCAATTTTTTCAAACTTCAAGTAGTCTAAAACTTCTGTTTTCATTTACTGTTTGAGCTGTGTAAAAAGTGCCTGTTAGATTTTTGAAATCCCTCGCAGGCACTTTTTACACAGCTCAAACAGTAAATGAAAACAGAAGTTTCAGACCACTTGAAGTTTGAGGGGGGGGGCTCTATCAGAGGAATTACGGTAAAGCCTCCTGTAGTTTTTCAATTCTTTACTAGCTTTATCATTCCAACTTTTTGCATTGTGGGCCCGAGATTTTTGATTTAAAGTCGCATACTGGCTATCCAATGTGACCAAACTCCCCAGGCTAGTGAAAAGCTCACCCGGGAAATTAAATTTGCAAAAATTTGCGAGGTTTCCGTTTGAGTGATTTTATATGTATTCAGTCCCCCCCCTTCAAATGTCTTTTTGTGTTATTTTGTACCTTCTAAAAGTATTGGGCCCTACCCAACGAAGGAAGGGGGGCTGTCTCACCTTGGTTTTCGTATTGTTTTTTAGAATTTTTTAGGCTTAGGAAAGTGTAGGCCGTCGTATTTCAAAACGGACTCAAACATCTTTTAGATTTATGTTAGAGTCCATCTACCATTGGCCAGCCTTGCCTAGGCCTAAAAATAGCAAGAAAATTCAGCAGAGGTAAATACTTCTTCGTTGGATAGGACTAAGTATTGTCATTTACTAGTTTTCAAATCTTCTCCATTCAGCCAATTGATGCATCGTCTTGGACGAGACGGTCAGAATGCCTGGGGCATACCATCTAGGAGATGGATTGTGCTAGCAGTAATATTCTACCTATCCAACCAGCTCCAGCCAAAGATGCTGTGATGTTGACCCACCAAATAGAAATTCGGCTTATGGCCGAAAGATCGAGGCCACCTTTACTTGTGGAGAAGTGAATGGCCAGCCTATTAGCGAGATTTACTGCAGCATTGCTGAAGCTAGTCCCTATACTTCTCATAACCAATACTTTTTTAGAATGATGAATGGTGAGGGCAAATACAAGGCAATGATGCAAAAGGAGTCTTTCCTCAAAGTAATATTTTTATTTTTTGCGTTTTTTAATTTTTGCTATTTCAAAGCTTCTAGGGAGGTCAGAACTTCGACTTTTGCATGGCTAACACCAGCCAAGCTCATCCAGCCTCGAACATGGTGGACGGCAGTCCAGCCTGGCACCAAAGACCCCACTATCTAGAGGAATGCAGTACCGAGAGATCAACATTACCATCAACTTGGAGCAGGAGTTTCATGTGGCTTATGTCTGGATCCAAATGGCTAATAGTCCTAGACCAGGCACTTGGATATTAGAGCACACTGTAGACTATGGAAAAACATATCAGCCATGGCAGTACTTAGCATCTTCACCTGCTGAATGCTCTAGGATTGGGCATTTTGATCAAGTTCATTATTCAAAAATTGCTGTTTAGTTGTTTGAATCGCGTCACTGATTCTAATCACCGAGGATGATTCAGTGATTTGCACCAGCGAGTTTTCCAGCATTCAGCCGATGGACAACGGAGAGGTAAAAAACTTAATATCTTTTATGACTAACAATCATGCGAGAGCAAATTATTCTTTCAGATCATACTAAACCTGTTGGAGAATAGGCCCGGCAAGAATAACTTTGGTGCCTCCAAAAAATTGCAGAGTTTTGCAAAAGTAGGCACTTCAGCAGTTTTTTAAGTGTATCCTACAATAAATATTATGTGTACCCTAAAAGTATTTTTTTGCATCATGAATATATCAAAATTTTAGTTTTCGTTTTTTGGCAGCTTTCCATTTCGATTTACGATTTTCAAAAAAATTGGCCGAAAATTAATTTGGGTGGGCCTCATTACAGAAAATACAGTATTATGTCAGTACTCCCCACCTCAAGCAAAAGTTGTTTAGTTAATGCCAATTTTCTTCTTGTTCCTTTATTCTTGTTCTTGTTCCTTTATTGTTTTTAAATGTATAAATTTGTGGGTACTATTGGACTTTGGTAGTCCAATGGCAATTTAAGAGTCCGAAAATATTTTACTAGTCCATCCTGCACTTTAGTAGTCCAGCCTGCACTTTAGGAGTCCGATGCATTTTAGAAGTCCAATAAAATTTGCTGGTCTAATTATAGTTTAAATTTTTTTCGATAGTCAAATGTCATTTTACATTTTTAAGTGTACAATAGTCTTTCAAAATGTTTTATTTATCAACAAAAACACAGTTACGTTGACTATTCAAAAAATAAAAAACCAACTTTTAAAATATAAAAGCTTTGAACACAGTTTTGAATACTGGGGCCTACCGCATAAATAAGCTCTGGTAAGCATATTTTTATGCATCCAGAGTCCCTTTCGAGTGATTTGTGTCTCAGGTATGTGCGTGTGCGCATCTCAACTCCAAGCCCCCGTCGCCCCCGTAAGGGGGCGACGGGGGCTTGAGAGTTAGAGATGCGCGCACTCACTTACCTTAGACATGATTCCGAACAAGACTCTTGATCAAAAAATGCATATAGAGCCTCTTTTTGCCACGGTCCATGTTGAAAAACATGGTGAAACAGCTAAAAAATAACAAAAAAAGTGGCCCCCTATTATTCCCTTCCCCTCCCAATACAGCCCTTATTCCCTTTTTAGATACTTTTAACCTAAATTTTTTGGACTACTCAAATATTTTTGGACTACTGAAATATTTTGGACTACCCAAATATTTTTGGACTATTAAATTCCCATTGGACTATTAAAATTCCATTGGACTACTAAAGTGCAATTAACCCAATTTGTGCTCCGAGCTCAGATACATATTCAGAAATTTTATTGAAACTTATTTAGTCCGGGGCGCATTTTGTAATGTCTCGTAAATCATTTTAAACGTATTATAACTTTTTATTATAAGTTAAAATTTTTCTCGCACAAAAATTCGATTTTTCAAAGAAAAAATACGACTTTGAGAAAAATGCGATGGTCAGATTTCGGTCACAATTTTTGAAAAGATATTATTTTTCCTATGTATAACAGTGTCAGAAAGCCACATTTTTATCGATTTCAGAGCATGACAGTTACTAACAAGGAACCACGCAAGCTGTTATTTTTATGTGATTTTAAGACCTATATAAAAATGTTCGCCATGGTCGGTTTAGTATGTAAAATTTTAATATTGTCATTGGAGAACGAGAAAAGTGATGAGGACAGGCAGTTAGAAAGTATTTTCTTTCTGATTCGTACATTCTTTCAGTATAAATAAATTGAAATTCAAACTGCTGCAATTTCAGACACCCACTTATGGACTATTTACACCAGCTTACGCCTACAATGTAATTAATATAGAAAAAAAACTATCGCAAAGTAAAAAAATCTCTGCAACGAGACTTAAACTTGTTGGATACTTTCGCTTAAAATTTTTTAAAAACAACAGGGGGAGTAAATACGTTTTTGCACTTTCTAGATGCATATCCTCATAATTTTTTTCGCTGTCTGCCGACAATATTGGAATTTCACACACTAGATCCACCATGGCGAACATTTTTTATGTAGGTCTTGAAATCACATTGGAAAGACAGCTTGGGTGGTTCCCTTGTAAGAAGACTTTTAAAAATGATATACAGTCAACTCTCGATTTAACGAACCCTCGATTTAACGAAACTCTTTATTTAACGGACATTTTTGAACGCCTACCGTATTCTCTCTAATAGGCCGACACCCTCTAATAAACCGACACCCCCTACTTTGAGGGACCGTATCTCAGTCCGAAGAAAAAAAAATTACATCGCTGTTTATTGCCTTTTCTTAGTTCCCACGAGCTCTATCGATTCCGCTTTTTCGATTTTGGATTTTCACCCGAAAATGTCGAGTTCGACCCAAAATTTTCACGATTTTTGAAGGGTTGAAAAATAAACCGACATGTCGGCCTATTAGAGAGAATACGGTATTTGGCCAGCGATTAAATAAAATGACCAAAATTACTCTTGATTTAACGAACTCTCGATTCAACGAACATTTCTGCCGGTCCTCAGGTGCCACTTTCAGGTCGATGGATAGAGTAAGGATTAAGAGTTACTCGTGATCTATTGATCGTGTTTCAGACACGACGAGTAGGATCAAAGATCAAGAGTAAGTCTTGATCTATCGATCCGGTTTCAGGTGGACGAGTAGGATCACGAGTAACGCTTGATCCTCACTCTATCCACCGACCTGAAAGTGGACCCAGGGATTCTTCAAGTCGAGAGTTGACTGTACCGAAAATTATAAAATGCGCATCACACCCCGCAAACCGGACTAAATAAGTTCCATTTTATTATATGTAAAGGGATTTAGTGGTGGTTGTAATTTGGTGCTAATATGCCTTGAAAAAAAATTCCGCCATTTTCATGCTGACTTGCTCTTATTTTTCTCGATATTTGGTGAATAAAAAACTTTCGAAGCACAAAACACAATATTCAAAGACTCAATTTTATAAGTTTAACTCAAATAAGCTTCTTTGTGATAAGAAACAATTTGGTGCACTTGGCGTCTGGGGTGATTGCTTCTACTAAAATTATTGGTAAAACATATAGTTCGAGGCATGAGAGTCTTATCAGCCTGCCCAGCTGTCAATAATATATGACTTCAAATTGACCAGCACATCAACCATTTATTGCTGCAAAGAAGCAGCAAAAAGAACACTCGGACAGATAATTATCAAGCAGACACAAGCGAAAATTGACAAGCAGTGTACAAAAGTTAAGAAATCATAATTCTGTGAAAAAGACTTTTATTTTATAGGTGGAAGGAGATCTTTGAAGTGCCTAAAATATATTTTTGCTGATGGTTAAGGTTTTGGAAAACTTTTCGCGTAATTTTCTGAAAAAAATTTACAAAGTCCTGTGTGATTTAATTTTTGTTGAAAACTGTACGGAAAACTTTTGAATTCCTTTCTGCCCGCACAGAAAAGCAGCCCTGAATATGACCTAACGCAGAATGATTGCTACAGTCGAACCTGGGTTATACGCCGAATTAGATTTTAGAAAGTCAGAAAATCTTTTTGAAAATCCAGGTTTTAGAACTAAAATCAGATTTTTGAGAATTTTTGGTGATTGAAATCAACCAAACCTTTTAAAAAATCAGATTTGGGGACTAAAAATCAGATTTTGAATAACTCCTAGTAACTGAAATCATCCTTTTTCTGCTTAATCAACCCAAATGGCAGCCCTGGTTATACGCCACCCCAGCGACCGACTTTAGGGTGGGTATAACCCAAGTGGCGATTAACTGCGGTGTCAGTACTGAGAACAAGCCAACCTTAGCCAAATCAATTTTAGTTGCAAAACCGAAGATCGCATTTAAATGAGGTATTCGAGTGGTCCCTCTATAAGACCATTCCAAAAAGATCGTTCCCATTCAGGTTTCGACACTCACCATCCAACCTCCCCCCCATCCCCTTGATTTTAGAGCTTGGAGAAATTATTCCATCAGTAAGCAGTCGATTGCACACAACCCGACACCCCCTCGAGTTCGTCCCCACCTAGGGTTCGATACTTTTTCACCCCAATTATTTGAAAATAGGGTGTCGGGCTATCCGAATTTCAGTTTTTAAGTGTCAAACTTTAAAGATTTTTTAAAAACCACCGGCCAAATCGGAATCCTTACGATATTTGGCACCAGACTGTCGAAGGACATATTTTAAAGCCTTTAAAAATTAGGGTGAAAAAGTGTCGGACCCTAGGTGGGGACGAACTCGAGTGGTGCCGACTGTGGTCGGAAAAAAGGATTTTGATTTTACCATTTTCAAATGAAAAGAAAACAGTTTTGCAAATAAGACCTGCAATTCCCGCATTAACGTTTAGATTTTCTGTAAATAAGGTGGCACTATAGCCGAAACCCCGGTATTGTTGGCAAAAGTGTTTTCATTTTTAGAAACCTTTGGTAAACCTCAAAATCCATACGATTTCTTACAGAGTAATTTCAGTATAGTATGCGCATAAAATTATTATTTGCTTTGGAAATTTCACAAAACATATTTAGAGAAGCTTGCATTACTTATATTTTTATTTTTCATTTGTATATTTGGCATGCATTTCCTTAAAATTTATAACACAAAAGATGTTTTGTCATTGTTCCTTTTATTTATTCAAGAAACGTACAAAAAGAAAAAGCAGAAATAGCCGAAATTGATTTTCTGCCGCTGTATTAATTTAGCATTCGTGTGATAAAAGAAATAGGTATTATTTTCTATTCTGTTTCACAGTCAACTTTCTTTTTTTGTGTTTCTCGATCAATTTTGTAAATTTTCTAACTTTTTGCGGAGGCACCTATACTGGATTCAAAATTTTTTGCATCAGGTCGGTGCCGTTTCACTTTCTTAAGTTTCTAAAAAATCTACCCGAACCCTGAACTACGAAAGTCTTTTTGCCGATGTTTTTCCCATTTTACTTAGCTTTTCGAACTAGTTTTCAATTACACCTAGGTTTCAGGTCATTTTTTATCATAATATTTAATTATTATGATGTTCAGTATACCAATTCAACTTTTAATTGTGAATTTTGTCTGGCATCGCAGCGTCAAGTTGTCAACAAAATGTCAAAAAAAAATCTAGAACGAAATTTAAAAAATACGAAATTCAGAGGTTTCAAAAAGTGGCCACGGTGGCGAGTTTCTGTTTTTAGCCTAAAACCGTGCCGCAGGTTCAATCCACGTGGTGACGCGCTATTTATTGTGGCTTGTTTGACCAGTTCTAGGGGTAATTTGGGTTGCTGATTCCGAATCTGGCCTTTAAAAAGTCGTGTTACCAAACAAGCCAAAATAAATAGCGCTACACCACCTGGGTGGAAAAGCTCAAGTGCACCCTCCCCCCCTCCCCCTCTAAGTAAGGCAAAATAAAACTCCTTGCAATTTTTTTTCGACTGTAGAGTAAATGGCAGGATATTTTAAACTGAGAGCTGACTGTAACCTAAAAATATTGAATTTCAGCAGTCTGTAATACACCAGAACTTAACCTTTGTTCATGTTATTAGTATTGAACTGAATTGTCAATTGCTGGGTGTCAAGATGCATAGCGGAGGAGTCAGCACTAAATTTGGACTGGTTGGCGCTTTTGTTGGCAAATACCCAGCTTCTTGCATCACATTGTCACTCTTTCTTCTAGCTGTTTCATCATCTGGACTATACTTTAGGTAGTTTATGTGTGGGTTTAAAATAGTGCCCTGTTCGAAATTCCAAGTGATCGCTAGATGAGCCGCTGCTCTAGGAAGGCTTGTCTGACTTTAAAACTTAAACTTTAAAAAAATTTGTAGCAAAAATCTTCTTATTCGTATAAGGTAAAATATCAACTGACCACGAATCTAAGGGTCGATTGGCCACATTTGAAATTTCGGCTTTTATACTTAGGCTATTTAATAACATTTTTTAACTTAGGCTTTGCACAGGGCAGGCCAATTCATGTTAGGAGGGCTCAACATGTGACCCAACTTGAAAAAAATCAAAATTTTTTAAAGGCGCTAGTTTAGAAAGCGTGGTCAGTCGACCCTCAAATTTGTAGTCAGTCGATTATCGTGCTATGAAAATCACCAAAGCACATTTTTGGATTTTTCAATAAGAATTGCAGTGAGCCTGCATAGCCCTAAAATCGTCTAATATGCCAGCCTATATAAAACAATAATCCTCTCTAGGGAGGTTGGAATAAATACCGATAATTTTAAGTATGAAATAATTTTACTTTGCCAGGATCAGCTTCAAGGTTGGACTGAACGATGGGTTTGTTACTCCAGATGCACCTTCCAGGAGAGAAATAGCAACACAAAAGTCATTTTTTGGAGGAGAAGTAAACAAATGACAGTCAAACTCCTGATTTCTGACATTGTTTATTGCAGGGTGAGTCTTGGTACCTAGCCCTGTTTGCTCTAACCAAACGACCTAATGGAAACATGCTCAACTCTGCTGAATTCAACGAGCTCAATGATTTCTACACGACTGTCACTGAGAAAATCAATTTAACACTGGAGTACAGGGAAGGTGCGAGCGTAACCAATGTTACCTACAAGTATATGGACATCTGCCAACCACTCTGCAACATTAATGAACAAATGCAAAAACTCATGGTGATAAATTCTTTCAGCTCACCATATTGGTCAGTCTATTCCAAGGATTACGATTTTACCGACCTTTTTTTCAAACTTTGATAGTTTTTCTGTAAAGACGCGCGCCTTTTACAGGGTGCTTTGGTTCAAAAAACACGGAGATTGGGGTAGGTAGCTCTTTGCACCATCGATTTTACCACTCAATTTCAAGACTGGCTAAAGACAACTAGCGAAAATATTTAAAAGGAGGTAAAAGTGTCAGGCCCTAGGCGGCAACGAACTTGAAAAAAAATCGAGTTATTTCTAAAACTATCCAAAAAAGTTTAAAAAAATAGCGTGCCACCACGTGGGATCGAACCTGCACACCATTTTGGGCCAAAATCACACCGAGGCCACTTTTTCAAAGCTAAATGGCTTTTCCCTCTTCTTCAAGAGGTGCCTTCAAAACTGTTTTTTCAGGAAAATTCTTGGTTGGCCACCCTAAAATATCCAGTAAGCCAAGTGTTCTCCTACGACCTCAATATTGCCAAGCACATCTTTAACAGGACCTATAGCAACAAGACTGGAGAATTAATTGGATCCAAGTTCATGGCCTACTACTTCACCGTCTTTGTCAGCAGCGACCTTAGGAAAAAACAAGTTGAACTGTTCGAGAAGGAGGTTGGCAGGTATAACACTAAATAAAATATCGTCCCAAATACTTAAACTTATCAAACATTTACCAGACTAGTGCTCGAGCACAACCGAAATCCCAACGCCCTAGTCGAGCTTCTCAACCACGGCTCTAACAGTGTGTCCAATGAGATGGCCAGAGGGTTTCAAGACTGGCTTTTTACCTGATGATCGGTAGGATTTATTTGATGGTTTGATTTGATGAGATTTTTTATGTTTCTAGGTCACGGAGCAGCCCTTTTAGTATTTTGGCTTTAAATGTGTTCTCCGGCTGGCTACATGGTCAATACCCACTGCTTAGACTGTTTTGGGAATATTGTCGGTGATGTTGACAGTGGGAGCACTAGTTAGCGGTGTAGGCATAGTGTCTTGGCTGGGACATTCCATAAATCTGCTCTTTTTCACTTCTCCGCTGTTTACTCTGGTGCTCATCATAAGTAGTGTTTTTTGGATAAAAACTTATGGAAGTAAAATACATCAAAAGTATTTTTGTTACTAGGTGGACTGGCGCCTTACAGGCGCCTAATAACAAAACATTTTTGTATTTACCGCCGAAAATGGATTTGACAAAATATACTCTATTAAAACATTGGGCATATAACAGCAATATTAACACACAAAAATTATTTTAGGAAGCGGATCATTAGGAAAAACGCTGGGCGCAAAACTTTGTAACAACTTTATTATGTAAAGATAACGGCAACAACGCCCCCGCACAACAAAAATAACGATAGCGCCCCTGCACAGCGAAGATAACAATAAGGACAACACGCCCCCGCTACGTGCTTGACTCATCCGTGGTTGCGCACTTTTAAAAAACACTTTCAAAAGGTATTTGCCCATAAGTATCAAAAACCCCCTAAAATACCCTGCACGACGAACCTAAAAATTAAGTGACGTCTCAGGGGTGTCGGCCAAATGAGCCGTGCGATAACTCAAAATGTAGCTCAGAATTAGCGCTACAACGTAACGTTGAGCTTTTCCCGACTTCGGTACAAAAATCCCCGAAAAAAACCCTTACTATTCAAAAAAATGCCCAAAGGGTCAAAAACCCGTGCACGACGAACCTTAAAATTAAGTGACGTCTCAGGGGTGTCGGCCAAATGAGCCGTGCGATAGCTTAAAATGTGGCCAAGGATTCGGGCTACAACGTAACGTTGAGCTTTTCCCGAGTTCTTATCAGAAAACGCGAAAAAAATACAAAAAACCAAAAACGTGACAGACAGAATGACAAACATTGTCCAAATACTATATAGAGATTTTGGATGACATTTTAAAAGGGTCTCATGTGGGACAGTTCCATGAAAAGACGTTGTTTCAATAAGTGAAGTCTTAGTCTGAATTTCGGTATAGTTGAACCTTGCTATAGTGCGCAAACTTGGGACTGGCCCTAGTGCGCACTAAAGCGGGGGCACATGTCCTAGTGTGTTTTTCTTTCTTCCAGGTTTCTAGGTACTTTAGCCAGGTTCAAGTGTAGCTACAATCATGGGCGTAGCCAGGGGGGGGGGGGGGCTGAGGGGGTTGTAGCCCCACACCCCTCCCTGTCAGGTTGATCGTAAAAAATTGTTAAGTTAAAAAACTATAAAACTCAAAACGGTGTAGGGAAAATGACCTCTCGGGGAACTTTAGCCTCTTTCCCTTGTCAGATTTTTTCGGCTACGCCTCTGGCTACAATCAAACCCCATGAGATTCTGAAAACATAACTAATAAACAGATTCACATTAATATTCCTGCCACTTTAGATGCCTACGACAGCTTTCACATCGCTGATGTTTGGAGCAGGCTACAGACCCAGTCAAGAAGAAAACAGTATACTCCTAGTGAAAGGCTTGCAACTACCTTTGAACAGGTTTTTTTTTCTCAAACCTCTCAAATTTGTATATCCTGAAAAAATTTTAGATCGCACCTTCATATTTGACAATAAATGTCAGCCTTTTGTGGCCTTCTTCAGTGCTCACTTGTTTTTGTTGCAAAACTACAGTGTTTTCTCTTTAACTGTGTCCTTTGCTCTCTTGTTTAACTTCATATACCAGGTTTGGTTTATGTTTAATACGAATTTTAAAATCCTACTACCGGCTCTATTCTACAATGGGGATTTTTTGCCTCGGTCCCTCTGTTGACTTTTCGCAAATTTTGAGGTTTTATACTCAGGCAAGAGTAGGCTAGCATATGTAAGGACCAACTTAAACATACCTTAGACTCATATCTAAGTCCGTTCTAACCAGTGATGGGTCCGCCCCATCTCGGGGCGTAGGGCAGTTGAAAAACCACAGGGGACCACGGCATTTTTGAATTCAAATGTGAGCTTTATACACGCATTGCCTAGGCCACAGCTTCGCATACTACTGGATGCACGCCAGGCTGCAGCCGGTTTTTTTTTAGAAAAAACCAGAAGCAGAAAAACGGTATTTTGCTAAAAAAAACAGAAGCAGAAAAACAGAAGTAAAAAGGCAATGCCCGCAACAAATCATCTTTATTTTGCAGCATGACTAAAACACATTTTCATCATTCAAAATTCAGTAAAGGCGAATTATTATGGACAAACAGCAGCATACTGAGATTAATAGGGGTTAGACTTTTTCGAAGGTCAGTAAGTACAAGTTTCGCTTTCAAAAAAGGTATATCAACGGCCGGGTACACATTATGACCGGGTACACTTACGACCGGGCACAACGACCGGGCACACTTTTGAAACAGTTTTTGCAAATCATGTATAAACATCTTCTAAATTATTCCTATACTCTAGAAACGATAGAAAAATTGTTTCTTACTTAGGAGATGGAATAACTTAGGAGATGTTTATACATGATTTGCGAAAAGTGTTTCAAAAGTGTACCCGGTCGTTGTACCCGGTCATAATGTGTACCCGATCGTAGGGCAGTCTTCGAAAAAAGCCTTTCACTTTCCATAGATCCTCCTGGTGCGCTGGAAAAGCTGGAAAGTTTTCTATAATTTTTCGCTTCTGTTTTTCTGTCTTTTTCTCGAAAAAAAACAGAAGCAGAAAACAGAAAAACAGAAGCGGAAAAACGGCATTAGGTGAATTCATCTGCAAACGAATTCATCTGCAGACAAATTCATCTGCACCGAATTCATCTGCACTATGGAATTCTCTTTAAACCTTTTTCAAAAAGTTCCTTAACCTAAACAGTCATCTTGCATCTGGTTTCTTTTAAAGAAACGGATGCTTTTCGCAAAAGAATGGCAGAAGAAATATTAGCTGGGAAATTGTCATTTACGTAATGTACTCTTTGCTTCACGATTACATCTTACATACATTTCTTTTGTTGGTTATTATTGTACATAGCAGGCTTCTAATAAAAAAAATTCGGTAGGTAGACGGCGCCCGGACATTGTCCATTTTAAATGGACAATGTCGCCCGGAGAAAAGTTTTGTTGACCCACTTTTCGATTACTCATCGAGCTGATTTTTTTCAGGATCAGTTATTCTCGGCTACTTTTACTAATTATGAAAAAATCAGCTTGGTTTGTAATCGAAAAGTGGGTTAACAAAACTTCCCTCCGCGCGACATTGTCCATTAAAAATGGACAATGTCCGGGTGCCACGCAGACTAGGTTTATGAATTAAGTTTATAAAGATTATCGTATTTCCTCTAATAAACCCACCCCCTCAACTTTGCTGGTCTGTAATCTCGGGGCACAGTGAATATTTTGCAAATCTGTTTAGTGCGTTTTCTTAGTTCCCACGAGCTCTACCGATTCCGTTTTTTTAATTTTGGTCGACCTCACAAAAATCTTAAAATGACTCTAATAAAAACACCGGTGGGCCCATTAGAGGAAATAAGGTAGGTTGAAAAAAAAGCCGAGCCGAGGTGGGGACGAACTTTTGGAGTACACAGTATTTTTTCTGTGGCCCCTCCATTTTTATGAAAATTTCAGAGTTAACCCGTATGGCGACAGAATGCCAAAATGCAGATGAATTCGTCTGCAGATGAATTCGGTGCAGATGAATTCACCGTTTCCCGGATAAACAGAACCCTGCTGCAGCCCTGATGCACACCCATTTTTATTCACTTTTATTCACAAGTTCTGTGTCTAAATAATCTTCAGGCTCTTAGCTATCCAAAAAGTTCATTAGCAAAGGCTAAAATTTAAAAATTGAAGTAAATAAATAGTGTGCACCCAGTGATATTCGAACCTGTGACCTAGGCGATGCATATATAAAGCGCCTTCAATACTTTACTGGTCTTCTCATCCCACCTTTTTGGCCTATGGGCCCGATATCTCAACGTATTTGATTTGAAGTCACATACTGGCTATCCAATGTGACCAAACTCTAATTTGCGAGTGAAAAACAAGTTCGCGAGATTCCCTTGTTAGTACATAATGTCGGAAAAACAATTTTCCCTTGGTTTCTACTTTTAATGAGAAATCTCATTCTCATCTATTTTTATTTACATTCGCAAACACTGCTTCTAACCACCACCATTTTGCAGACATTTATCTCCTCAGCAGCTTTAGCCCTTTTGTGCAGTGACTCTGAACTAGCCTACGAAGCCCACTTTGCCAAATCCATTGAGTTGAAGAAGCCAAGTATCGGATGCCTACCAACAACCACCAACGGCAACTCCAAGAATGGCTCTTCTGCTAGCAAAATAAAGACTAATTCTCTCAGCTCAATCCCTGCAAAACGACAAAGATTCCGACAGGCCTGTGCCCACAAATTATTTCGTACGATTTAGCTTTTTTAGTATGAAATTTTTAATTTTGTTGTATTCAGATCCATACACAAAATTTTTGACTTCAATCTGGACAAAAGTTATTGCTTTGGCTCTCCTGATCCTGATCGGTTGGTTTGGTGTCAAAAACGGGCTGGCAGGTTTGGAGAACAGAATGGACTATAGGAAAATGTTGCCGAATGGATCTCCGGCTAGTCGAGCCTTTAATTTGATGGACACAGTAGGCTTTCAGACATCGAATTTCCGGTCTACACAATCGACTTGCCTTTAAAAATGTTTTTTTTAATCCAATAGTCACTATCAAATTCTAAATTTCCCTCGAGACAACTTTTGAAGAATCCAAATTTATCGACATAAAATGATTTGGAATGCTCAGAATCCCACTTCGGAGTGGCCAGAAGCTCGTGGAAGTTGGTTTTTAGGGGTTTATTAAAAGGGGGAGGGGGTAAACTTTTTGAGAAAAAGCAAATGGACGGATCAGAATTCGAATCAGATGGGCTTAATCTCTCAGAATTTTACCCTGAAATACTCAAAACCACCATAAACCTGGAATTCTGAGCGATTAAGACAATCGAACTGGAATTGTGATCCGCCCAATCGCTTTTTCGCAAAGAGTTCACCTCTTCAGTAAACCCCCAAAATACTAACTTTCAGGAGCTTCTGGCCACTCAGAGGTGGGATTCTGAACATTCCAAGCCATTTTATGTCGACAAATTCGAATTCTCTCAAAGTTTTTTTAAATTTGGTTGGTCTCGTACAGAAAATTAGTTTTGGTACAGAAAAAAGTGAATTTGTCACAAAAAAGTATTGCCCTCTGGAAAAGCCACGATTTCTGTTATTTTTAAAGAAAAAATGAATTGACAGAATCAACACATCTCACAGTTAGCCGTTCTCGTCGTTATTAATGTTGATCAGTGATTTGCTATAAATATGTCTACAGCGGTTTTCAATCTAGAGTTGTTTTATAACAGCTGATATTGATTTTTTTTCCAGATTTGGATGGACATTCTTCAAATAGTTTACTTTGTAAAGCATCCACCTAATTTTGAAAATGCAACTGAATTTGGACAGTTTAAGGTTGGAAAAAAATAATCGCGTTTGTCAAATTCCTGAGAAAATTTACAGAACTTTATTTTTGATGCTAGTGCCATTCCTACAGCTATGCATCCAAGAGCTCACATGTCATGGCTGTTCGACTACTACAGAGACCAATTGGACCAGAACTTTTTTGAAATCGAAGCGAGCAAACAAAGTATTGAATTCTAGTATTTTTTGGCAGAACCAAGTTTAATTTCAGATAGTGCCATTAACATGTCTAATTTCAAAGAGTTTATCACTACATTCCCATACCAAGCCTGGCAAAACGGTGTTAAATTTTCATTTGAGCAAGAAAAGTGAGTTTCTGGCTAGATGGAACCTGACCGCCTCTCCCCCGCCTACCACTACTACCCCAGTCAAATCTGCTTGGTGGACAAAGGCATTTTTCGAAAATTATTTATGCCAATAATTTTTTGTAAAAAATAATTAAAATATGTTTGTGAGACTTTTGAAAATTTTTTCAAAAAAATTGCCTTCGTTCCCTATTCTGATTTGACTGGTGGAGGGAAGAGGGGCTCAGGTTCAAGTGCTCTGAGATTTTTTGAACGATTTATATCATAGTTAAACATATATATTCAGAAAAACGCCAACAATCCAGTCTATGGTTGTGCTTATAGCTTATAACGAGACCAAAGGCTTGAATGGAAAGTATAGTTTGATGGCTGAGTGCAGAAAAGTGGCCGCCAAATACCCTAACTTCGACATTGTCGCTTTTGATACTGACTCACAAACAGTGGATGTGATTGAGGCTGTGCCCAAAACAACTCTCATGTTGGTTAACACATTTGTACTGCTAATAAAAATAAAAAGTCAAAAAATGTTTAGACTAGTTGTTTGCCTCATAATTTCGACTGGTGTGATCACCCAAATTTTACTTTGGAACGTTTTTGCTACAGTGCTGACAACAGCCACAGTCAGCTCCATAATTGCAGGTAAAGAGTGTGGGTTGAATTTCGATTTTACACTACACGAGCGAAAACCAGAGCCATAAAAATTTTATTACAAAAAATACCATAAAAAGGTCAGAATAATTTTATTACAACTTCTAATCAGCTATTTTTCATAGAGATTCCCACTGTAGTAAATTAATCATCACTCCTTTCTATCAGCTCCTTGGCGGATGCGAACCTCAGTGCATTTCCTCTGTCACTAAACTCAATTCCACTGAACCATTTACGCACAATTTGGTTATGCATTATTTTTCCCCACATTATTGTACAATTTTTATTTGTAAAAATCTTGGAAGTTAGTCAGCCTTGCACGTCTCCCCACAAATTTTGAGTTTCAAAGCTGGGTCAAAAGTTCATTTGAAACGGGGGTTACAATTTTAAAAAAAAGATTCGTCCTTTTTTGGGATCCCAAATATTATTATTTTTAAAATTTTTAGTCAATTTGTTTTCACTCAAAATAGCAGTAAGCACTGGATGAAATGACTCTTTTTCTCAAAAATGGTCAAATTGCCCTTTTTTAGCTAATTGTTACTTTTTTCAAATTTTCATTCAAAACCCGGATTTAAAGTTAGTGTTTGTCGAACTTGAAGGTGTCCATGTAAATAACTTGGATCGCTCAGAATCTCACCCTGTCAGTAAAGGGGCGGGGTCAGTAAAGTCGAGTTTTAAAATATAAAGAACAGTTCAGGTCTTTACGGATTGGGCAGACTTTTCGGACTAGAGCTTGACCTGCTGTCAGTGCCTGCAACAACAGCTGTTGCAGCTCAAGTCATTCACTTAGGAAGTCAATACATGGGTGAATTCATTAGTTGCTGGGCAAAAGAAGAAAGGCTTCGGAGGGCTCTTGAGTTTACTAGTTCTCCACTTTGGAAGGTATGTATATTTAACAAGTTCTTTTGAAAATTAACGAATACAATTTTAGACGGCAATTATATGGCTAATTATTGCTATTCCTCAACTTTTAAGCTCAGTCGAATTTTTCTCAGTACAAGCCCGCATTTTAATGCTAGGCATTGGGTTAGTGGCCTGTCATGTGCTTGTAATAGTGCCTATTCTTGTGCATTCTGTGCCAAACAGTTTCGTTTCAAAAGATTGATTCGATAATAGCTTAAATTTGTGATGATTTTGTTTAGAATAATTTCATGCCTTGTGTGCTATTCTTGATATTTCCTGTGATCTCTTTTTTTATTTTTGTTGCAATACTTTGCTTATTCATTTGACAATTTTACGGCCATTTTTGATATTATTAACGTTGGTCTTATACGCTCAATAATTTATTTATTGATTTTCTTTTGAATAAATTTTTAATTGCCCGTATTAAACAGAAAAAGCGATCTCACTTTTAATCTTAAAGGACCATACTTGTAGATGATAATGAGAATTAGGGTTGGGTGATGGGTAATTACTAATTACCCGGGTAATTACCCGCAGAAATACTTCTCCGGCCGTACTTCTCCGTAATTACCCGAGTAATTACCCCAAAAAGTATTTCTCCGGAGAGCTACCCAACCCTAATGAGAATTTAAGAAATTCAAATGCGCACGGAACACTTTTTTTTTTATTCTGAAATCATTTTTTTTTTGATCATTCATTATATACCGTATTTTCTCTATTAAGGAATTCCTCTCTAATAACGAATCCCCCCCCCTCGATTTTTTGACTAGGATTTCAGAGTTAGGGCCATTTTTGATTTACAATTTCAACATTTTTGAAGAGTTTAAAAAATAATGAACCCGGGTGCGTTAATAGAGAAAATACGGTATTAACATAAATGTTCAAAAATAACAGTGCAGACACGATAAACGAACCTGAGATTGACAATCACCACACTACGCTGCTATGACAGCATATGAAATGTACCTCTCTCCAAAGTGTATTAAAATCGGGGGATATGAGTTAGGGGTGTTGCACTTAGTATTATAACTTTTTTTTTGTAGAAATACCGAGGGCTATTTGCTGTTTAGCGGCAAAAGACCAGCACACTCCACATTGCAAGGAATCGGAGTTTTCTGCATATGCACCATCCTGTTCTACGGCTAGAAAACTCATACTCTTTGAAGGGGGTGCACTTCAAGTTTTACGCGCTGCTATGCCATTGAACTACCTAGGCCACTTGTTAAAAAAATTTTTGATATACCAACAGTAAATAATTCAAAATTTATTTTTAGAGTAAAAAATTGTCACGCACGCATTTGAATTTGCCAAATTCTCATTGTCCTTAACAAGTAATTTGGCGCGCATCATCCTGACACAGGCTTATGACCACTGAATTAGAGCTGGTGTAGATTCAGAGTTTATTAATGCTACTCATTTTAAGATGGTGAAAAACCGGCCTAACCCTAAAGTCAGAAAAAAAATTAAAATGGAAGCGTGTTATACGACGCTAGCATTGGAAATACGTTATCTGCTTATTTTAGCAGCAAACCTTTACTAACATTTTTTGTTCTTGGTTATTCTTTTTTGCACGTGTTAGTTCTTGTCAAGAATGAGTCACGCACAAACTTTAGTCTTTAAGCAATAAATACATAAGAATTTTTTGAAAATAATTATTTTTCTTTATTTTTCAATACAGAAAAATGTTTCTGCTTGTAATTTTTCTTGTCGCATCTTTGCAGGTAATAGTATTGGCTGAAGAAAAGGGAGAAAGTTTTCATGAGTTAAAATACTTATTATTGGCTGAAGACGAGGAATGGACTGCTTTTAATGGATCCTACTACAAAGTAATGGTTCTATAAGACAAAATGGCCTTATCCCAGGGATCCATAATTTTTTTTTGAAAATAAGTAGATATTTAAAAAAAAACTAAGATTTTCAGTGCAAAAAAATCAGTAGCTCTCGAGTAATTTTAGAATGAATAAAAAAAACCAAGATCGGGGTGCCGAAATAAGTAGAATTCTTATAAATAAGTAGATATGGGATCTCTGCCTTATCCCCAAATAGATTTTTAAGATTTTTAAAGGTTTTTTACTTGAGCGAAGGCTACACCAGCGTCCATTTTGTTTTTTTATCGGGTAATTCCACAGTTAGAATTTGAATTTCTGAATTTAGAGTGGATATTTATATAAACAACACTCTTTGCTAATTTTATTAGTACAATCGAGTCTCGATTTAACGTACCCCCAATTTAACGTACCCCTAGGGCCGGTCCCTCCAATAATAAACTCCGTCAAATTTACCCCGATATAACGTACCCCTCGATTTAACGTACCCCTAGGGCCGGTCCCCAGGGGGTACGTTAAATCGAGACTCGACTGTAACTAAGTAGTACAGTCGCTTCTCGATACAACAGACCCCCTGGAGACTGGTCTCAGTGGTCCGTAATATCGAGAGTCCCTTACCAAAAAAAAAGCTCTAGGTGTCGGTTATATCGAGAGTTTTCATCGAAAAGCGGTAAAAAGCATCGACCAAAAGTAAAAGTAATCGGTACTGCGAGCGTCTGAGCTTAAAAAAAATATGCGCCGTATTTCAGGTGGTTGCCAATTTTACTTACGAGCTAAATGCCGAACTGGCCCAGGAAATATGCCGAAATCTTAACTCTAGTTTGGTTTCTATACACAGTGCTGAGGAAAATCAGTTCATAAGTGGTAGAACTCACTTTTTTATATTTTTACCAAAAAAAACTCTCAAAACCCTTACAGAATTTGTGAGCAAATACAATACAACCTATAGCCTGCTGAACAACTTTGTTTGGATCGGAATGCAAAGGCTGTCTGGTGTTTTAGCGTGGATGGATGGCTCGCCAATGGATTTTACTAATTGGGAAGTGAATGAGCCAGACAATTATCTAGGACAACAAAACTGCGTTTTCATGTGCAGGTCTGCAGATGGTTGCATTAGTCAGAAAAATATTGGTATTAACATTTATTTTTTTGGTTGAAACACTGATTTTTTTTTAATTTTTAGCCAATCCATGGGAAGACTGGTATTGCAGGAACATTTCACAGACAATTAATATGGCTGTCTGCAAGAAATCTTCGAACCAAATAAACGTTGATGGTGATTTATAAATTGCAGAGTAAAGTTGATTTAAAATTTAATGAATTTATCTCTCTTTCTCAGTCAATTTCCGGAAAAAAGTTCAGAAAGCGCCAAAACAGTTGAATTCAAGCTTTGGCTCAATTTTTCTACTTTTTTCACTTCGGTGTTCAATTTTTTAAAGCATTTTGAAATTTTTGAAATTTTTTAAAAATAATTTTTTTTAATTTGAGTTCCACTATTTTGGCATTTCTGAATATTCCTTAACATAACAATATTGACTTATTTTGTGTTTATCGCTGTTCAAAACTTTGGTCTGGCAAAGGAGTTTCTTCCAGACTCATCAAATCTTCTAGTGCTAAAGATTTTCGACGCAGATAAGCTACCGCCATAGCCACATCTCCTGGTTCTGGGGTTAGTGCTTCCATGCCAAGTTGGTCTGATGTACCTGCTTCAATACTAAAGCAAAACAGCATTGCAATCCGCTAATACTAAAAAAGGCTACTTACCTTTCTAAATTGAGGAACTGGGGCGGTTGGATAGGGGCGATAGCAGCAGCTACAACTAATGCAGCATCTGTACGTCGCAAACTGGAATTTCTCAAAGATTTTAGGGAGGACTTGCGACTAATTCCAATTGGCTCGTTTTCTTCTTGTATAGTCAACATTGGGTGGTTCACAAAGTGGTGCAGAGAGGCTGACGAGGCGTGAACTATCTGCAATAATCACCTTGTGATGACTCTGAATTTCAAAAAAAATTGGTCCTAGTATACACCTCCACGTGTACACCTCTACTTTGCCTTGGGCCCAAGCTGATTTTTTTCAAAAAAAAATTGAAAAATAAATCAGCTTACGTGACCAAGAAAAATTTAGCCGGTCCACACTTTGGAGGTCAAGCTATTTTTTAAATTTTCACGCTTCATCCGAAAACTGAGAGGTTGTTTGAAGGAAGCAGCTAGTTGCCAAAAAAAATTCATACGAAAAAAGTCTGTGACTCTTTTCTGATTAAAAACCGATAAATCTACCTTAAGGGTAGGTGTCAGGACATCATGAACTTCTTCACAGCCACTGGACTCGTTCCTTTTCCTCTCCAGTATTTCGTGGAAGCCAGGAGATACTTGCATATTACTGACTTCATCTCCGGGATTAGGGGAACTGGTGCGGGTGTTAATAGGAGAAGACCACTGTTCAACACTGATGTTGATGGGACTGGCTCCTCTGGCCCATTCACCACCACTCTCCACATCCAAATTGGCTGAGCCCTCAATGGAGAATGTGGGTGTTCCATTAGGAAATGTAGATTCTGCGGTGGATTGCTGTTCACTAGAGTTGAGTTCTGAAGAGGAGGTGTCTTCTCGCTTCAGGGGAACTCCATTTTGGGAGTTTTGAATGGCTATTCTCAGCTTAAATAAAATTGGGTTACAGTTAGATTTTGCTGCCATAAAGACTAAGACTCTAGAATTCTGCTCCCGAAATTCAATAAGAATTTAAAATTTTGGTAGAATACAGTCAAGTTCTGATACCAAGACACCCTCTCGAGTTCGTTCCCGCCCGAGGTCGCACCCTTTTTCCATGATTTTTCTTGTCTTTGTCCAGTCGAATCCAAAATATCGCTAAAAACGAAAAAATGCAATTTTTTTTACAAGGCCCGTAGTCGCCGAGATAACGACACCCTCATTCACTAAAAAGGTGTTATTATATCGGGAACCACTGCTCTTATTGGTAAAACTGTGGTCATTAGCAGAAACGACCCGTGAAATAGGAATCAATGCAATTTTCGGACTAGACTAACCGAAGACAATTGACAAAGACTTCAAAAATTAGGGTAAAAAAGAGCTAGACCCCAGACGGGAGCCATTTTGTAGGGTATTTCGTTACATCAGATCTCTTACATCAGATGTCATTCGAAATGTTAATTTCGTTGTTTTCAAAAAATATCTACGGCTTTTTTAGCTAAAAATACCAACTTACATCTCTTAGAGCAACCACTCCGACCAGTCGACCCGGTCAGTGACATAAGCTCTGTTCAAGTCTAGCAAAGAGAACAAGGAGTGCACTTTGTAGACTGATGTTTTGCGAACCAGTTGAAAGGGGCTGGATCAATTTGTTTCTCATCAAATTCAACTACTTCTTCCAGTTGAGCCAGCTCCCATTGTCGACGCTCCTCATCAAATAGATCATACTCCACCTTTTCCACAGACTCTTTATGCCTGGTCTGCATGAACAAGAGCCGTCGCTTGGCTTGCTTCACGTAATCTGTTATGTTTTCTAGTAAAAAAATTGATGTTTTAGAGAGTGTCACAAAATTTTCAGACATAAATACTTGTGATTGATGCTTGATGGTCGTGATGGTTGTTCCAAACCTTGGAGTCAGACCAAGAGTGTTTGCGAGCGGGAGTGGAAGTACCAGAATTGGAGCGACTCACGTCTGCTAAATTTATTGGTAGAAAAGTTTTTGATAAATAAAAGAAATACTATCAGAGTGATTTTTTTTTTGGCTAAATTGAACCTGAGAGATCCCCCCTCTCTCTTGAACCTGAGACCCTCACTCTATCAGCTTGGGGACCAATGAAATTTTTTGAAAATTTTATACCGATGATTGCTTGTTGCAAACCACGTAGTTTTATAAATTATGATTAAAAACCTTTTTTAAGACTTTGGGGGAAAAAGTGCAGTCGAAAATTTTTAAAAAATTACCTTGGTCTTCTTATTTGACTAAGAAGGGAACCGATCGAACTGTACGATTTTTTAAAAATTCTGACAATGCCATCTTGTAGAGCGTTGTAAATACACTAAATGGAATTTTTATATTTTTTGCTACTATACAGAAAAAAATTAAATCCGTAGACTCGATAAACGTCAAAATAGACCAAAGTGCCTTGGTCCCCTCTGTGAATTTTCAAAAACATATTTTCTACAGTCAAGTCTATATAAAGTAGACAGCCCAAAGGTTTGATCCCCAGCTAGGTCCGACACTTTTTCCTCACGTATACTTTTGAAAGAGTGTCAGACCCTGCTAAGGATCAAACTTATGTGGGTGTCACCATATCAAAGGTAAATTATAAACAAATATGGGGGATCAAGGCAGTTGGCGGCTCGGTGTTTTTCGAGTCTTCAGATTCAATTTTTTCTGTCTATTATCAAAAAATATAAAATTCTATTCAGTTAATTGACTACTCTCTACAAGCTGGCATTCTCAGAATTTTTGAATTAAATCCTACAGTTCTATCGATTCCTTTGTAAGGAGAGAGGCTCAGGTTCAAATGAGTAGGAGGGTTCAACTGGAACTTTTCAAGTGCTCCTTCATTTTGAGAAAAGTCACCTTCATCATCATCATTCATCTTGCCCTGAACAGAGACTGAAGAAGAAACAGCATTTCTTCTGGCTCTAGGTCTGCCTCCATCCTTGTTCTTGTGACTCGAAATGTTCTTGCCGATCTTCTTGCTGCATCCGCATACAGAGGACTTTTACTGCCCACACACAAGTAGTTATTGTAGGCATGATGCACTGGCTCAACCAGAAACCTACGATAACAAAAAAAATGTTCTAAGAAATCTAGGCCCATACTAAAAGTCGGTACTTTCTGAGTTTCAGTCTAGCCCCGGCTTCCAGTTCAGTATTTGAATTAATCTTCTACCTGTTTCTTTTCCTAGGTCTTGACTCATTCTGCATAGGATGACCATCCAGATCAGCCCCAGGAGGTGAGTGTTGAACCCGCTTACTCGGTTATTTTTAAGCTTTCGTTTCAATTTAGAAGCCAAAGCACTCTCTGAATGGGTTCTGTGGATGTAGGGCTCCACGACTGACACCTTCTTTGCCGCAACCGTCAGGCTTTCAGCTGGTAAATTAATACTAGTCTTTCGGAAAGGAGGTTGTTCAGTGTAGGTGTCTTGTTCTCTAGGCATTGGCACATCTTCCCAGGAGGAAATTGATCGTTTGGTCAAACTTTCAGTGGATCCTTTGTCTTTTTCATTGCCGCTGCTTGGCGACTGCTGCATTTGCTACAAATAGATTATTTATATAGAGGTATTCTATCAAAAAAAATTCCTGACCTGGTCTTGAGCTTCTCTGAAATGTCGGTCAATGGTTTCTATGGCTGAGCGAATACGCCTTTCTGCCTCTTTTTTTCTAGCCTCGTCTCCGATCTGCTTGCTGAGCAGTTCTAGCAAAGTTCTACGTGGGACAGATCCTAGTAGCATCATTGAAGCTAAAAAATTGAAAAATACCTAGTTTTTTGAAGAAATTCGCGGCCTTATATGATAAGAGGGGTTTTGGCCCTATCCAACAAAGAGGGGGGTTTGCCTTGCCCCACACCCCCCCTTCCCCCGGTTGTTTTTTGTTACATTTAGGCTTCAGGCGAGGGTAGGCCAGCGTATGTTAAGACGGACTCAAAGATTTTTTAGACTTATGTTTGAGCAGACTCTGTCCTAACATACACTGGCCTACCCTTGCCTAAGCTTAATCCTAAAAAACACACAAAAACAAAACACAACCTCACAACAAAAAATAACAGGGGGACCAAGGCAAAAAAACCAGTTTAAAACCAAAACCAAATTCACCTTACGGCATGTTTGATTTGTTTTTTCACGCTGTTTTTTTATGGCCAAGCATAAATTTAAATTAAAGCAAAAAATTACATGGGTCATCAACTACTGGAAAAGATCTCAATTTAGGCATATCCACCAGCACATTTCTTATGTCAGCATAGGAGGTCAATCTGCACAAATAGCGCACTGGAGACACCATTATGTGCTCGGCGGTAAACATGTGAACTCTAAAGTCTCCAGCTTTACAACAAAACATTTAAATGTCAGTGAAACTAACGCAGCGTTGGAGGGCGGTAGATCTGGAAGGTAAGGCAGGTGTTTTATCCTGATCATGACATCGTAGACCGAGGGCTGTAGGTAGGTGCACACCGCATTCGCGATAATCACTGCTATCTAAATAAGTGGTTGGAAAATAAATAGTTAGTAACAATTGAAAACCATAAGTGGGATGATGTATATTAACTGGCCGGTTATTTCACAACAAATCATTGCTACAGAAACACTATGAGTTATGGCACCTGTTAAGGCAGCAGCACCTGTAAATCAGTTACTTTTTGTTGTTGTCTTTTTAATAAACATTGCAAGTATTTTGACCTTCTCCTAGAACGAGTACTGCTGTCTTGTCTTGATACCCCTTTTTCGTTTTTTTCGTCTTGTGCTTTGATTCATTAATGATTATGTTCGGAATAAAATGGTAATGGCTGGAATTGAACCAGCTTTTTTGGATTATGTGCTGCCGATGTGCTGCTATTACAGTCCACTCTCTCTTTAGCGTACAACTATACAGTGTACGCATTGGCGTATCCAGAGTGGGACTAGCCGGGCTCTAGCCCTTCCCGTCAGGATTTTTTACTCTTTTTAGCCCTTTTAGCCCTTCCGTCAGAAAAAATTTTGCAATCCTGTGTGCGCCTATGAGTGTACGTCAACGCACCCTTCTCTATAACATGCCTCATTGGTCAGCCCCGACCAGTCAATTGCCTTTCCATATAATGTTCTTGCTGTTTTTGGGTCCCAGGTTCAAATCCACTTAGCGACAGCACTTTTATTTTTGGTGTTTTTCACTCTTCTAAGAAGAAAATAGGACGGCAAAGGCGTTTTATCATTTGAGAGGTACGTTTTATAGTACTCCGTAGACAAATATTAGAATAAAAATCTTAAGATAGGTATGTGATGAATGTTAACATTCTATATCGAGTGCGGTTGTCGGCATATAAGCCAGTGACTCTCAATATAAGGTGCCCTCTATATAATATACCCATAAAGTCGGTTCTTAGGGGTACGTTATAGAGAGAGTGGCCTGCACATCTTCACAAAACCTGAGGAGGTACCAAGACAAAAGGAACGCAGGGTTGGGTAGGCCGTGAAGCTAAAGCTGAAAAGCCGGTACTCATTTGACATAACAAACTGACCAACAACAGCATAAATGCCAGGAAAAATAGGTTGATCAGTGCCACCAGGTATGCCATCCGGAAATATTATCGAGACTATTTCACCGATGAGCCTTCCAAAAGCTGCTCCTACAACAAACATGGGCATGAACATGCCACAAGGAATAGGCATTGTGTTGCAAAGAGCCGACAGAAACAACTGAGAAAACCCAACAATAACTGTGATTCAAACGTTTGAAACACAAAAGTGCTTACAAAAGTGACGGCGAACAGACAGAGAACGAGAAAAACGTTGTAAGGTCCATAGCCTTCGTGGTTGGTCCAGGTTGCTAGCAACTAAAAATATTTTTCTTTTATTTTCGGACAAAATAAATTCATAGAAAAACCTCAGAAGAACATCCATGAGGTGAATCAACGGAGTACATGGGTTTGGACCATGTGCAATTGGAAAACAAGTCTACCACTGTTTGAGTAAATTTGTACTAAAATAGGTTTTTTCACGCCCAACTTTTGTATAGAAAAAATCGGCTATGAGAAAAAGCGTCAGAAAAAGCAAAAAGAATAAAATAAAAAACATTTGCATATTACCAAATTATAGCCTGAAGCGATTCAGCCGGAAGAGCTGAAAATGATAAAATGGCTCTAGTCTACAATCGATACCAAAAAATCGGGGACCGGCCAGTTAGCGAGACGGCCAGTTAGCGATGGCCAGTTAGCGAGACTTTTTTTTTAAATTTTTGATATTTTTGCCATAAAAGTACTCTTTTTGTGGAAAACAGTTTTTCTGAGGCCACCCAGTATCTGAAATTTCCTTAGAAATCCGAATCAAAAAACATAATTTTAAAATAACGCGTGGTCGCTGAGATATGACCTAAAGTTGCGTGCTTGTCATTTTTAAATGATGACCATCCAACTTTAAGTCATATCTCAGCGACCACGCGTTATTTTAAAATTCTGTTTTTTGATTCGGATTCCTGAGGAAATTTCAGATACTGGGTGGCCCCAGAAAAACTGTTTTCCACAAAAAAGAGTACTTTTATGGCAAAAAATATCAAAAATTTTAAAAAAAGTCTCGCTAACTGGCCATCGCTAACTGGCCGTCTCGCTAACTGGCCGTACACCCAAAAATCTGCCTTGGTCCCCTTGTTGTTTTTTTTGAGAAAATAGCTTGGTCCCCCTTATTGTTTGTCTCTAAAATATGATCAGGGTGATCATGTTATTGATAATCATCCTTAACACCATAACCATTATGTTATCAAAGCCATAATATACAAGAGAATCAAGCCATTTTTCATAAAAAACCACAGGGGGAACCAAGTCAGGTTTTTGGTACCAATTGTAGGCTAAAGCCAATGATAAAAGCGTTAGCTCAGCGAAAATAAAAGCGTTAGTTTCTAGTTGTTAATTATCAGACAACTAGCTTACCCTTCCACTCAAAAATCGTCCGTAACCTCGGGGATAGGTGATGGTAGCTACTAGAAAGGCAACTACCACTGGGTACACTATCCAACTAAAACTTTTTTTAAATTATTACTCAATAGCTACAGTTAGCCAGCTTACTTTCTCTGGAAAAATCTTTTGGCTAGAGGGTTTTGTCGAAGAAACATCACAACACTTTGATAAAACACAATGAAACCGGCACCTAATAAACCACTCAACAACCTGTAATTCACTTCCTTATTTATGGGGAAAATGAGAAAAACCACTGAAAAATTGCCCGATCAATGCGAAAAAAGGCAGTTCTTCTGGCTCAAAAGCATCCTGAGGAAAATGGGTTTGATAGAAGGCCACAAGTGTCACTGTATTAAAAAGAGATTAGTAAGATGAAAATTATCATTCTATGCTAGGTTGCTGAGGAGTAGAAGGGGCGCACTCACGCCCGTCGAAAACCTGTAGGCCCTGTCCCTAATAAGGTGGTTTTTCGGCTTTGGCCACCCCTGATGATTTTTTGTGATTTTTAGGCTTTAGGTTTTACAAGGGTATGCCAGCATATGTTAGGATGGAGTCAAACATGAGTCTAAGAAATGTTCAAGTCTGGCTTCTCATACGCTGGCCTACGTTTCCTTAACGGGGCATACCCATGCTAATAAGAGGTGGTGCCCGGGAATTCAAATTTTTTTCCTAATCATTAAACTTGTGTACGTGTTTTCCAACTTGATTTCTAACAAAACAAGGCCTAGAATTTAATTTTAGGTGTGGTTTTATTAGAAACCAAGTTGAAAATTTCGTACAGAAGTTCAATGATAAGGAAAATTTTTGAATTCCCGGGCACCACCTTTTATTAGTTCCTTTCAGCCTAAAATTTCAGGGCACTAAGGCAAAAAAAAACTACTTATTTTGGGATAGCTCCAACCCAGTGGCGTACGCAGGAATTTTGACGGGGGGAGGGGTCACCAGGCCATTTTTAGGTCATTTTACCTACACCGTTTTGAAAAAAAATCTGACTGGGGGGGCGGGGGTTGGCGCGTGCTAATTGTTGGCTGAAACTTCAAAAATTTTTTTTGGGGGTTTCACCGGTCCGCGGAAGCCCTTGACCAATTTTTTGAAGAATGCACACGCAATTTTGGGACACCCTGTAGTCAAAAACCGTGAAAATAAAAAAAATTCATGAAAACTACCTTCAGCTTTAAAAACAATAACACGAAGTAGACGAAAAACTGTCGCACCACATGCGGCAGCAAAAAATCCTCTCCAATAGTTTCGCACTGAAAAGTACATGGTGGTGACTTCTATGGAAAACAAGACACCTTAAAAAATATTCTTGAGCCAAAAATGCGTTTTTGTTTAAAAACAAACCGCCAATAGGTGCGGAGAATGTGCACGCCACTCCAGTTGCGCAAGCCGCAGCAAGCATTTCAGACTTTCTGCACTCGTTTCCATAAGCACCATCCACTGTGGCTGCTATATTGCTCAAAAGGTTGGCTGCTATAGAAGCCACATGCACAAATGGGCCCTGAAAGGCAATAAAAAAAGTTGATATGAGGTTTAAGAATAAAATTATTGGTGAAAAATACCATTTTGCCAATGGGTATGCCACTACCCAATGAGAATGTCAGACCAACCACTTTGGAGATTAGAGTGCGTAGTGTCAAAAAGTCTTTCAAAACCACTCCTCGCAAATAGTTTTCATCTCGGGGATTCCAGAACCTGAAATTTCGACATTCAAAATGTGTTCAAGAGATTACGCTAAGCCAACACCAGTTGGACTAAATTGGTCAATGAAATTCCACCGAAGGCCAAACCCTAATTTGCCTTGGTCTCTCAAGCTGATTGTTTTATTTGATTTTTTTACTGCTTTGAAAAATGTTGCGCACAGTTGTCTAGGCAAATTGAAGAGGGCTCACAAAACTTGAGTGTGTAATGCGTACCGAAATTAGTCCTTTCTCAAAAAAATTACCTATAGCTTGAGGCGCAAGATAGTGCACAATCATTGCTGAGCAGACCACCAGCAATTCGGTATATCCAAGCCAGGACAGGTATGTGCAAATATAGTCTAGGTAAGTGCTACCTGTCTGGCCACTTTTGCTCATCAACACCAGTTGGACTAAATTGGTCAATATGTAAAAAAAGCTGACGCTACTATAATATACTACACATCCAACTCCAATTGCCATATCAACCACAACCTCCCCCCGCCCCAAAAATTGATACTGTAATATAACCTCCCCTCAATAATTTTTAGACTTAGCAATTAGGCTTAGCCTTTAGGCTTAAGCGTTGGGCCCTAGGCATTAGGCTCAGGGACAACCGTACTAATTTCAGCATTTTAGCAGCATTTAGCCTAAAACTTTTAGGTACCCTCAAAAAATGATTGGGAGGGGGTATATTACAGTAGCTTTTTGGAGGGGGGGGGCGGAGGGTATATGACAGTAGCGTCAAAAAGCTCAATACAAAAAAGCATTACATGTTTGCAAGTACTCAATAACAGTGTCCATGAACATGGAGGTCAACGCCATTCCTATGCCAAGGATTGCCAGAAAGAGCCAATCAATTAGCAACATTCGCAATGAGTTCCACGAAAAAACTTAAAACGTAGCTTTTTTATTTTCATTTGATAGAAATAATTATTCGAGATATTAGTTACCTGCCCTACAACTACTAATCCAGCGCTTCAATTGCATAGTCCAGGTGTTGGCTCGACGCTCTTCTTTCCAATCTTCACGAGGGTCGTGTTCGTTGAAACGCACACTTTCTTGTGGATAGCTGAGTTAAGAGTGTTGTCGTTGTTGTAACCGAGACTGTCAGGATTGACTTCCAACTTATCTGTGTGATCTTTTTCGTCTGGAGGGAAGTCAAGGCGGTACCTCCTAGTTGCTAAATCCCTTTTCATTAAAATACATCTATGAGTATTCAGTCAAAAATTATCAACAGACACAGATGTTTTGTTAACAAGTGAAAGCTTATGCACAAAAGTTGTTTTTACTTTCTTACTTTTTTGACCCAATTCTTTTCTTCTCCATCCCCAACCTTTCTGAATGACTCTTTTAATGTGTCTAGAGTCATAAGCATTAATAAACAAGATGGTTTCAAAACACAACAACTTAATAAGCTAACCTGAAGTTTTGCCTGTTTGAATAAATATTGAATAGAGTTTGCGAAATAATAAAAAAACATCCTCGAAGACCTACGGGTCTCCCCCACTCATAACTTGAGAGTCACAGGTCAACCGCCTTAAAAAGATGGTCACCCTCTGATAAAAGCCCATGGGCTTTTATTTTGTAATTTCATTGCACATGGCTCTACATAAGAAGATGGGAATTTGTTAAGCTTAAACATTGACTTGAAAAACGCGAAACGGGACTAGAATTCAAGGAAATAATAAAAAGATTCCAAAAAAGTGAAAAAAAAGAATTCTGAATAAAAATAATAAGCCGGCAATCGTTCAATAGTCAACTATGTCTCAGAATGGCTGAAACGCTAAGAAAATTAAATTATTACGAAGACTGGCTATTAGGGTTGTCGATCGATTTATCGAAATCGACCGAAAATCGAAGCTTTTCGATATTTTCGATTATTTCGATAATCGATTATCGAAAATTTTCGATTTTTCCGATAATTCGATTATCGATTAATCGATAGCCTTCGATCGATTTTCGATTATCGAAAATCGAAGATTTTTCGATTTCGATATTTTGTGAACTATTTGTTATAAAATGTAGAGTTTCATTTTCAAGAACTTTCAAAATAACCTAATTTAAACGAAAGATCAATTCTTCGCTTCTCACCCCCTTATTCTATTTCACTAAAAAACTTCTTTAAAGAACCTATCTCAGAACTCATTGGAAGCTAACAAAGATGTCTGAAATATGGTCGAAGAAGCTTTTCAAGGTGTCTGGAGATCGAAAGAAGTGGATTTGTCTTCATGCCGAATGCTCAAAGGAGTTCGAAATTCCTGCCTCAAAGTCTACGACGGTTCTCTGGGCGCACTACTCCATTAACCATGATGCTATCTTTCGAAGTACAGCATATTTCAAAAAGAGACCCGCTTTGATGACACTGAAGATCAAGTGGAAAAGAAGAAGCCTAAACTTGATGGCAGAAAATTTTTCAGGTAATCTGCGCTGAATATAGTTCGAAATCTGTCACCTTGTATTTTAGCCCGAATATGGATGCACGACAAACAAAGGAGCTTGCTGATATCGTGGTGGATTTTGTCGTAGAGACTAACCAGGCATTTTCGATTGTGAACTCATCGTCTTTCAAGGCTCTTGTAAGGTTTAACGGCAATGGAGCAAGGGTAAATGAGATCCCGAATTTGGATTTAATATCAGTTGACTGTTCATAGATTCCCTCACGGCAAGAACTCAGTCATTCACTCATTCCTGCTCGTGCAGAACTGGCTTCAGGTAGTTTAAAGGTTTTACAAGGGAAGAAGGTAGGACTCGCGATGGACACCTGGACTTACCGTCACTACTCTTTACTTTGGTTGGGTCTTTTTATAATTGACTAAAATGAACCAAAAAGTGTTCACTTAATTCACTTCTGGAACAAAATAAGGAGGAACGATGAACAAGAAATATCCGATGATGAAGACATGGAAGACATATATTTCGATCATTTAGTCACTCTTTGAATACTTTACCTTTGTTCGCTGATGGCTTAATAAAAAACTTGTTTGTTCATATTATCACTTTTTCGTGTGTTGGAATAATAGTATAAGTTAACCTTAATAAGGGATGATAATTTCATAGATTTCGATCGATTTTCGATCGAAATCGATCGATTATCGACCAATTTTCGATCGATTCCCGATTATTGAAATTTTTTCGATATTTTCGATTATTTCGATAATCGATTAATCGAAAATTTTCGATTTTTCGATATTTCGATTATCGATTATCGAAAATTTTCGATATTTCGATTTTTCGATATTCGAAAAATTTCAAATCGATCGACAACCCTACTGGCTATAGTAACATAAAAATTAAAAATTTCAACTTTTCAAACTTGGAAGAGCTTGAAATATGAAGTGCAGCTAGTGACATCAACTTGAAGGTAATCTCAGGGGCATGCAAGCACAACAAAAAGTGTAGAAAATATTTAATCGGTTATTGGCCCAACGGAAATTGCGAAAACAGTTATTTTGGTGTTCTTTTTTTGGATCAATAAGGGTAACATGTACCAGGCATGTTTTCAAAAATTACAAGCAGTGCCGTAGCTAGAGGGCACGTGCTTTCTCCGGTCATATATTTTTTCGTTATCCGTGCACCCTCCCCCTCCGTCAGTTTTTTTAAAAACGATGTAGGCAAATGACTTCAAAAAATCGGTGACCACCAGTTTGGTAACCTCAGCCGGCTGAGTTTATTCGGCTGACGGCAAAATTTCAGAACTCAGTCGGCTGATGCTGATAAAAAAATTTTGGACCCGGCTGACGGCTGAGGCTGAGGAAAATTTTTCTAACTTAGCTGTCTGAGGCTGATAGCTAAGGAAATCGTCAAGTATACCACTCTGGTGACCACCCCTTCGCCGTCAGAAATTTCTGGCTGCACACCTCTTTAATTACAAGCATTTGCAGAACAAGCTTACAAAAACCAACCACGGTGTGTTCATAGCTATATTGTCGTCCAAGGCGTTCAACTCTTTTTTCAAAATGCTGTTCATGCTTTCTGCTGAGGTTGGCTGGTTTCTTAGAGCTAATAAAGTGGCTCTGTCTATCTCATCAATCACTTCTACACTACTATCACCCAATAAGTTATTGTTGAGGTCAGAGTGTTTGAAAAAGCGCAAGTAATGCTTGGTGGCACCTATGGCTGGAGATTTTTGTAGAAATACCTTCGACTATCACTTCTTTTCTTCGTTTTCGCAGTTTACCACAGAAATATGAGCTAATGGTGTCGGAAATTTACAAAAGTTTTGGTAAGGTCGCTTGGAGGATCTGAAACACATAGATGAAAATTATTATTTTGCACTCAAATTGAATATATTTTTTAGCCAGGAACATTGAGTGCAAATCAAAGTGTCATAGGACAGGAGGAGGCTGTATTACTGCTGTATGTTGGAGGAGCAGATTGCTGGCCTGTTTGTTAATGGACATGGAATTTGCATACATTTGTTTATTGACATGAAGGCTGGTTTAAGCTTTTGATGTAGGGGCACAAACTTTGTTTTTTGTGAAAAAATTGGTAATTCTAAAAATTGACTTTAGGTATCTTTAGGTATATTGAATGCTGAATACTGATTTTAAGCTTGGTAACATATGTTTTTTGTTGTGCTAAGACGCAGGGCAGGAACTGTAAGCACATTTTTTCCAAAATACGAAAAATGTTTTTTTAAATTAATCTATTTTTGATATCTTCGGAAAATTCCGAGGCTGAAGTTCCTTTTAACTTCCTTGCCCAAACCGCTTTTTCAACTCGTATCAACGTTTTATGGTGTTGGGAAGACCATTTTCGGAAGAAAAAATGACAAAATTTTAACCAAAACAGTGATATCTACATTCAACAACAAGTTAAAGAACCGATGTCTAGGGGTGATTAGGGTCACTGATTCCGAATACCGTATTCTCTCTAATAGAACCACACTCTCTATTTGAACCACACTCTCTAATAGAACCACACCCTTAACACTCTCAAGCTGCGCCAACGGCCTTCTAACTCCGATGGATTGTCGAAGCCTGGGAGAATCTCTTAAAAGAGCTCATCGTTGAGTCGTTCAAATCGTGCGGAGTTCCCAATGCCACCGATGAATATGAGGACGACACCATTCATTGCTTCAGGAAACTTAGGCCGATTCCGAGTAGTCGAGGCAAGGTGAAGCTCGCGCAAGATGAGAAGAAGTTGGCTGAGCAGATACAAGAAATCGGTCTTGAGGAAGCGCGAAAATAGTTCAATAATAAAGATATATCTCTAGAGTGTTGATGAGTTTTGGACCTGTTCTGGTTTATGGGGACGCATATTTTCACTATATATATTTTTTATTTTTTAGGTCGATCAAGTTGAGTATGGTGACCGGGTGACAATAATCACCTTGATCAACAAAATTACTTATTAAACTATTCATATAGGTTATCGATAAAACCATGACTGCCATAAGAAACAAAAATAAATAAAAAGTATAGTATAAATTAGCGTCCCCCTAAACCGAACCAAGTCCGAAATAAAGAATTTATGCGCGTATGCTGTATTGCTTGAATATGTTCAGAAGGTTGAAAAATAGAACCACACTCTCTATTAGAACCACACTCTCTAATAGAACCACACCCCCAAGGGGGTTGAAAAATAGAACCACATGTGGTCTATTAGAGAGAATACGGTATGGCGCTAAAAGGTCGAATTATCCCTAGACATTGCTCAACCAAGTGAAAATTAATAGTGTGTCCCCGAGTGGGATCGAACCTGCTCACAATATTCACTACAGTCGACGCTCTTACTTAGGACACCCCCACTTAGGACACGCTCCCACTTAGAACACCTCTAGAACTCTTTGGTTGGTCACTACTTAATTAAGGCAAATTGACTCTCTAAGTTAGGACAGCTCTCACTTAGGACACCTTTTGCCGGCCCCAACCCTAAAAGGACCGTTCTCACTTAGGACAGCTTCCGTATGTAGATTCAAATTTCAAACGTTTTTTGTTTTGAGAAGAAAACACGCAAATATTTTTTTCGAACTGTTCTTGGTATCATTTGTAGCGTAATTGTTGCTGTTGTTGTATTGTATTGTTCTCGCTTTGGAAACAATGTGTTCCTCGCATCTGTTACCGGCGGGCGTCTCAAGCACTGAAATACAGGGATCTGATTCTTCCAGGTAAATTATATGCCTTTGGTTTTTTCGGCTTCTTCGTTGCTACTTGGCTTAAGTGAAACCGACATTATGGACATCGAGCAAGAACTGGCGCCAAAAGTCACCGCTCGGGAAGCTACGGCCGGATTCAATGTTTTCCAAAGCTACGTCGAGCAGAACTTCAAATGTGTTACAAGTTCGGCGATTTGCTGGCTGATAAGCGTCTAAAAAAATTGAAGCAAAACAATCTCTTCCACTATTTTGCTTCTACGTCTTGCTTGTTGTTCTTGTTATGTGATGTACAAATGTTACGTAATACAATTTTCTTTTTGATGTGTAAAATTACGCTAAGAGTAAGGACGCTCTGACTTAAGACACTTCTAGTTAGATTACGTAAAATCGGGCTCTGACATAGGACAGCTCTCACTTAGGACAGCTCTGACTTAGGACAGCATTTTGCCGCCCTTGGGGTGTCCTAAGTAAGAGCGTCGACTGTATATCGGGAGTGAACTTTGTTGAGTTTCTCTATCGGCCAACCAATTTTCTGTTTAGTGTCACTATATCGAGAGTCGACTGTATGCATACATTTTTTATCGAATGATTTGTGATTTTTTTCCAGTGATTTGTGCTACTGAAACATATGGTATAAAACTCTATGTTACATTTTATAGAGTACAAATATGAATATTTGACCTAATTATGTATACCAATAATTTCGACTACCAGACTATTCGCAAAACTATTGGTAAATGTCGTGCGACATTTTCCAAAAATTTTAGAAATTTTCTGATAGCCAAAATTTGTTTGTATGACCATGATTCAAAACGTTTTTCAAGACTTTAGGTGAAAAAAAATGCAGTTAAAAATTTTCAAAAAAAAACTTCGCACCAAGCCCCCTAAGTAGAATACGGTGGGTTGTATTATAAGGAAATTGTGAGGAAATTTATTAAAAAATATATACAAAACCATATAAAAACTTTTATCGATTAAGACACATTTTAAAATTGTTATTAGCAGCTAGTGCTGACTTTGTCAAGTGAATACTTATTATACTTTTTCTGGCAGAAATTTTCCTCTTCCCAAATATGGCATAATATTGTTTATCAAATATGCGATGATATTCTGCGCTAAAAATTAAGTTATTAAGTAATTTTCCAGAAATTTTAGGCAGCTTATAATTTTATTGCTATTTTTTTATATGACCACGCCTCCCACTAAAAATTAAACAAATTTCAAACTTTCGTTTCTAAAATTTCGACTCACAAAGGAACCTCGCAAACTTGTTTTTCACTCTCCCTGGGGAGTTTGGTCGCACTGGATAGTAGGGTTGGCCTCCCCCCCCCCCCGCTTTTTGGGGTGCGGGGGGAGATTAGACTAAAAAAATTTGCGGGGGGGGGGGGGAGAAGCGGGGGGAGGTGGCCAATTTTTTTTGCGGGGGAGGAGCGGGGGGAGGAAGCTGTGAGCGGGGGGCAGTGGCGGGGGTGCTGATTAATTTACAAGCCTCGGGACTGAAAATTTTCGAAACAGCAGTCTAGAATGAATCTGAAGGCTTTTAAAACACTTCTGAAGTCAAAGCTACGATATTGCCACTCCTCTGGTTCGATAAATCTTGACCCTTCTCGGCTGCTGTTCTGAAAATGACCTCATCCGAGAGTTTTTTTCGACTGGGATTTTTTGCGAGGGGTGACGGGGGGTCATTTTGGGAGCGGGGGGGGATGAGAAACGGGGGGGAGGTGGCCAATTTTTTTTGTGGGGGAGGAGCGGGGGGGAGGCATAAGGAAAATTTGGTCGAAAGCGGGGGGGGGGGGGGGGAGGGGGAGGGAGGGAGGGAGGCCAACCCTACTGGATAGCCAGTTACTGACTTAAAATCAAATCTATCGAGGACTCGGGCCTACAGGCCAAAAAGTTGGTATTACAAGGCTGGTGAGATATTCAAAAACTACAGGGAGACCAAGGCGTTTTTGAATGACTCAGTTAAGAAAAAAATCAAGAAAATTTTAAGAAAATTAGGAAAATTTCAAGAAAATTTTCAAAAACATTTTATTAAAAACTGGAAAAAGCGCTGGTACAAGGGTCTTGAAAAAGTAAGCGCCTTTTCAAAAATCTCGGGCGCCGGCGCTAGCTGTTAAAAACTGGAGGGCACCGGCTCCCGGCTTGTAAAAAATTGGCGCCGGCGCCGACCTTGAGGGCCTGGCGCTCCGCGCCGGCTCCCGTGCAATTATGTTTAAAGCACCTTGTGGTTTTTCAGTTCTTCACTAGCCTTCTTGTTCCAAAATTTTGGATTATGGGCCAGAGATACCAACAGATATGATTGAAAATCGCATACAGCATATCCAATGCGACCAAACCCCTCTAGACGACTAAAAAAGAAGCTTGCAAGGTTCCGTTGTCAGTTTTATATATTATATTGTCCGTTTTATGTAGATATGTCTTTAAGATAATTTTTCTGTTTGAAATCGTTAATTTTCAATTGAAATTCTAAAAAATAGCCTGTAAATGAGTAACTTAATTTAGTTAAGAGTTTATTTAATAAAAACACTTAAAAACTACCTAAAATGATAAAGAATAATTGGATTAGTTGCCATAGCTGAATTAGCAGCCATGCTTAACAGGCTTGTCACATAAAGGTGAGGTAGGGCTGATAAATCCATCTTGGGTATTATAAAAAGGCGAGCCACCCAGTTTGACAGACACCCGAATATTTCCATCAACATAATAATGGTTAGAGACTTGAATATTTTAATCGTCATCATATCTTTGACTGAAATTATAACTTAAAGGAATGATTTTTCAAATTAAAAGGTGATCTGACCGGCATCTCTTTTGACAGCCGCTGTAAATAGTAGAACCCAGACAACGGCATAACATCCAATATTTAGGACTACAAATATTATGGCGTTTCTGGAGACTGTAACGCTCAGTTCAGACTGGTAGCAATCACTTGCCGAACATAGGACAGCACTGAAAGTTGAGATTTTGTTTAAAAAATTTCGATTTTTTCAAGGAGAAGAAGCGTGAGCTGATGTCCGCCTGCAGTTTTGAACGAAAAAAAGATGATGCCCTAACACTTCAAGGAGAAAACTCTCTCTGATATTCTCCTTGCATGTCAATTATATTTTGAATTATTTAGAAATAGAGAAGCTAGGAGGACCTTTACAAACGCTTATCAATTTTAAATGGCGGCAAAGTCTAGGTCTTATTTATTCCAAAAAAGTGTTTTTGACGCAACTCGGTTATACGGGGGTCAGAAAGCCCAGTCACGTACTGCCTTATTTGGCTTTTTTCTCGAACCCTCTATTCATGATGTCTTAGAATTTTTTATTCAGAGGTGGAGGATTAAGTCCGGTTAAAGGATTGGTAGTTTAAGAATATGTGTATAGCCAGTGAAAATCGTATTTTTCACAATATATACTAAAAAATATTGTCGTCGTTTTTGGGCGCAGCGGCATGTGCAAAATTTGAATTGGCGGGGGACACTTCTCTTTCGTCTAATGCTGTACTCTTTCGAGTCGTTCGCGATAACTACAAAGAGTATAGTGCGAGACGAATATTAACGAAAGAGAAGCGTCCCCCACCAATTCAAATTTTGCATATTCCACTGCGCGCAAAAACCATGGTCCTTTAAGAAAGGCTGAATTTTTCGAAACACCCTGTATATATGTGAGTGACTGCAAAACATGTAAAAATAGTTTTCAGTTATTATTTTTTTAAATTTAAATTAATTTGTGCAGGCGGGGGCGTAAATAGAATAAGCTCCCAAAATACTTCAAAAAAGAGTTTAGATTACATATAGCCTTATTCTTACCATTTTATTATTGCTTATATTAGATATGAAATATAACTAACAGATTTGGCAGTCTAAGAGTCATTTGGAAGCAGAGCACAAGTATATAGACCGCATAACAGGAGCTCAGGCCTACTATAGTACTTAGGTACATTGACACTTTCTTGTTCTGCCTAAAAACAAGTTTATTCAACAATAAAAGCTCAAATCTTTTACCATGTGGGTAGCGAAACACACAGCAATCTGTCTACTCCGATCGAAAGCGAGATTCCCAAGTTGCAGTGTACGGCAAATATGCCATAGAGTTGGAGGTAGAAACACAGAGGTAAGCTTATGAAGTTGCGCCCTGTCAGTGAAATCCAGAAAGGGATGATGTGATTTGTCTGGTAGCACAGGTTAAACAGTGCGTTAAAGGCTAGCAAACAGTTGCAAGCACTTTGGATGGATCTGAAGGAATATGAACACTCGAATTTTTTCACCGAAATTATTTTTTTTCTGAGAAGACAAGTAAATATTGTTAGCAAAAAGAGCACCTGGATGCCATTTTCATTTTTTCACTGGTTTTGGATAAAATTTGAGATTAATGACATTTTAAAATTAGTTCGAAAATTTTAAGGCTAAACTTTGGAATTCCTGCCTTTTAACCATTTCTAAGGGTGTTTTACATGGTAAGAACAATAGACAAAAACATTTTCGGGGAGCAGAAGAGCACTTTTGGGAAAAATGCATTGAGCAAAATTTTGACGTTTTGCCTTGGGGACTAAGGTGAAAAAACGGTCTATTTTTTTTTTCTTAAAACACTCTTTTGCAACCTAAAAACATGTTTTCTATTACTTTTACGAAGTAAAACACCTTAAATGGTTAAAACACGATTTCGAGAAAGTCAGGAATCCCGAGGTGCTCCAATTTCGAAAAATCTGAATGAGAACGCATATAAAAAATTAAGAAAAAAAAAGAACTGCTGGTCCGCCGCCTTTTTCTGCCGTGTGGGCACGGGCACACACTTTTAAGAGGTCATTTTGAGAATTTTTTTCTTATATGAAAACTCTAATGTCCATAATCAAAATACAGCTCAAAAAGATACAAAAATGCAGCTGTAAGGTATACCTATTAGTGCAGGTAATGTAGACCAGATCAGCATTGAGCACTACCCTACTAAACCGACCACCAATTTAGCACCGAAAACAGCGACTAGAGTCCAGCAAAAGCCTTTGTCATTAAAAAATCCATACAACTAAAAGCACCTTCAAAATCATTTAAAAATATTAAAATCAAAAAATTACCGATTCATTTGAAGCAGCCATTGTTATGGTTGAATGCAAAAGCCAGTTTTTAAAGCCAAATAGAATAAAAAGATCTAGGCATTATTTTCTGCTGATTCAATTTGCTCGATTTACTTGTTCCCACAACCAGCTAATTAGTTTATATTAGTGGCGCTAATGTTTGGTTAATTGTTTAGAATAATTTTTTTGATTTCTTTTCAAACTTCATGATGTTATATACAGACTGAAATAAGGAAAATGTATTTTCTCATAGAAAATTTAAACAATGGAGTTTATTTTAGGATTTATGAAGCAAATAATGTGTTTCGAACGTTCTTCTTCTGTAACTGCAGTAGTCTGCAGTTACTGTGTCTAAAACATGCCTTGATCCACCTGTTGTTCTTTCCCAGAAAAGAGCTTGATCACCCCTTTTGATTTTATTCAAAGATTTTGGACAGAGCAATTGTACTAGTGCCCTTCTTCTTTCAGTTTTATTTATATTCAATCAAGTATCGTTACAGTACACTACCAAATTCCCTCTTAAAGGACCATACTTGTTGATTACAATGGGAATTTGGAAAATTCAAATGCGCGCGGGACACTTTTTTTTATTCCGAAATTATTTTTAAATATTTTATTGTGTACTAACATAAATGAGCAAAAAGAACAGAACAGACGGTGGAATCTAACCCAACATCGGCAATCACCACACAACGCGTTGTGTGGCACAACGCAATCACCACACAACACAACCACTGAGCCGACTAGCCCTTTTATATAAAGTTTCGTTTTTTGATACTCCAACAATACCTAATTAAAAAAGTATTTTTGGAGTAAAAAAAAGTGTCCCGCGCGCATTTCAATTTGCCAAATTCTCATTGCCATCAACAAGTATGGTCCTTTAAATATCTCTTGAATTATATTTCATTCGAACCCCGCAAATTGGTAAAATTTGAGAGACCTCTTCTGGTTGACGGGACGCCCATTTTTTACTATATTTTTAAAATTTTCAGGTTGATATGGTTATCAAGGCAGTTTCAGTAGCCTACATGAACAGCGTGAGTAATTATGTTGATTAGAGAAAAATAAGAAAAATATATAGTGAAAAATGGGCGCGTCCCCTTTTTCACAAAACAACGACCCAAAGCGGAATCTGTAGAGCTTGTTCAAATTTGAAAAAGCAATTAACACAGGGTGCGTAACTCAAAATTTTGAAAAGAGTACACTTGGCCAAAAAAGTACAATTTCGTCATTTTTCGTCAAAAAGTGCCATTTTATTCAGTGCTTATTGATTTTTGAGCAACAAAAAAAATTTTTTGACTAAAAACTTCAAAAATAAAAAAGATTTTAGGTCCAAAAAAAGTACAAATCTTTTTAAAAAGTACACTTACGTTCACTGAATTAACAGTGAGGTAAAAAAGGTATGGACTAAGATATAGGTTCCTATATAAAAACTGCAGCATTTTTTAAATTCCCGCTTTTTACATTTCTTTTACTGTTCGATATTTTTTTAAACCAAAATTTGACGTTTCGCTAAGGAAAATAATAGACTAAGGAAAATTAAGGATTTGGTAAATTTAAAAAAGTTCTATTCTTCATGCAGGAAAGTGTCAAAAAGATCTCTTCTTATTGTCTTTAGCGTATAAAAATTACTTGGGACACGTTTAAAGAGGATTTTCAACACTTTATAAAATATAAAACACCTGAAGTGAACGAAATGCCTTAGCTATAACTTACTTAAATTGTTTGCTGAACCCTTCGCTTTTTTGGATTTCACGGGTTTGCGGAAGCCCTTGGCGAAATTTTCCAAAAAATTTGCAGTTTTTATTAGACACCCTGGGGTGGTATTCAGGTGGGTTAGTAAAATCAGAGTATCAAGAGTTACTCTTGATCCAAAAGCTTACTTACCCGAATACGACCTCTGTAGATTCAAAAGAGAGGACTATTTTAGCAAAATAGCGGAAATTCAAGTGTATTCTCTGTTTTAATAAAATAGACAATTTTTTTGGCTTAGATTCTGGCTAAAAGATTTCGCGTTTGATTTAGACTTTCTAGCCAAATGTCTTTTCTTGCTACAATTATAACAAAGAAATCTATTTTTTGTAATTTATACGCAAACAATGTGTTGTTTTTTGTTTTATTTTACGCACAATAAAGTTGGGTAGATTCACTGTAATACCATTAGGACAACATACACTATTTTAATGCTTCGGAACTCTTCCAATATAATTGTTTTCAAAGCTGCCCAAATACAAGTGCTTCTCACCATCGTCCACTACCTGAAAAACAATGCACAATAAATTATTAATGTGAGGAATGAGGTGAAAGAAATAAAAAAATTAAATTTTTGACCCTAGTGCAAATACCACCCCGCCCCCACCACCCATAAATTTTTTCCCTTTAGAACTTAAGCAAAAAGTACCCAATTATATGTCCCAGACCACAGAAAAAGTGGGTAAACTATTTATCAGTCACAACCACCTCCGAGCTCAAGGGCTGAGCCTAACTTGTTGTTTCAAAGGTAGTTACAGCGATTTTTGAAGGTCAGATTTTTAGAGGGTGGGAGAAGTGGTGTATTCGTTGCTAGCGCCATATTTTTTTATGCTAAAGAGTGTAGTAAATCTCAAAATTACGGCATCGACACTAGAAACTTCGGCACCAGCACCAGATCCCGGCACCGGTGCGGTGAGCTGTTGAGGTGTACGAAAAATGTTGGTGCCACACCGGTGCCATTTACAACATAGATTTTGCATTTTTCAAGTATTGTAGTGACACTACAGTTGACCTTCGATCTAATCTGAACCCAAGGATCTGCTCTAAAAAGTTACTCTATGCAAATATTCTCAGCGAATGGTGAAAAAATGGTCCACGCACATTGAAAAAAATAGCTGTTTAGATTAAAAAAGAGAAAAAAAGGCAAATTGGATTAACACATTATGAAAGTTTCAAAAAAGTGTAAACTTTAAAATTGTGTTTTTAATGTTAAAAATTGTCATCATAAATTCTTCTGAGTTCAGTCCACCAAAGTCTCCATTCGGGTATCGAAGTGTTGAATTATATTATAATTTCGACTATGTGAATCAATATATCACGGCTCTAAGGCTACCTGAGTGGTTGAATGAATGATTTTTCCTTCTGGGTCATGGTAAGAGTTGACGATATTTCCGTCCAAATCCAACTCAAGAAAAATTCCATACAAAGGATTTGTGGCCGAAAAAGCTCGAGAAACCTAAAATTAAATCTTTTTTGGTTTAGAAATGTGTTTTTTAAGACTTACAAGTGGAGCTGGCAACACTTTCATGAGCTAAATAAATCGTTTGAAATTATATTTCGGTCTCATTTGAGCTTATTTATAGTTTAAATGACCGTTGCCAACAGCAAGGATTTCAAATATTTGAATGCGCGCGAGACACATTTTTGTTCTGAATATATTCAGAATTATTTGTTAGTAAAGTTATAATTAAATCACTAAAAAAGCAGAGTCGGCCCAAGTGCCCGTCACCCCTCCAAGGAGTATTCTTCTCACGCCAACTTTTTTCATTTTTCACTTGTTTCACACCTTTTGCACCGACAATACAGAGGGCGAAAGACCAGCACACTCCATACTGCAATGGATTAAAGCGAAAAAATTAAGGGAACGAAAATCGTCGGCTTAGAAAAAATACTCTTTCGAGGGGCGGGCACTTGGGCTTTTACCCCCGTGTTAGTAACTTGCATTCTTACATACATTTTAGCCTAAGTAATTTCATTCCTAAAGCAATAACCCATTCAAAAACATTGTGCCAAAAATTATCGGATTAAAAAGTGTCCCGCGCGCATTCAAGCATAAATTTTGCTTCATTTAACCTTTGTCCTTAGCGAAAAAATCGGGCAGATCTTATTTTGCAGCTGATTTACGTTTATTTTGAAACTGACTGAGTTGCCCCTCTGTATCAGCTACGAAAGACGTAAATGAGCTGCGAAAAGACAAAGAAATAGCTGTATAAAGACGTAAATAAACTACAAGATAAAATTCAGCTGCAAAAAGTCGTAAAAAACCCAAAAAAATTCGATCACATTTTTAAGGTTAGATAAGGAGTTCACCTCTCCCACAATTTTCCTAATCCAAGGATACTGAGAAGTGGAGTCAAAGAAGCTTGGCTGGCCTGCCATTCTCAAAGCAAATAAAGCTAAATACATGCTTTTGCCAGAAGATGAAAGCCTGATATTGTCTGGCAGTCCAGGTAGATTGTCTGCAAAAATTTCTTTTTTTCCCTTTTTAGGTCCAGCTAAGTAGTAGCGATGGATTTTGGCAGTTCCACTCTCAGAGAAGAGGACAGATTGCTTGTCTGGATGGACTTGAACACCATTTGGAAAAGCTAAGTCATCTACTAGAACATGGCACTTGCCTGTGGAAATGCTTGCTTGGATTATTCTACAATCATAACTAGCTTTAACTTCATTTCAAAAAGTAGATTTTTAAACAGCACCACCAAAACACATTTCCTTTTGAAAAAAAAATCAGGTAGTAATCAGGGTTGACATTTGACCGTAAAAATAGAAATCCGGACGGTTGTCCTGAGAATTGTCTGGACAAATAATAAAATTTCAAACAAATATCGATAAATAGTATTTATTTACAGTTAATATTCCAGTATTGTTAACCATCCGTACAGTTAACCCAACAGTATAGTGTTCTCCGATCCAGCTTAGTAATTTTTTCAATCTAATTTGTCAAATATTCGACAGCCGGACAAATAAACTGAAAAATTGTTCTACCGTATTTCCTCTAATAACACACCCCCTCAACTTTGAGGGCCTATATCTCAACTCGGAACAAATATTTTGCAAAGCTGTTTATTGCGTTTTCTTAATTCCCACGAGCTCTACCGATTCCAGTTTTTAAATTTAATATTTTCACCCAAAAATCTCGAGATCGACCTCAAATTTTTCCAATTTTCAGCGACCCAAAAAATAACTCACCCGGGTGAGTTATTAGAGGAAATACGGTATTTATCCAAACAATTCTCTGGACAATTTTCCACCACCCAACCCTACTAGTAACAAACGCTTTTTATAACATACCTTCCAGACTTGTCGTGCTCCAAAAAACTTAGTATAAACCAGTTTTGGTTATATTTAGTGGAAGCATCACTAAATATAATGGTGTCATTGTCCAAAATGTCAAAATCATCAGCAAATTTGATTCTTTTGCCATTTACTTTTGTGTCAGATGGAATTATCACTTGACTTTTTTCTAAATAAATTTTTCTTATTTTTGTGATAACTTAAAATTTCAAATACCTTTTTCAAAATCAATGCTGTAAATTCCTAAATAGGAATCAGCTACCACAAAAAGGTTTTCGTTGAGCCTTCTGAGGCCCAATGGTCGACCACAATAATCAAGAGTAGATGGTTTGCCTTAATGAATTTAAAATTTTATTAGTAATTTGCTACATAACATTCTCATACTGCTGAAATCCATTAATACTAAACATGCCACTTTTTCCACTTTGTTTAAGATAGCGGCAAGCGTGTTTTGGACAAAACCACCCTTGAAACCAAAAGTCACAAAAACATGGGCCCTATTCCCAATAGGGGTGTTTTTCGCATTGGTACCCCCGCCTTTTTACCCCCTGCCAAGGATTGGCCAGCGTACGTTAGGATGGACTTAAACATGTTTCTAATATATTTTTGAGTCGACAGCACCCGAAGAGTATAATTTTTTCTAACTGAAAATTGGTTAGAGAACTCATACTCTGTGGGGGGAGGGGTGCACTTGGGCTTTTACGGTTTGAGTTTGCTGGCCTACTTTTGCCTAAGCCTAAAAATCACAAAAAGCAACAGGTGGAAACCATTGCGAAACCGCCTCCCTCATTGTAAGATAGAGCCAAAACATGACTGAAAACACTATTTATTCCAAATACACCTTCGCACTACCGTATTTCCTCTCATAGGAGCACCCGCTCTAATAAGCACACCCTAGCAACTTTGAGTGTCCGGATCTCGGGGCAGAGTTAATATTTTGTAAAGCTGTTTATTACGTTTTCTTAACTCTCAGAAGCTCTACCGATTCCAGTTTTCACATTTTTAATTTTTACCAAAAAATCTAGAGATCGACCTCAAATTTCCCGATTTTAGGGAGGTTGAAAAATAAGCGCACCGGTGCTTCTATTAGAGGAAATACGGTAAGTACTGGCACGACAAACAGTTAACGTATTTACCACAAAATCAAACAAATCAATTTAAGAACTTGGAGTCCTTGGTTAAGTTTTAAAGAAAGGGGCGGGTGTTTATTAATGGGGGCGCGTTTATTTTTTGGATGCTCTCAACGGGCGCGCGTTTATTAGAGAAGGCGCGTTCATCAGAAGGGGCTCGCTAATTAGAGGAAATACGGTATCAAATGGGGTATCTGGGAGTAGCCTCAAACTTACATGCATCACTTCAGCATTTCCCGTTTTTTTCGCAGTTTTGCACCTACCTTGACTTTTGAAGGTCGAACAAGACTGTCGAAAGATCGATGGACCGCAAACGTATACTGCCCATGATTTTTGCAAAAAAAAAGTCCAGTCGCTGTCATCAGCTTTGTTGATCAACCCGCAGTCTAATCCAACAGTCATCCAGCTGGGTCATTCACACAAGTACTTCATCGTCACCTATCAGTCCAGACGAGCTCAATTTTCGTCTTAAGTCAACCAGAGGGAGGGGGGGGGGTCCACCTACTCAGTAGTCATCTTATTCAGCCAGTGAAGCTACTGCTTTTGCCAGTTTAATAGTTTCGAATAAAGGGTACTTCCGTTTGTCTATCTCGTAACGCATATATGTGTGCGTAAACTAATAAAGACGTTTCATTCTGCGTTGTCTATAATGCGGGCAACAGTCTTTAATATTTCACTTCAGCTTCTTTTTTTCAAATTTTATTGTATGTGTTGACCGTTATATATGACGGCACTCCTAGGACCAGACTGAAGTAATGTTATCGATGGTAAAGTTTCCGTAGTTTCCAAAAAGGCATGATCGAATCCGTTAGATTTTAAATGCCTTTATATCAAGATTTCGTCATGCATTGGCCACAATAGGGGTGTGAAATGCGAAGTCAGCAAAATTTCATCATTTTCTTTTTAATCATGTAAAAAACCCAAAAAGGGGAACTTGGAAGCTTTGATCCCGTATTTTCGAGCTAAATGAGCTAGCTCTGGCTAGTTAAAGACTTCACACTTCGACTTCACACCTCCGTTGCAATCACCGCATCAACTTGTCATTTCGATTATGCAAAATAAATACCATTGCAATTGGTGTGCGAGGTCAGGCGAACAGTTTTTTCAAACTTTCCAGTTTTCAGATTGATCTTAACGCATCTTCCATCGGCCAAGCAAGTGTATAGTAATCCCTTTTCAACTAGTAAAGACTCTGGCCCAGGCGCTTGTCCTTCAAAAAGGTTAGTTGAATCCTGACTTATTACTTTTGGCTTCAACGGACCACTAAGTTCAGGTGGAGGGGGTAGCCTACAAAATAGTCATAAATTATACTGGTAAGTTGTTCCAAATGTTTGTCAGCTTTTTGATCAATGAAACACGTTGAATTAAGATTACAAATTAGAAAAGATACGTTTAAAACAAGGATGATTAATGCCTCTTTAACCTTTGAAAGTAAATATGATTTTATCGTTTATTTGTCTAAATTGTGGGATGTTCGATTTCTAGCAAGCCTGCAATAAGCACTGGACAAAATGATTCTTCTCATAAAAATGGTCCAATTATAATTTTTTTAAATTTTCATTTCTATTCCTGATGTAAAATTAATATCAGTTCGCCCAAAAATTTGTTATCGAAAATGTTAAGACTTACGTAAATTCAACAGGATTAAAATCATTAGAGCTGAGAAGGATAGATACAGCCAGAAACGAGATTGAAATGGCTATCAAAATACTTCCCATAGTCATCTTCCTTAACTTAATAAGCTTTCTAATATTTCTCTAAATTCAGAACCGCCAACCATCCCCAGCCCGGAACCGAATTTTGAATACAGTCTACTCTCGATATAGTCTAGGTGCAAAAAGTTCGTTCCCACCTAGGCCCGACACTTTTTTTACCTCAGCTTTTGAAATATTTTTCCAAATCTGATTCTTCAGTCTAATTGTAAATATCGCAAAAATTCCGATTTTGCCGGTCGTTTTGTAAATGGCAATAGTTTGCCGAAAGGACCCGCGCCTCTTGTTATTGTGTAGCGTTTTTTCAACAAAAAAGGCTACATTATATTGAGAGGCGCGGGCCTTTTCGGCAAAACTGTTGCCATTTACAAAAACAACATGAAAAATCGTAGTCCTCCGGAAATTTTGGACTAGACTGACGAACCAGATTTAATAAAAGCTTTCAAAAATAGAGGTAAAAAAGTGCCGGCCCTAGGTGGGAACGAACTTTTTGCACCTACACTATATCGAGGCTGTACCGAGAAAGGTAAAAAATATTTGGTAAAAGGCACATTTGGTAAAAAACTTTTTGGTAAAAAAATTTTGGTAAAGGCACATTTGGTAAAATTTTTTTTGGTAAAAGCACATTTGGTAAAATTTTTTTGTAAAGGCACATTTGGTAAAATTTTTTTGGTAAAAGCACATTTGGTAAAATTTCTTTTGGTAAAGGCACATTTGGTAAAATTTCTTTTGGTAAGGCACTTTTGGGTTATTTCAGTGTCAATGGTCTTCTCTTTCCGTCTTTTCTTCTTCTTTCCCTCCCTTTTAAGTTGTATCTAGCAGGTTCTTCCAGTAACATTCTCTTCAATTTATTTCATACTGGTTACATCTGTGTCTTCATCAGCTCTCAGTGCACATGTGGCTCAATCCTGATGGTAATGTGCCATTACCCATATGGACAGATCAACCCTTATGAACCATTTGCTGACAAATAGTGCTATTGTTTATATTGCTATTGAAAATTGAGTGAGAACTCTTGTTTAACGGGATCCAAATTGCGATATCAGCCATCCTTACCCGATAACCTGAGATGTATACCCATGGTCCAGCTGTGTCAATGGTTCTCTTTTTTAAACTTTTTTCTTTTTCTTTTAGTATTTTCCCAGTAAAATTGTCCTCAAAGGTTACACTCTTGGTGGTCTGCATATGGACCGGACCCAGGTGTATTTTTTATAAAAAGGGGTACCTCATAAGCGGAGTATATTTTAGAGAGAGTCGACTGTATCCATATAGTCCGATCCGTCCTCAGCACCTAGGTGTTTGCGATGATTCATCAGTACCCCAATTATCAATTAAAAACAATAGACAGTGTCACACCTTTATCACCATTCTCATTTCCTTTATTTATTCAACACCAAACATTCAGTAAAGAAATTTCAACAATGCGAGTGATAAACATTTGGTTCAACGATATATATCATACCTCAGATTTACTGGTTTCTCCTTCTTTGACGCGGCGTTCTCTCATATCCTCCAACACTTAACCCAGCAGTTGCCAAAGCTTCGACGCGATCACTTCCCTCTTCTGATTGCGACTGAATATGCCGAAGAGAGCGAGCAATAGTTGTGAGGCCTATTCTGTTGTCAGCATCGAAAGTTCGGATCGCTAATGAAGGCACTCAAGCTTTCGCGCTGCAGATCTGGTTTCACTGCGCTCCGTTGTTGAAAGTGACTCAATGCGGATGTATTGGTGGCGGGAGATTACACCTGGAAAAATCACGATGGTCTTAATCGACAACAGACAAAAAGATCGCACCTATTTCCTTTTTGAACAAATTTAGGCTCTTCCACAAAGAATGACCCTTTTCTTTTGTTGCTGCATTTATGGACCTATGCCAGGATTCTAGCGCACAAGTCGTAGTCGGATCCCCTTCCAGCGATTCTGCGTGTTTGTTCCATAAGTCAATTTCAAAGCGAGGTGCGGCTGATTTCCATCTTCAGAACTTCGTCGAACCAGTTCTAAACTTCAAAATAATGCTTATGTGTTAGTTTGCGAAATTTAAAATGCTCACATATTCAAAGTAGCGGAGAAACGATTTAAGCCAGGATAATTGCTGTTTGCCCAAATTGGCTAACCTCTCTTGCTGAAAATCAGTAAGATTTTCGAAAGCGCACACGACTGAGAAGAAGGTAGGAAAGCGAGGCACTGAACAGTCGAAGGTATTCATTCAGCTGTGCATCGCTTTGGTAAAGTTGATCCAGCTTCACCTATAAGCACAGTATCACAGAAATAAGTTAATTTTTATCAAACGACCTTTCTGATCCACACCTGCAATGCTGCGAAAATGAAAGTAACAACATGAATGGCGAGCCCCTAAGTTTAATGGAATCAGTCAAAAACAATAGAGAAGATTTTGATGTAAAGAGAAAGATATTCTGGGAAATGCTGTCGAATGGCACATCTTTCAGCCACCTCGAATCGCTAAGTATCAGTTCTGGCGCCCAATCTGTTCGTAGCTTCTGTCCCATGTACGCGCTGACAAATTGAAATACTTCGAGATATGATTCAGATGTAGATCTTGCCATGAAAACGGCTAACGCTGGCACGAACTTATTATTTACGCATAGATGGATTGCAAAACCTGTCTCCATTTTTTTGGCCTTGTTCGGAAGGTTGAGTCCATGACAATAATTGTACTTGCTGCCAGCTTCTTAAGCATAACCATTTTAAAGAACTTATGCAAATCAAATACCTGCAACATAAACTTTGAAGTGAGAATGATGATTCTATTTGCAACTGTTTTGCCTGAATCGTAGAAAACGAATGGCTCACCATCATCATACATCAACCAATCAAGAGGAATTTCCAGATGTCCTGGCCAGTCTCCCAGAGAGATAATGATATGCTTCTTAAAAAGCAACCAATTAAAGGTAATTTTAAATTACATTCTAGAACTTACTTTCTTTCTTCGCTCCAAATTCTGTCTCATGGCTTTGGTGTCCATAGCTGCAATCACAGACTCATCGGCCCCTCTCATTCCATCTTCCAGCACATCACGAATAGACTGCTGAAATAAATACAAGTCAGCTGTAACTAATCATGTACGATAGAACTAACGTTAGGATTAGCGACATTGAGTTCTTTGAACTCTGCTCGATTTTTCGTTTGCTGACTTTAATCGGATCCGCAAAATGTGAATGCCAGATGCCAATTCTTCTTCATACTCATTATTTTTCAGTCGAACTTGCATCGGACATCCTTGATTCGACTTTACGCAGTAGAACGACCTGTGGCGTAATTTGTCCTTCTTAATCCTATCTGAGCGACAATGGAAAAAGAAGCCTGTAAAGCGAAATTGAAACGATATCGCATAAAAAAGTTCAAGTCCTCCAAAAAAACGCACCATTGTAGAGTAGCATGGTTGACCCTTATTGCTTAGCACGAATTGCAGAGCTGGTTTGGGATGCACTTGCTTGAAAAGAGTTCTGGCTCCCTGTGGAACTGGCGATAAATTATTGACCGTGCCTACCTCAGACTGACTGGTTGAACTCTGCCGATTATCTTCTCCATCGGTTCTGATTCTTCGCTATATTCGTCTCCCAGGTTGTTCCTTCGATCATCTTCGTTGCTTACAAGTGACTCTTCGTCGGATCCAAACATCTTAACCGTTTCTGTTAATACAAGCAAAGTAGGTATCATAATATCTGTGACACTAAAATAACCCCAAAAGTGCCTTACCAAAAGAAATTTTACCAAATGTGCCTTTACCAAAAAAATTTACCAAATGTGCCTTTACCAAAAGAAATTCACCAAATGTGCCTTTACCAAAAGAAATTTACCAAATATGCCTTTACCAAAAAATTTTTTACCAAATGTGCCTTTACCAAAAGAAATTTTACCAAATGTGCCTTTACCAAAAAAAATTTACCAAAATTTTTTTTACCAAAAGTTTTTTTTACCAAATGTGCCTTTTACCAATATTTTTTACCTTTCTCGGTACAGCCTATATCGAGAGCAGACTTTGAGGTTAATACGAAAGAGCAAAAAATTTTGACTGGTCTTTGAGGTTGCAGAATTAGTGGAAATAAGTATATTTTAGACTAGCTGGAAAGTAAAATTAGACTCAAAAGCAAAAACATTCTGGCTACTTATCTGGTTGACGCAACCCCCTTCCCCTTTTTCTGGGAAATGACCTGATCCGTCTAAGCTATTTTTTTCTGTTTAAAGGGCAACCCATTCAGATACAATGTTTGACCGCCAGAATATTAACAGGCGGCATATTTTGACCGCCACTAAACTGACCGCCTCCTAAATTGACTGCCAGCCAACGTTGACTGCTAGCCAATTTTGACCGCCAGCCTCTTTATACCAATTTTTAGATTTTGAATTTTCTTTTGATTTTTTAAAAGTTTTATAACTAAATTGTAGTCCTGAATGTCAGCTACATTTTGTAATAAAAATTCTGAGAACACGAAACAAAATAGATCTAAACTTCAAGAGGCACTCACTTGGTGATGAAAGACGTGTCAGATTATCACAAAGTGAGTGCCTTTTAAAGTTTAGATCTTTTTGTTTCGTTTTTCCCAGAAGTGTTATTACCAAATTTAGCTGACATTGAGGGCTAAAATTTAGTTATAAAACTTTTACAATATTAAAAGAAATTCAAATCTAAAATTGGGGTACTTCTCCGGTTGACCAGATACGGAAAGAAGGTACACCCCCTTGATCTTTAAGGTAATTTAAGGTCATTTTCGGTGATTCATCTACTTTTTAGGCTTAGCCAAAGGTTGGTTAGCATACGTTAGGACAAACTGAATGATGTTTCTTATGTTTCGTAAGACAGACATGTTTGAGCCCGTCCTAACATACGCTGGCTCACGCTTGCCTAGGTCCAAGCCTAAAAAACGGATAAATAATCAAAAATGACCTTAAATTACCTTAAATAGACCTCTACTTTTCAAATTGAAGTGAAAATTTTCAAAAAAAATATCAAACTTTCGGTTCAGAAAATGTTTAGAAATCTTTTTTATTGTTTAAAAGTAGGTCACCTGTTTAAATTTGTCCCCGCCATTCAATTTTTTTCTAAATCATTAAATTTCTGTACGGATTTTCGGCTTGATTTCTAACAAAACAAGGCCTAAATTAAATTTTAGGTGTAGTTTTGTTAGAAACAAGTCGAAAAATCCGTACAGAAGTTCAATGATTCAAAAAAATTGAATTGGCGGGGACAAATTTAAACAGATGACCATGCTACTTTTAAGTAGAAAAATATAAATTAGGACGGGATTTTAGGTCATTTCCCAGAAAAAGAGGGGTTTAGTCAACCAATCGTACCAAATTCTGTATGTTCATGAAAAAACTAAACTTCTAAATATTTTAGTATGCAGGGTGTCCAATAAAACTGCATTATTTTCGAAAAATTTGTCAAAGGCTTTCACGGACCGGTTTAACCACAAAAAAATTGTTTCGAGGCTTCAGCCAACAATTTGAACCAGTTATAGCTAAAATGACTAGAAAATATTAAATTACAGAGAGAACATATTAACCGACCATTTGTGAATAAAAAGTTGGTTGAACTTCATAGCAATGTAAAAGGCGAGAATCCGAATAATGGTGCAGTTTTTATTGGACACCCTGTAGACCAAAAAAACTTTTTAACTTTTGGTTTTGAAAATCCAAATTTCTGATTGAACAGAAAACAAATATGAGCATTATCAAAGTAGGCCAGTAGGGCACAAACCAAAAAAATGTTTCTGTATTAGTCTTTGATAGGTAGGAGGAAGGAAAAAGAGTTGTCTTGGCTGTTTTTTTTATTAAGAAGGCAATTGAGATAACAACTTTACATCTTGATTATCAACATTAGTACACTGGAAGAGAGCAAAAGTTAAGAGTAAACGCACATTTGTTATTGTTGTTGTGAAGTGTCCAATTGAGTGTGCACCGGTTTTTGAGAAAAATATTTTTTGGTTATGGCTGCTGCGTCTGCAAATTTAACACGAGAATGCCCGATTAAAAAACGGTGTTAAGTTTTTTGCCATTAGCTATTGGTGGCGACGGATTTGCATCGATCGGGCAGTTCGACAAGCTTGAACCGCATTGAAGACTTAAATACTCCCAAACCATTTAAGAAAACCATCACTTTCAAATTTTTCCAATCGGTAGCTGTCTGGGTAGGTGGAGTAGGCGAGGTACTTGCCAAGGTGGCAATACAATATATGCAAAACGAAGGTCACAATGTACTTTATATGCAGAAATATGGTTTTCCACGCTAATGTAATATAAATGCGACAAACACCAAATTTTCAATGTTTAGGAATTTTCCAATGAAATTGTTTTGATAATTGCCCAAATACAAGTGCTTCTCTCCATCGTCCACCACCTGAAATACAAAGCAAATAAAGTATTTATGGGTAAGCAGGGCGTTGTGTTCAGTGTTTCAGGCAAGGACTTAAAATCGCTCTAGTGAACAATACGTTTCCATTTTTGCCTTGATCATGATCACTTTCAAAACAAGAGGTGGACCAAGCTGTTTTCAAAAAAAAACGACAGGAGGGACCAAGGCAAAAAATGAAACGTATTGTTTCTAGAGCCCAAATCAACTAAAGTCCAAAGACAGCTGGATGTTAAGGGTTTTCATAACTGACTTATAAGCAATTGTTTTTTTCGATCCTCCCCAATTAAAACAGCTTGGGAGACCAAGCAACTTTTGACAATTTACGTAAGCGCCCTTATGTAAAATGAAGTTTTTTAATAATTTTTATAAAAAAAGGTTCAACCAAAGACGTTCGAAAAAATTGCCTTAGTTTCCAAGCTGATTTGACTGGGGGATGGCTTAGGTACGAGTGAGTGGGTATGATGAAATTTGTTACTAAATTCACTAAATTACTAAAATCATGGCGCGAAAATTGTGGTGACGAAAGGCCTGCACCCGCATATGGGTACAGGGTGCATATGGGTGCATTATACTCATAACTCAGGTTGTTGGTTCAAATCCTCTGGGTGAAAAATTTCGGTTCTTATCGGTTATCCGCACCCACTTACTTTTTCCACAAAATAGTCAAGTTACATCATATGTTGGGTTTTGTTGTGTGGAGGGTGGTTCAGGTTTATTTAGCCATAAATAAACATGTTTTAGGATCGTGAAAAAATGTCGTAAAAGGCGTTTCCCTTAATTTTAAACAAATATTTTTTCAAAGGGCACAGGTGACTTTTTTCTTTAAACACATCTGGCACTAAAAAAAGTCGAATTTCACCCTGTGAGTCATTTTGGCCATAAAACACAACCCTTATCCACTCAATTTTTCCAACCTTAGTAGCTTTTCTCCTCTTTTAAAGGAATACGGTACCTGAGTGGTTGAATGGATGATTTTCCTAGAGGGTCATGGTAAGAGTTGATGATATTTCCATTTAAATCCAGCTCAAGAAAATGCATATAAAGGATTTGTGGCCAAAAAAGCTCGACTAACCTACAATAAAAACTATTTTGGTTCAAAATGTGTTTTTTCAAACTTACAAGTGGACTGGCACTACTTTCATGAGCTGAACAAATTATAAAATTATATTGAAATTTTTTTTTTATCACTTATTCAGTAAATTTTTTAACATTTTATCTGCATATAATAAGTTGTTGGCTGAAGTTGGCTGAAAACCAACGTATTTTGTCAAATAAATATAAACAAAAGCGGATACAAAAACCTAAAAACCCGACAAAATTCTACCTTAATTTTTGGTTTAAAAATATAAAGCCATTCCATCTATTTTTAGCCTATTAGAAATGTTTAATGTCGGATAAAACATTCACCTCTCCTACAATCTTCCTAATCCAAGGATACTGACAAGTATAGTCAAAGAAGCTTGGCTGACCTCGGAATCGCGTAGCGAAAAAGGCTAAATACATGCTTTTGCAGAAGATGAAGCCTGATATTGTCTGGCAGTCCAGGTAGATTGTCTGCAAATTTTTTCTTTCCTTTTTTTAGGTCCAGCTAGTAGTAGCGAAGAACTTTAGCGGTTAAACTTTCTGTAAATAGAACGGATTGCTTGTCTGGATGGACTTGAACGCCGTTAGGGAAGCCAAGTCATCTAGTAGAACGTGACATTTGCCTGTGGGAGATGCTAGCTTGGATTATTCTAAAGTTGTAACCAATTTGCATTTTTTACAGCACTACCACAACACATTCTTATTACAGTCAACCCTCGACTTAAAGACCACAGCGTCGCCGACACGATAATTTCAAATGTTTGAATTCGCGCGGGACAGTTTTCTTTCGTCTCGCACTGTACTCTTTTGAGTTGCTTCGAATGACTTAAAACATTTGAAATTCTCGTTGTCGGCGACGGCTATGCTCCTTTAACGTCACCCTGATTCAACGTCACTCCAGAGCCGATTTGGTTGGTTAGATCTAAATTAAGTGAAACGGGCCCTCGATTAACGACCAGTATATTTTGCAGCTAGTATATTTTGCAATATATTTCGTAAACTCTTTTATAGTCAAAAAAGCTTGAAGACCTTGGAACCTCTTGTTCTTAAAAAATAACTCTCTTGTCATAACCTGGTCTTTTTTTGGTCTCTTTACCTCTTTGACCTGTCCCTATACAGTCAAACCTCTATATAACGGTCCCCCCCCCTAAAAGTTTGTTCCACCTTGGGTCCGACACATTTTTTAGCTCGATTTTCAAAGCTTTTTTAAATTCTGTTATGACAGTCTGGTCGCAAATATCGCAGGATTCCGATTTTGCCGATCGTTTTTCAATATTGAATAATTTTACTTTTAAAAAATACAAAACCTCTATATAACGGCCTCTAAAAAATTTTAGAGGCCGTTATAGAGTTTTTGTATTTTTTATAGTAAAATTTATCAAATATTGAAAAACGATTGGCAAAATCGAATCCTTGCGATATTTGCGACCAGGGGCCTAGCAGACTATTTGAAAAATGAAAAATTTTCATGAAAAATTGAAAAAATGAAAATGAAAAATTGAAAATGAAAATTCTGAAGCTGACTATTGAAAAATTGAAAATGAAAAGTGAAATGAAAAAGTGAAAAATTTCCACTTTTCAAGCAGACTAAGCATTTTTCAATTTTCATTTTCACTGAAAATTTCATTTTTGCGCATTGTATTTTTGGGGCTGTACGGGGTCTGTTGGGGGGGGCTGTACCGAAAAAGGTAAAGAAATATTTGGTAAAAGGCACATTTGGTAAAAAACTTTTTGGTAAAGGAACATTTGGTAAAATTTTTTGGTAAAGGCAAATTTGGTAAATTTTTTTTAGTAGGCACTTTGTAGTTGTTTTTGTGTCAAAGACCTTCTTATTCCTACTTTTCTTCTTTTTCTTTTCTTTCTCCGGGTTTCATATCTATTTCCTCCATTAAAATTTCTTCTTAATTACTCATTTTTTCTAACTTAAAATTATGTGTTTAGGTTAGGTTGTCAGGACAAAATCAATATTCACCACGCAAACCCCAAACGTGTGTGGTTAAATCCTGGTCAGGTGATGTCCACCTGGATGGCCTACAAATAAAATTTCTATATAATAAAAAAAAACTTTTTTTCTTACTTAAAATTGTGTGAGGAATTCGGCTTGTTAGACTAAAGTGCGATTTTACCTACCCAACTCCAACCCTGGTGTGGCTACGACCTGGACAGGTTTATATCAGGTAACTCCAGAGTGGGGTAAATTCACCCAAACGCCCTGAAAAGTCCTGGTAGGTCTTAACGGGGTCGGAGAGCATAAAGTGCTTTTAGATATTGAAAAAACGTCTATTGCCTCCGAAAACGGTGTCTCTGTGACCAAACAGCCAATAAGATCTATGGCCAAAAACAAGAACTCTATGACCAAAAAATATACCACCCGAAAATATCCACGGAAAAAAGTGCTTTACCAAAAAGTTTTCTTACCACTGTGCCTTTACCAAAAGAAATTTTACCAAATATGCCTTACCAAAAGTTTTCTTACACATGTGCCTTTACAAAAGAAATTTTACCAAATGTGCTTTTAGTTAAAACACCCTCGAACGAATAGCCCATTTTCACTGCTGTTATCACTGTCGCTTGCAGACATCGCCTGAAGTAGAAGCAAATTAAGCAATTTACTACTTGCTCTATAACAAAACACAAAATCTGAGCAAAATCGTGTTTCAGCGCATAAAAATAGCCCCAGAATTAAGCTATGTGAAATTCTGAAAAATTGATGACGGATGACCGGTCATCAATTTTTCATGAAAAATTGAAAAAATTTTCACTTTCATTTTTCAATTTTTCAATGTCTGCTTGAAAATTAAATTTTCAATTTTTCATTTTCACTTTTTCATTTTCAATTTTTCAGTTTTTCGAATATTAGTCTGCTGAGAATTTTCATTTTTCAATTTTTCATTTTCAATTTTTCATTTTCACTTTGCAAATAGTCTGCTAGGCCCCAGACTGTCAAAACAGAATTTAAAAAAGCTTTGAAAATCGAGCTAAAAAGTGTCGGACCCAAGGTGGGAACGAAATTTTAGGGGGGGGGCCGTTATATAGAGGTTTGACTGTACTTGAATAGGTTGCCATTTCGCCTTGGTCCCCTCTGTTTTTTTTGGCATATTGTTGCAATATAATCAACTGAATGGTTATTATTAGGGTAGCTCACGACCGGTTAATGCATAGTTTCGGTTAACCGGTCCTGCTCAAAAATTTTGACAGAATTTCAACAAGCTTTTAGTACCATTAGATGCGCAAGGAATTTTGAGTACCCCATTTAAAGATCATCGATAACTAAAGAAAATTATAATCCACCTAAAAATTGAAAAAACAGCCGAAAAAGACCATAAATTTGCACCCGGTTAACCGGGTCGTTTTTTTTAGTCTTTTTCGGCTGTTTTTCAATTTTTAGGTGGATTATAATTTTCTTTTGATTTCGATGATCTTTTAAGTGGGGTACTCAAAATTCCTTGCGCATCTAATGGTACTAAAGCTTGTTGAAATTCTGTCAAAATTTTTGAGCAGGACCCGGTTAACCGAAACTATGCATTAACCGGTCGTGAGCTACCCTAGTTATTATGATCACAATTATCATACTTAATCACCCGTGATCAACATAGAAAACTTTTCAATTTACATTCTTAAAATGGTGTTAGAAAAACTATAGTGGGGCCTAGGCAAAAATGGCAATCTATTCTAGTATAGTTCCGTTTTCCATCAAAAAAATTTGTCCTGCCAAAATCATCAAAAATGAGAATAAAACAAATCAGGAAGTTATACGCACGACGAATTCACACGATGTGTTTAAAGGGTTAGGAGTAAAAGAATCACGAAGAAAATTGAAGCTCTCGTTTAGCAGATGGTGATGGTGCAGTGGATATAATGCTCGATGCACACATGGGTTTGTTTAAGAATACGCGTCCTTTTTTATAGCCATAGCAATGTGCTAGAGATCGTCTTTTAGAAATCAGGGAGCAAGAAACAGAGCCGCATAGTAGTCACTACTTTCTTTAAAACTAACTGTTTAATATTACTGATGTCATTTAGCTGTTCCATTGGCTCAATAAATTTTTTTTGTATGATTACACGTTGAAATTTTATTGACCCTCGATTTAAAGTCACCCTACCAGTATTTTGTCCTGAAAAACCGGGGAAGTAGAAAAAACTGAACATTTCAAAAATAAGTACATTTTAGGGTATTTTACCAAAAATATATGCTATTTCATCCTGTGCTCATTGCTCTTTTTGTTCTAAAAAATACGATTTTTTCGTCAAATTTTGAAAAACAATAAGATTCGCCGCCCCAAAATAAGCAAAATTTTTTATAAATAAGTAAGTTCGAGAGTGTTGTACATACCACTTGCCGGTGCGGCACCGACCTCTAAAACTTCGGCACCGGGCACCGACTTCCAAAATTTTGTCACCGTGCAACGGTGCCATTTACAACACTGGTCGGAATCAAAGGTGCGCTCAGCGATGAAAATCCCTTTTACCGATTCAATTCATTTTTAAAAATTGGTTGGAAAATCGTTATTCCGGAAAAAAATTCAAAGCGATAAAAATATTTAGCGCGAAGTTTTGCACCACAACATACTAAAGTTACAACAGCAATTTTACGGTCAAAAAATGAACTGCTTGTACGTCTTTTATATCATACCTTCCAGACTTGTCGTGTTCCAAAAGGCTAAGTATAATCCAATTATGGTCATATTTAGTGGAAGCATCACTAAATATAATAGTGTCATTGTCCAAAATGTCAAAATCATCAGCAAATTTGATTCTTCTGCCATTTACTTTTTTGTCTGATGGAATTATCACTTGACTTTTTCTAAATAAATTTTTCTTATTTTTTGTGATAACTTAAAATTTTAAATACCTTTTTCAAAATCAATGCTGTAAATACTAAAAGGCATCAGCTACCACAAACAGCTTTCTGTTGAGTCTCCTGATACCGAACGGTCGACCACAGTAAGCATGGGTAGATGGTTTGCCTTTGATGAAATTAAATCATTTTAGCTTATTATTGATGAATTGTGGTAAATTTACAGTTGCTTAAAAAGAATCTTTTTTTATTTTAAATAGTTCGTTCCTCCTAGGGTTCGAAACTTTTTACTCTTATTTTTAAAGTCTTTTGTCAGTTCCGATTCCACAATCCAGCAATAAAAATTGCATGGATTTCGATTTTGCTGGTCATTGTAAATAGCAAAATTTTTGAAAGTTTAAAAAAACGAACGTCTTTTTATAAATAGGGCTCATTACATCGAGATTTTAGGCCAAAGTGTTGCTACTTACAAAATGGCCGGTGAAATGGAATCTTAGCGATTTTTAAGCTGGACTGACGAATAAAAAATTACAAAAGCTTCGACATTTAAGGTAAAAAGGTGTGAGTGTAAGCGAAAAAGTCAACTTCAAGGGGATCGGTTATATCATTTATTATTTGTTTTTAAGATCCTTTTTTTTTTACTTTGCTCACCTTCGTGTTTTAAACCAAGGCTCTTAACGGTTCTTATTTTTGAATAAGCCCCCCTATTTTTTAACATATCATATTACGAGATTTTGTGCAGACAAAATTAGCTGCAAAATTACAAGAATTCGCTGCAAAATTCCGTTTTACACATTTCTAACACAACTTTGCTATGTTTACTCTTCAAATTTTGGGAATCTTTAGATCTAGGGTGTCGTAATATCGAAGTCTCGTTTTTTTGTAACTCGGGTCATGTGAAAAAAAATACCATTGCAATTGGTGTGTGAAGGTCAGGCGAATTGTTTTTCAAACTTTCCAGTTTTCAAATTCATCTTAACGCATCTTCCGTCCACCATGCAAGT
>SADC01000185.1:0-51295 GCA_004194705.1 Ditylenchus dipsaci
CGCGTACAATTTCGAATTCAATACACATACTTCTGAGTTCGGTCAAGTGGACGTCTGATCTGAGATTATTGCGGATTGTACCAGGATGACGATGAGTTCGTAATTCTAATTTGCATTGATCGAAGGAAGTACAGCAGTTTTTGGTAAATCCAATAAATATTCTTCCAGTACTAGTCAAGAGATTTCGGAATCCATTGGGTCTGATATCTTGCTAACGGAAGTACTACACACATTCAAAATGGTTGGCCAAAACATATTCAGCCGGGACCTATGTCTTCCTACTTCACTAAAAGAAATTCTCTCTACGCAATCAATGGTTGTTTGCTATTCGACGATAGAGTCGTCATTCCTTCTTCTTTGAGAGATAGAGTTCTAAAGACTCTTCATCTAGGTCACCCAGGCATAACACGTATGAGAGCTCTTGCTCAAAACTATGTATATTGGCCAGGCCTATTTTCTGATATTGAAACTACAGTTAAAGGTGCACTGAATGCTCCAATCATGCAAAGAACCCGATCAAAAATATTCTTCATCCATGGCCAAAGTCGACTAATCCCTGGGACAGAGTCCACGTTGACTTTGCTGTCCTTTCATGGGAGGAAATTTTCTGTGTATTGTCGATGCACATTCTAAATGGCCGAAAGTCTTCCGAATGCTAAATACAACTTCTTCTTGCTTAATTCGGGTATTGCAGTCGCTATTTGCGAGGTATGGATATCCGAGAGTCCTAGTTTCTGATAATGGCTCTCAGTTCACATCATTTGACTTTCAAAATTATTGCAAAAGCAAAGGCATTCAATTATTTATTCTCCGCTGTACCATCCGCAAAGTAACGGTCAAGCCGAAAGGTTGTCGATACCTTCAAGCGTACTATTTCAAAAATTCGGCCTTCAAACTCGATAGATTCTTCAATTGTTGAGTACTTGAGAACATATAGGTCTACTCCTAATTCAACTATAGAAGGTAAGACACCTGCCGATTTGTTTCTAGGGTGGTCACTGCGCACTGAATTTCTCTTGTAAAGCCAGCTAATATTCAAAAACCTCCTCATCCAGATAAATACAATTCAAACATGGAGCGCAATTTCAATACTCATCATAATGCCCGACCTCGGGAGTTCCAAATTTCAAATAAAGTTTATTTCCGTAAATATCAAGGTCTCAAAGCTAGCTGGGAGACGGGAGAAGTCGCAAAGCAGGTGGGTAAGACTTTGTATGGTGTTCTCTCTAGTTCAGGTGTTCTCCACATGCGTCATGCGAATCAGCTGAGACCTCGACTCTCTATTGCGGATCCCATGTTCGATGAAGGTGGTTCTAAAGAAAAAAGAGATCTCAATTCAGGGAAAGAATCAATTCAAAATAGTCATTCTCCGGTTAGTCAAAATTCACCTTTAGCTCCTCGCAACCCACTTAGATTTTCTAATCGGACTCGTCAACCACCGCCAAGGATGGTTATGGATCCTACACAGAAGCGTTACGCTGTGTGTAGGAGCACTTTCAATAGGGGTGGGAAGGAGAGTCCAAAGTCAATGGCACCACATAAATTTCTTGCATTCTAATCACACCTTTGCTCATTCACCTACAGTTATTTCGTGGCCATGTCATTTATTGCATACACTTCTTCACGAGTTCTGACATGGGAGTTGCATCTTAGCGGGATGTATACTCCGGATTCCCAGTAACCCGTGACCGTTTCCACAGACCATTTGATTTAACTGAAGGTTTCCTAATTTCTTGTGTGTGTACTTCTTTGGTGGTAATTGACTGCGTGCTCTCCCGACCCTATCCTTGTCCTTCTTCGTCCAAAATTCTTATTCTATATCATCATCTAAGTGTGGGTGTGTTGTGGCGTAATGTGTAGTTTGAACTACTTTTGTCCTGACACGTGTTTGGTGTCATTGTCTCGTAGTTCAGTAGTTTGTAAGTTATCGTATATTGTTGTGTCGTGTTCTGTTATAAAGTTTCTCTGTTTATTCTTGCGCTCGATCTATTGCCCATACTATTATACAACATCTACCCACCTCTTGGCATACGTGGGTATTCATTTGTTTTCATTCTTTTCATTCATTTGCCCACAGGTACTCACCTGATAACTGGGTTTAGAGTTGGTGAAATCGATATTTTGGCCTTATCAAACCGTGTTTTCATACAATTTTAAGTACGATAGCATAATTTGTTCCAACTTTTTCGAAAACATTTTTTAGGCCATCCAGGTGAATATGCACCTGCCTGAAGGGCAACGCGACAAAGCACACTTTAAAAAGATTATGTCGGGCGACATTGCACACTTTTCTATTATATCGTTAAAATGCATTTTAAAATTATTTAAAATTAATTAAATTAAATCTATTAAAATTAAATATTTTTAAAGTGTGCTTTGTCGCCTTGCCGCCTAAATAGTGTCTATCTCAGGTTTCGGGTTTAAGGTGAGAGGAATCGCATTTTCGGTATTAACAAACCGGTTTCGCCATGCGAATTCAGGCCATTTAGGTTTAATTTAGGTTTATTTTTGACTTTGGCCAAATTGTGAATCCACAACATCCAAAAAATTAAAATACAGTCAAACCTCGATTTAGTGGCACCCTCCCCCCCCCCCAAAAGTTCGTTCCCGCTAGGGTCCGACACTTTTTTTAACCCAATTTGCAAAATATTTTATCGATTCTGTTATGACAGTCTGGTCGCAAATATCGTGAGGATTCCGATTTGCCGATCGTTTTTGAAAAGTAAACGAATTTTGGGTTAAAAAAGTGAACCTCGATATAGTGGCACCCCTTTTTGAAAACAGGTGCCACTACATCGAGGTTTCACTTTTTTAACCCAAAATTTGTTTACTTTTCAAAAACGATCGGCAAAATCGGAATCCTCACGATATTCGCGACCAGACTGTCATAACAGAATCGATAAAATATTTTGCAAATTGGGTTAAAAAAGTGTCGGACCCTAGGCGGGAACGAACTTTTGGGGGTGCCACCAGCCTGTGCACGGGCCGGCCCGGGCCGTGATTTTGAGGCCCGGGCCGGGCCCAACTTTCAAAATTGCTTACGGCCGGGCCGGGCTCGAAAATCGACGGGCCGGGCCGGCCCGGAATTTATTAATCTTAAATATACCTTATCAAATCCAATTTTAAAAAAAAATTTTTAAGTCTTGTATCAAAATGTAGTCACGGATTTCGGGTTTTCAACAATTTGTTGACTGACTTACTGGAATTTTAAAAGTTTGAAGAAAGTTCTGTTCATACAAAGACTTGTTTTTGAAACTTTTTTGAAATCGCATTGAATCAATTAATGGCTTGTTAGAAAGCTTAAATCCAGGGCTATGTAATAGTGTGAAATTTTTAGAAATAAAAATTCGAAACAAGTCAAAAAGTTCCTGGGCCGTAGTAACAATCGCGGTAACAACTAAAAGTAACGTGGCTAAAAGTAAAATATCTCAAAGCAGCTTTTTGCAAACAAAAATGGACAAGTTTTATCTTCAGATTTACTTACAATCATTTGAATCACTCATCCGTGATCGCAGCTAGCACTTAACACGTAAAATACCGGTTGTTACATTGGTTTATTTCGATGCAGAGTTTAACGCTGAGCACGCCTGTGTTTTTAGTTTTTCAAAATTCGCACTAAGAATATGAGAAACGGCCCATTTTTGAAACCTTGTTTTTCGCGTTTTTAAGCTATCGTTAATTTTCATTTTTCTTATGATTTCTATAAATTTTTGTATTGTTTTTTATACCGTCGGAAAGCCCAGAATTAGAGCTTTCTAACGGTATATCACACTGCCAAAATAATTCTGAAATATTGTACTACCAGCAAAAAGAATGATTTTCGCCACTTTTTGTAAACGTATTTTTTTGAATAAAAAGTCAAAATGTTTCGCGATTCCAAAAATCCTTACGGCTCTACTATAGCGCAAAAGACAGAGCAATTAAAATGGAACATTCTTGTGCAAAAAAATAAAGTAAAACATGGCAGAAAACAGGCTTTCTTAGTGTTTAACAAGACTCTCAAAAAAGTTCGAAAACGATTTTTACGTAAAACTTAAATTTCGCTGTAGAAACCTAGATTTTTGACATCGGATTCGTGTTTAGCATGGTCAATTTGCTTATGGAACTGCCCTCAAAGCTTACAACTTGCTGTGAAATTCAAATTCCGCTCAAGACAAAAAAAGTGAGGCTAAAAATAGAATTTATCGTACAGGGTTGAACTGATTACTATTAAGCTTGTTTAGGTTTTTTTCGTTTAGGTAATTCTGAAGATACAACTTGTCTATTTTTGTTTGCAAAAAACTGCTTTGCAAAAAGTGGACTGAATCCCGAGATATTTCACTCCTGACTTGGAAACTGAGTATTTTAAGGAATAAAATTAGGTACAGCGATGAGTCAATTGATGAAAAAGAGTAGAGAAACTTTTTACATAATCAATATTTCTCTATTTGTGTTAGAAAATAAATAATAGAAAAAATATTGCGTTTCGAGTGATGTTGAATAATAAAGTCTCCCACTCTATTTTTGCTTGATTTTTTGAATATGTTAGAAATTGCACTGACAGTTGACTATACTACGGGCCAGCCGGCCCGGCCCGGGCCGGGCCCGAAAAAAAAAAATAGGTTCCGGGCCGGGCTGGGCCGGCCCAAAAAAAAATGTCCGGGCCGGGCCGCGAAAAAGTGGGCCCGTGCACAGGCCTGGGTGCCACTAAATCGAGGTTTGACTGTAGTGAAATTAAAGTTAACATACTAATATTTATTAGAATCTCTATTTTTATTGGTATCAACATAGGTTCGACAAACATGAGCAATTAAACTTAAACCAAAGTCTCCAAAGCTGTATTTCCGCCATATAGACTTAAAAAATAGAGACGCAGACTTTGCATTTGTTCCACTATTATATCTCCTGCAAAAAAAACATATAAGGCTTTTCTGCAACAATTATAGCCTCACCATAAATTTTTTTGTACCAAGAAGAAGTTTTACCCCTGAAAATAAAATAAGAAATTGTTTTTAAAAATTAACAACAAGTAGCTGACATTTTTTCAAGTTCGGTCTCCCGCTGGTAATTGACACTTTTTATCACTTAATTAACGAATTTACGCCAAACCTGATTTGCTAGCCTGATACCCAAACATCGGAGGGTTCTAACTTTCTGTGACCGTTTTTGAAATTTCAAATTTTCGCAAGTGAAACCAGCTCGACATCATTTTTTCAAGGTTAATAGAAACTTGTGTGCCTTTACGGCAAAAGTTTCGCCATCCACGAAATCGACCAGCAATACTTAGGACTAGACTAACCATTCAGATTCACCAAAACAAGTCAACATCAGGTATAAAAAAGTGTCTGCCCCAGCGGGGAACTTGAGAAAGTATGGGCTGTGAATGTATTTCACCTGAGATCAATACGAGCACAATATGTTACAGTTATAGAATCAGAGTTGGAGGTAAAAAGAAATGCCGATTTGTACATGTTGACACGTGGTTCCAAGCTTCTGGCACCCACCGGAATTATAGACCGCTCTGTACAAAATCAAAAGCAGAATGTACCGTGAGAAATAAAAATAGTAAATAATTACCAATAAGTGAGCACATTAGCACTCCCCCAACCATTTCACTGTAACTCCACCATCTAGAAATCGAAAAAATAGTCAACAAAAAATTTTTAGACCTCATAGTTATACCTGCCCAAATAGGCGTGTTTTTCAGTGTTTTGGTGGAGCGCTTGGTAGCTAACTTTGAGCTAAAATTTGTCAAATTTGATTGCATTACTGAGCTTTAATTTAGCAGAAACCAGCTGGAGACGACTCATTCAAAAACTGAGACCCAAGAATAACAAGACGAAAAAGTTCAGAAGTGTCGAAAAATACTAAGAAAAAATTGGCTCTGTATGTGTTCGAGGGCCCCCGAAAAAATATGCCTTGACCCACCTTCCACCTCGCCCCGTTTCTACCCAAAGTTTGAATCTGTCCTAACATACGCTGGCAAACCCTTGCCTAAACCTCAGCCTAAAAAATCACAAAAAGACCTAGGCATTTTTTCGGAGGTCCCTCGAACGTATATATATAGTCAAAAAATCTAATCTGGAATCCGGTAGAAATCCATTTGATTCTTTTAAAAAGAAGGGTGGGGGTGGTGGTGCTTTACCGGTCCTGCTGTTTAGATTTTGGTAAAGAACCCAAAAATGTCGGAATCGACCTGAAATTTATTTGATTTTCAGGGAATTGAAAAATAAGTTCCCTCGGGGAACTAATATAGTTTTACAGTAATTTGAGTTGAATGTCATCGCGCCTGTCGCAACATGTGAAAGACGTCTTATTCGATTAAATATTGCATGAATATAACTACAAAACTCACCACATCGTAATTTTGACCACAAGTGCCTATCCTCTGGAAACTGGTCACGTTCCTGTCCCACACGCGCCTGAAATAGAAAAATTAAATTTTTTGCACAGTATTTTCTCACAGTTATTATCCGTTTTTGTGTAGTTATTAATCAAAACCAGTCCCGAAAAATAAAACACCAACAAATACCTGTTGTGAAGCACTGCTGCATGGACCATATTCAGGGGGTGATTTTGGGGAGATTGATTTGAACCATGAATTCTTTCAGAGGAATACCATCATTTAGGTCTCGAGAGTAGACTTGAGTGCCGTCTGACTTTATCCTCTCCAAAGTCCATCTATTCCAGTCAGCAAAAAAGTCCTGCGAACAACCTTTCAATTACACTGAGGACATTTATTAGAATAATCCCCACCTTCTTGAGCTCTGTATACAACCGTTTGAATGGTCTATGACTGTCTTCAGCGTGGAAATCGAAAATCCCGTTTTTGGTAGGTACTTTGAGGTCGTAGTTCAGCTCCCATTGTGAGGCATAACCCACTTCTTTGGACATCTCTTTGGGCAAATACTGCAATTGGTTGTGCTCACGAATCATTCTGGTCAACACTTGTTTTATGGCTGGAATTAAGGAAAGTTAAGGCGACTGTAAAAGCGAAGGAATACTAAAATTCTACCGTTGTAAGCATTTCTTTCTTTTTCGTTGGGCATGCCAGTTGACTTTCGCCTCCTAAACAAGGTAGCAAAGTTGTCAATTTCTCACATGGAAACGAAAACTTACATAGATCTGGTGGATATCCTGGGTGTACTACCAATAGAGGAAAGGGGCAGGCAAAAGAGGGATGGCATGAGACCTATAATATGTACATTGGAGCTGTTGACAAGAAGGAGAAAGGAACACTTACATGTAGCCAGATTTTCTTCAGTCATCTACAAAAAAGTCAATATATAAGGTATGAAAGTACAGGATGTTTCAAGAAAGTCTGCCTGTTTGTAATGGCTATAATTTTCTTTCTAAGTTGGTTGTCTAAATTCTGTTTTCACGGTTTGTACTCATTTGGCAAATCTCATTTGGGCACCCTCATTCGGACACCTCATTTGGGCACCGATTTCGAATATGCTAAATTTTCAATCGCAAAGGTGTGCTTCTTCAGATTTTGTTGGTAAAACAATTTTCAAAGAGTTATTACGCCTCAGAGCAGGCCTTTGCAAGGGCCGAACTGGCCCAAGCCGTGATTTTTTAAGCCCGGGCCCAACTTTAAAAATTAATTTCAGGCCGGGTTCAAGCCTGAGAATAGAAAAAATATGTCCGGGCCGGGCCGTAAAAAGTGTGTTCGTATACAGAGGGGATAGCGAAACAACTATGTACCCACCGGGAAAAAGTATCGGTTTTAAAATTTATTATCTATCTATCGTATTTATCATCTATTTAAACAAAGTGTTTCAAAACCACGATATCCTGCCAAAAAAAACGCCGAAGTACCACCACCTAGGTACCACTACCTAAGTTATACCACTTCAGGGGTGGTTTGGATTCTCTTAGATAGTTAAAGTAGTTTCCTAGCTCGGTACAGGTTTTTTTCAGTAAACTCGCTATTTTTGGTATTATCAAACCGTGTGTGGGTAACAATTTTGATTGAGCGCTGGTTTTGGAACACTTTCCCCATAATCCATGTTTTTTTTCTAAAGATAGACATCTTCGGAATGGTGACCTGCAAGTTTTTGTAGGCTACAAATTCTCTAAAAAGTGCTTTACAAATTACCTTTGTGTTTGAAAATTTAGCATATTTGAAATTGGTGCCCAAATGAGATTTGCCCAAATGAGTACCAACGGTTTTTACAATTCTATTTTTTCTCGCCGACAATATATTTTTTGTTGTATAAATCATTGTATAAATCTTGAAATTGTAAATCAAAAAATGGCCTTAACTCTGAATTTCTAGTCAAAAAAGAGGGGGGGGCTAAATTAGAGGAAATACGGTAATCAGGGTTCACAGGTCAAAAATCGCAAAAGCAGGATTTTGTTTTCAAAAGCAGGAATTTAGACCGAAAAATGTACAAAAGGCAGGAATAAGCTGTTATAAAATGCTGTGATATATGCGGAAATTCCTGCTTTTCCACGGACAAAAAGCAGATTCTAAAATCAAGAAGCAGGAAATTCCTGCTAAAACAGGACATCTGTGAACCCTGTGTATAATATGAAAAACCCGATTTTCGTTTGTTTTGGCCCTGCATATCTAGAGGTCATCATCTACTGACCAGAGCCCAAAATACAGGATGACCAAGCAAAATTCGAGATTTAGACATTACATTCAAGGGCTGCATCGGATATCCGATATCCGGCACCTTTTGACATCAGGTATCCGAAAAATTGCGAATTTTAGGATAATTTCTTTTGAAATTTTTTTGAAAAGAATTTGAGAAAATATCTGATACCCGATAACCGATATCAGACACTTTTTGACGTCCGATATCCGATCCGATATTTTTGAATATCCGATGCAGCCCTGTTACATGAAAAAAAAAATATTCTCGGCAATAAAAATAAATCTGTAAAAACAGAATTTATTTAAAAAAAACGACCTGGAAAAAAGTTACGCCCACTTTAAATGGCCATGGTTTTTCGCGCAGTGGCATTGGCGGGGACACTTCTTTTTCGTCTCGCACTGTACTCTTTGGAGTTATGGCGAACGACTAAAAAGAGTAAAGTTTGAGACGAAAGAGAAGTGTCCCCCGCCAATCCAAATTTTGCACATGCCACTGCGCGCAAAAACCATGATCCTTTAAAGAGGCAGACTTTCTTGAAAAACGCTGTATTTTTGATGAAAGATATTACCAAATTTTTTCTAATAACTCCCAATTGGTATGCTGTGCAACTCCACCCATACTAAGAAAAGCTTCTGGCGGAACTTTTGGCGGAAATTTTGGTGCATAGTCGTTTCCCAAATATTCCAGTATTGGAATATTTCATTTTTTATGCTGTCCAATCCTATCATATTGGCTTAGAAGGTGGATAGGCGCCTTACAGGTGCCTTTAATGAATTCTTTATGTGCTTTGATCATTTAAGTAGCATATGCTACTGGCATTTCCCAATCCAAAGTAAGCGTCTTTCATGAAAATGTGAAACGAAAAACAAAACGATTTTACTCAAAATCCAAAAAAATAATGCCTAAAAAATATTTCGAGTCGTATTTCATGCTCAACACGAAATACTACCTTAAGAGTGTCCTACGTGATGTAATGAAAATATTCGAACTAATACTTGAACGCAAGAAAAACTACAGTTCTCGTGTCGAGACAAATTTCTTTCAAATTCAAATTCATTCACTTTCAAATTCCACTTTTGGAATTCGAAAGTAGAAGAATCCTGGCAAAATAAAAGTTTTTTTAGAAAAACGGCATTCATAAAAGTAGGAGATGCCCCTCTTAAAACGCGAATTTTTGAACTTTCCGTTTTTAAAGTGATAGCTGACATCTCGGGGAACACGATAAATTTGACCGCAAAAGTGATTTCGCCCTTTATGACCCGTTTTTGACCTTCAAAGTTGAAAAAACCCCAAAAAGAAGATTTTTAGAAAAAATGGCATTGATAAAAATAGGGAAATGCCCCTTTTAAAACGCGAATTTTTCTTTTTTAAGGCGATAGCTGTTTTCTTGGAGAACACGGTGGATTTGGCCGCAAAAGTGATTTCGCCTTTTATTACCCGTTTCTCACCTTCGAAGTCAAAAAAACTCTGAAAAGGGGAGTTTTAGAAATAATGGCATTCATAAAAATAGGGAGATGCCCCTCTTAAAACGCGAATTTTTCTTTTTTCTTTTCTTAGGCGATAGCTGACATCTTGAGTAACATGATGGACTTGGCCGCAAAAGTGATTTCGCCTTTTATTACCCGTTTCTCACCTTCGAAGTCAAAAAAACTCTGAAAAGGGAGTTTTAGAAATAATGGCATTCATAAAAATAGGGAGATGCCCTCTTAAAACGCGAATTTTCTTTTTTTTCTTTTCTTAGGCGATAGCTGACATCTTGAGTAACATGATGGACTTGGCCGCAAAAGTGATTTCGCCTTTTATGACCCGTTTCTGACCTTCGAAGTCAAAAAAACTCTGAAAGGGGGAGTTTAGAAATAATGGCATTCATAAAAATAGGGAAATGCCCCTTTTAAAACGCGAATTTTTCTTTTTTTCTTTTCTTAGGCGATAGCTGACATCTTGAGTAACATGATGGACTTGGCCGCAAAAGTGATTTCGCCTTTTATGACCCGTTTCTGACCTTCGAAGTCAAAAAAACTCTGAAAGGGGAGTTTTAGAAATAATGGCATTCATAAAAATAGGGAAATGCCCCTTTTAAAACGCGAATTTTTCTTTTTTCTTTTCTTAGGCGATAGCTGACATCTTGAGTAACATGATGGACTTGGCCGCAAAAGTGATTTCGCCTTTTATGACCCGTTTATCACCTTCGAAGTCAAAAAAACTCTGAAAAGGGGAGTTTTAACACCTAATTTTCAACTGCAAAGAACAATAACTCAAAAATTTTCACAGCAATGTTTAAATATAAATTTTATTTAAGATCCTACGCCGTTAAAAGGGCTTTCGAATAAGTTTGAACTAGCTTAATAAAATGGTATCCAGGAAAAAGATATAGCTGGTGCAACGGGACCACACTAAAGTGCTACGGATCCACCCTACGGATACACCTACAGTGGACATTCATTGGCTTCGCTTAATGATCCGAGCGGGAAATATGTTGAATTACACGAACTGTTGAAAGCAGCTGCAAAGAAAAGGGTCCAAAACTTCGTTGGACAGCGTAATTATAAGCTTACTTTTTCTAAACTTTTCTTACTTTTTCTATTATTTATCTGTACACATTTAAGGTGCCTGCCGAAATATCGCTTCGAACATCGAAGACCATAAACGAATTACGAATGACGAAACAGAAGTTCTTGCATTTAACAATGATACCGTATTTGCTCTAATAATCGGCCACTCTCTAATAAACGGCCACCCCCAGAGACCTATATCTCAGTCCAGAGTCAATATTTTTCAAATCTGTTTTATGCATTTTCTTAGTTACCATGAGCCCTCCTGGTTCCATTTTTCAGATTGTGGTTGAGCACCCAAAAATCTCAAAATCGAAATATTTTTTTTTCTATTTTTGAGCGGTTGAAAAATAAACGGCCATGGCCGCTTATTACAGCAAATACGGTATTTTAAAATTATCACCAAGATCCGTAACCGGTTTAAAAATGACCATTGGCGCAGGGGTTTTTTTACCGTCTTCTTTATATTTTGAAATGTTTTTTTTCTTTAGATGACTTTCAAGGGGTTTCCTAATTTCCTGCAGTACGGCAATCGCAAAGCTATTGTGAATGAAGTGAAGCTAGCAACAAGAAACTCTTGTAATAGGAAAATCGCCAAGTTGCCCATAATCGGAAAGGATATTTTGTCCGCCATGAGTAAGGTTCCGCCTAAAGATTTTGTGGGATCCAAAGTGATTAAAGTTTTCTAAGTGTCGATAATAGCTTTTTTATTTAGTGATTGCTTGCATTCTTTTGCCACTGGGAAGTGGTGTGAGGGTGTCTTCATTGCTTCCCTGTTCGTCGGTTAATTCACCTGGTGCAACTGTTTCTGATCTCCATTTTTCAAAAGTGGCAACCATTTAATTTTTGAAGATAATGTGCATATTTAGCGGCATTTAAGGTAATGGGAATGAGGAATCTTACAATAGCAGTTTATTTCGTGAAAAACGGCAACCATAGGGGCAGAAAGTAAAACAATTTTTTTATTTTGAACGCATCCTAGCGAATTATTTCAGGACTGTTTTTAAGATAAGCGTAAAGATAAGCCAATTATGTCCAGTCCAACACTTGATGTGGTGTTTCCGCCAGCGTGAGCTCTTTGAAGATTTCGCAAGAGATTTTCTCGGCGATGAACTAAGTTACGTATAACACAGGACATCGAAACCGTTATTTATGCAAAGCATGACAAGCAAGGTACATGAACGTGCTATTTTACATGACATTTAAGTTTCCGTTAAGATTCCTATCAATAGAAAAAGATGTTGAGATCGATCTCGCTTTTCTTCAAAAAACTTGGCTTCCAGATGGCTGTTACAGCGAACGCTGCTAAAGGGGTCCGTGATGAAGTCTTTTTTCTTGTCTAAAATGTTTTTTCTAGGAACATGCTTCTCTCATCGGTGCGGACTGCGTAGAGTTGACTCCTCATCCTGTAACTCAGAATCATATATTAAGTCTTATCAAGCTATCGCCCGATTGGAGTCGAATTGAGTACTTGGAATGCTTTCCTGAGGGCTATTACAATTCTCTCAAGCATTACTATGATGATGGACGTAAGCGTAGTTTCGAAAGTTATCTATCATTTCCACATATGAGACAAATATCCGTTCGATTTGATAATTTGCATCTTCTACGTAGGTTCTTTTTATCGCATTCCACGTGTTTTCACTTAAGTTTTCTGATCTATTCAGCACATGTATTGAACTACGCATATGAACAAGTTTACAATTTTACGCAAAGGATGTGTCTAGAGAAGGTACGTTTTCAAAATCCGTATTCAGTTAAGTATGTAAAAAGTAAATTCATTTTTTTAGCCAGAGCTTTCTACATTTGCGAAAAAAAGGTCTGAAAAGAATATCGGTGTTGCTAGACTTCTTATGCTACAAACGATTGTTGGCGTCTGCAATGAGGTACAGACACCGACTAGAGTACACAAAAGTGATGAGTTGGACAGAGTTGTTGACTTCGAACTTATTTTTGAGAAGACCAATACTCTCACTTACAAACTCTCTGTAACAATTTCTTTGTTGTAAATAAAGCATCAACCCTGACAACATATTTTCAGCTGCACAGATTGCTCTTACCTGTAATTGGGAGGGGTGAAGGTAAATACTTGATGCTCAATAGAATCACTAAAGCAACTATTCGAAAGGTCTAATCGAATGTGAAGCTACTAGAAAAAGAAGGCTTGAGTTTAGGTAGCAGGTTAGCGAACAGCAGCATATATATGTTTATTCTGTGGAATGCGAATTTTAGCACGATTATTGTACTGACCTCTGGTTGTTGAACAGAGTTAGCCAAAGAACTTTGGATGACGAAAATACTGTGCAAGAAATATTGAAGAACCTCATGTATGATTTCCCCCTTTGTGTTAAACGCTTATTTGTTGCGTGATCAATTGTGTTGTTCTGAGGTTGTGATCAAGTTGTTATTGTTGTTATTAAATAAATAGCTAACCGTGTGGGTAAAGGGGGTAAAGTTTATAGACACTAAAGCCCTGATTTTGATAATTATCAAGCCTTTTGTACTACATTTTTTGACCAATATTTTTTTTTGTCAATGATGGCTCGTTCACGGACTACAACTTAAGCTTGGGAACGTTTCCAATTCTGGAATATTTGGAACACGTCTACATGCCGAAAATTTCTTGTAAAACTGGCTTTAGATTGAGAAAAAGCATATTTGAGGCTCTCTTTGATAATATTTTTTGATTAATTTACAAAATAGCGAGAAAAGACTGTGGTTTGTTATTAAAATATTTAAAGCAACCTGATTAGTCGAGGACTGTCTGGCGATTCCATTGAGAAACCTGAGCAAAATCATTAATGCCTCTCTATGTTCGCTTGGCAATAGGAGAATGCAGTATTGGAGGGCGAGAAAGTGTTTCTCTTCTGGCAAATCTGAAATCTACTCTAGTAAGCACTGCCTAAAAATTTGAAGTGAAAAAGTTGAATTCGAAATAGTTGAACAGTTGAATTCGATATAAGACCAGGTCGATTTCAGGGTAAAGGAACGTTTTAACGATTTTTTTATAGTTAACGTTTCAGGTTTTTTGAGTCCCAATAACAAACAGTAGCCAAACTGGCAACAACTGCCAACTTGGCTAAAAAATAATTTAAACTGCTAAACTGGCAATTAGACTGGCAATTAGGCTGGCAAACTGGCAATGCAAATTGGCAGACTGGCAAAACTGGCAGTTGGCAAAACTCACAGTGGCACTGGCACTTGTTGCTAGTGCCAGTTCAGTGCCAGGTAACAGTGCCAGCTACCAGCGCGCATCTAGGTACCAGTGCCAGTTTTAGAAACACTGGTCACAACTTCCGTACGCTGGCCTACCCCCGAGCCTAAGGGCTGAGCCTAAACTTGGGAACTTATTGGGTTGGGGGCGGGTTTTTCACTTATTTAAAAATAGTGTTTAAACGACTCCTAAGTAATTTTTATATGCTTAAAACAATAAAAAAAGTTATTTTCTGACATTTTTCCACACAAAAAAATGGATTTTTTGAAAAAAATTTTTTTGACTTTTTGCCTTGAGAGACCAAGACAAATTGCCTTGTATTAAGGTATTCTACCCCGTTTTGGTCACCGGAGCTGGGCAAAAAGAGTCTCTTTATGCATTTTTAATTAAGAGTCTTGCTCGGAATTATGTCAAAGGTAAGTGAGTGCGCGCATCTCTAACCAACCAAGCCCCCCAACCCCCCCCCTCCCCGGAGCAGGCGCAGGGGGCTTGGTTGGTTAGAGATGCGCGCACTCACTTACCTTAGATATAATTCCGAGCAGGACTCTTGATCATAAAATGCATATGGAGACTCTTTTTGCCTAGCCCCAGTGACAAAACGAGGTAGAATACCTTGGTCCCCCAAGGCAAAAAGTCGAATTTTGGTCAAATTTTTGTTCTTTCAAAAAATCAACCTCGAAAGTGACTCTGGATGCATAAAAATGTATGCATACCAGAGTTTCTTTATGTGGTAGGCCCCAGTCAACAAAACTATGTTCAAATTCCATCTTTTTGTGGTATCCAGGTACCCTTTCAGGTTGGATTGCCTTGGGGTACCAAGGCAAAAAGTCGAACTTTGGTCAAAATTTTGTTTTAAATCTATTTGTGTGTAGAAAAATGTCAGAAAATAACTTTTTTTTATCGTTTTAAGCATATAAAAATTACTTAGAAGTCGTTTAAACACTATTTTTAAATAAGTGAAAAACTCTTTAGGCATACGATGCTTAGGATTATGATTGAGCTCAGGGTATGCCAGCGTATATCAGAAAGAACTCAAATTAAAACTTTAACTATGAAAAAAATCGCTGAAGCGCCAACTCACCGATTTTAGTCCATCCTCGATATAAGACCACATAAATTTTATTTGGTCGATATAAAACCGCTAATATCCAATCCCGAGTCTTAAATCGAGACTTAACTGTACAGACAATTTTAATAACTATATTGACTATTCCTTGACATAAAGTAAAATCAAACCTGTAACCGAATTCTCTAGCATTATAGACACCTTCTCAGTCATCAAACACTCAGGTAATTCTCGAAAGTATTGTTTGAGTGCATCAGCCAGGTCATTTAGTTGAGAACTCGAAATCAAATCTGAGGGGACTGGCTAAAAAATTTAGTAAGTGATTAGTCTTAGGCAAGTGAAACCCACATCATTAACACTGAGCGCAGAACACCTCTCTTTGATCTCTTGAATGGCCCTTTTGACCCCATTTTTCCTGAATATTCCTTCAGCACCAGCAGCATTTTCCACCAAATAATCCATTAGGCCAGTAACAAATACAGGCAGTGGACATCCAGTGTTCGTTTTGCTGCAAACTGCACTCAAAGGCATTCCATACAAAGTCTCAGCTGGCATTGTTTCCAATGTGTTTTGGGAATTTGAATGACCTGAGAAGAACGTTGACTAAAGATGTTCATATTTTTTGTCGTTTTTACCTTTCAGCCTAACACTCTTAATCATATTTCGCAAATTTCTGAGCACATCCAGTTTTCTACTACGTCCTTTGAGACCAGCTTTTTTGGTGAAGAAACCTCAAATAACTTAGAAAATCGGAGTAGTGAGGTCTGCCGTAACCACTCCTGTAAAATCGCGTTTGTTAAAATTGCGAAATTCAGAAATTATAGCAACCGAAGTATATTTTCATGAAAATGTCTAATTGATATTGATTTTGAACACATCAACAGACGAGATTTTCGACAGATCTTTCCTAGAAGAGAACGGATGCCTGCATAGAGAGGTTGGAGCAATTGTTCTGGTTTACAGGGCGCGGCATTCTTGTCTATAACATTTGTTTTGCTCATAACTTTTTGAATTCGTGAAATTTCGGCGAGATCCTATTTTGTTCGAAAGAAGACATTGTGCGCAACCGTTTGGTTTTAAAGTTGTAAATTTTTGAACAATTTTTGACCGTTGTCAGTTTTGGTGGCTCGTGAAAAATTCGCTTCATTTGTTCTTGTTTTTTAGCGATGGTCTAGACGAAAGTTTGGACTGTGATCTGGTACGGGAGAAATGGCTCGCCGACGCAAGTGCTGCACCGTTCAATCAACTTGTACAAAAACCGTCTCCGCAGATGCATCGATGTCCGAGGCCAAAGCGTTGAGCAAGCATATGGAAATGTTGAGTGAACGAAAATTTGAAATTTTCGAGATTTCTTTGAACTTTGATGTTTTCTGGTGTTGTTGGATAAAGTGTTATAATGGATGTTTGGTATCAAACGGTTGCGTACAATGTCTTCTTTCGAACAGAAAAAAGATCGCGCCTAAATTCCACGAATTCAAAAACTTATGAGCAAAATAAATGTGGTAGACAAAAATGCCGCACCTTGTAGTTTAAACCATGTTCGTCAATTTATTCTGGGCAGGGAAGTCGAATACCCACCTAAATAACAAATGGGGTTGCAGTTTAAAATTCCTCCCCACCCACGGAGAGTGGTCAGATGGAACAGATAACCTCATATTCGTGTTTCTCGACCGCGATTTGATGTGAAAGCCGGCTGTTTTTCCGATTCTGAGAAAAAAAATTCGAACCACAGGGAGTATCATGGGTTTTTAGTCAAAATTTCGAAAATATAAATTGGCGCCTTTTGAATTTTAAAGGGATTAAGGGATGTATTGCGAGGGGCAGGAAATAAAAGGGGCCACTTTTATGGCAGAACGATAGAAAAGTAAATATATGTATTCTTCGACGATCTCACCATGTTTTTTCAACTGGGCCGTGGCAAAAATAGATTAGACGCATTTTTTGATCAAGAGTACTTCTCGGAATCATGTCTATGGTAAGTGAGTGCGCGCATCTCTAACTCTCAAGCCCCCTGTGCCCCCTTAATGGGGGGCAGGGGGCTCGGGGTTGAGATGCGCACACACACATACCTTAGACACAAATCACTCGAAAGTGACTCTGGATGCATGAAAAGCATGCATACCAGAGTTTATCTATGCGGTAGGCCCAGTATTCAAAACTATGTTCAACATCTTCTTGTTAGTGACTCTGTGTGATTAGTGGCCCCCTTTATTCCCTTTCCCTCCCAGTACAGCCCTTATTCCCTTTAAAATTTTAAAGGCGCCAATTTAAATTTTTTAATTTTTGACTCAAAAACCATGATACCCCATGTGGATCGGAATTTTTTTTCAGAACCAAAAACTAACAGCCGGCTTTCTCATGAAATCGGGGTCTAGAAACACGAATATGATGTTATCTCCTCCATCTGACCACTCTCCGTGGGGAGGGGATTGTAAACTCAAGCCGAAATGGTTACTATGGGGGAGATAATTGACTAACAAGATCGACAGGAATTTTCTTCGTGGTTTTAAGTTTTTTTGAGATTTAGAGTAATGCTTTCAAAGTCCAGACCATTGTAAGGGTGCCCTAATTAGTGTAGAAAAATAGCTTTGAAGGTTGAAAATGTTTGCACCAAATGGCTGTCCACCTGGCCTGGTCCATACGCTCTTTAACCCAACTGCGGACGGGGATCGGACATTTTTCCGTTGGACATTTTTCCGTCAAAATTGTTCGGCGGTCATTTTTTGACTGTATTTTTTTTTCTTGATCGAGAAAAAAAATTCTGTTAGTACGCTTTTGTAGCTAAGATTCAGAGCTTCAAAATGAGCCATTAACAATCAATGTCTAATTGCAAAATTTTGGATAAGAATGTCCAATCTGACACTAAAAAGGGAGTTGGACATTTTTCCGTCGAAATTGGAGACTCAGTGTCAGACTGGGCATTTTTATCCAAAATTTTGCAATTGAAAGTTGATTGTTGATAGCTCATTTTGAAGCCCTGGACCTGAGCTACAAAACGGTACTAACAGAATTTGTTTTTTCGATCACGAAAAAAAATTACAGCCAATAAATGACCACGGAAAAATTTCGACGGAAAAAAGTCCAACGGAAAAATGTCCTAAACCCTGCGGACGGTTCATAAAGTATAAAAATTGACCGGGCAATTTACTAGCCAATTAATTATTTGGCAACCCTACTTACCATAGCCAACACACTCTGCAAGTCAATGCAGTCAAAGCTTGAATTCTTCGTAAAATTGCCCATTCCATGCTGCCGAATGTGGAAATTCAAGCCCCTCTTCCTGTAAATGTATTTTTTCCATTTAATTTTCAGGTAACTGAGGTGACCCACCCCATCAATGGAGAGATATCACTATAACCTAACGTTTGCAAAGAAATAGATTTCTTAGCTTTCATCGCAACTGTTGGCTGTCTGTTTTGGATACCTTCAAAGCCATTGCCTAAACTGAAGTCCATCAAACCTTTGGGCACTCTATACACATCTGAAGTGGACGAAGAAGAGGAAGGATTCATGGCATACAAAGCAGCGGTAAAAGAGGTGGATGTGGTGGTTGCTGATTCACCAAATGCATGTATGTTTGTTAGATGTCCAAATTTGTGGGAGAAGTAGCCGTCGTGGGTGCTGGTCATCGAAGTTGTGGCGGCATTGAAGGAAGTAGTGGGACTGCTGGCTTGCGACATTCCGTTGTTTAGGGCGGAAATGGTGGATGGGAGGAGGGACTCAAAAAACAATTTTTGATTATCACGAAGAATTCAATAGCGGAACTGATCAAATTCAGGGGGAGACCATTTTTGGATTTTTTTTCTTAAAACTTTTTCAAAAAATTTTCCACTTTTTTTACTTTTTCTACAGTGAGAATATTTTGGGGAGTAAGGTATGGATGTTTTGACTAGACCATCTAAAATTCGTACCACTTAAACGTTTTACTGAATATCTCAGCTCTGCGAAATTATTTTCACCTAATTTCAACAGATTCAGATTCTGTCTGAAAACTTTTTATTTTAAAATTGTATACTTTTAATAAAAGTTCCAAAAGTCAGGTAAATACTGTCTCGTATTGACTGTCTCGAGTCAGATTGGTCTCAAATCCTACTTTTAGGGTTTTTCCTTAATTCCTATATCCTTAATTTTGCCTAACTCTACCTTACCTTGAGCTGTAGGTATTGCTAGCATAATTCGAACGGCTCATTCCATTGAACTGACGGTGAGTGGATGAGGGACTATTCATTGAGCTGGTCACTATGGATAAACTGCCCAATGAACCTTTGCTGGCCAAGTTGTTGACTGTATTGCGCACTCTTTGGACATGGTTGTTGGTGGTATACTCGTCTTCATCCACCTCCAACAGCTGGCTTTTTTGAGAAGCAAACGGCAACTGAAACAGAAACAGTATTTAAAATATATTTCGCAGTCAACTAACGACAGCGCAAAAATTCAGCGGGAGAACATTTTGCTAAATTTTAATTTTTCGATGTCCCTGCCAGGAAAAAACAAATCCTGACACCTGGATTAGTGTTCAGAATGGTCGATTGCATACAAAAGTGCCATTAAAATCTAAAACTCGGAGCCAAATTGATTTTTTTTTAATGTTTGCTCTCTCGAAAAGAATTTTAAAATTAAAATAAAGTTTTAATTTAAAGGGCCTGAAAAAAGGGCACAAAACTAGGCCTGAAATCAAATTTTAAGCTTAGTTTTGTTAGAAACCTAGCGGAAAAATCCGTACAGAAGTCCAATGATCAAGGGAAATTTTTGAATTGGCGGGGGACCACCGATTAGGAAGAGGTCAGGCCCTTTAAGAGCACTTTGGTAAGCAATTGAAAATGCTGAAAACGAATGCGCTGTCAGAATTCGCGTTTTTTTCTAGCAGGGACGTCAAAAAATAAAAATTCCGCAAAAATTTAGAATCTACTGCTGCGTAACTTTCGCCATATCCAACTAACCGGTGGAGCAACTGAACAATGTTCTAGCAAACTCCTAGTCACACCATGGTTGGTAATGGTGGTGGTGGAACCGAGTGAAGCTAGCTCATTTGCAGCTTTGATCATTTGAAGTCGGCAATCTTCTACTTGTTGATTCAGACCTCTGAATAAGGCAAAAGTTCAACTGAAAGAAAATACCGTAAATCCTCTAATAGAGCCCCCGGGGCTTTATTTTTCAATCCCTGAAAAATCTTGAAATTGTCAATCAAAAATGGTGCTAACTCTGAAACTCTAGTCAAAAATCGAGGGGGGGGGCTCTATTAGAGGATTTACGGTATTTGGACTTATACTGACCAACCTTTGCGGAAAATTGTCTTTCTGCAAACACCATTCACTTTTGATGCTGTATCACTAAGCCGATCACTAGCAATTTCAATATCAGCGGATTGAATGGGGGATGGAGAAAAAGTGTCTGGTCCAAGGTCTAAACTCCCAGTTCTTTCATTGCTGTTGTTATCTTCATACGGATCGCCATTGGTTGATGATGAAGGAGAAAATTGATGCTGAAAAAAAATACATTATTGTGTAATTTATCAATCAGAAATTTCAAATATTTTCTGCAGGTTTGATAAATTACCAGGAGAATTTTTTTTAATAGGAGGATTTTTTTTAAATTAATTTCTATTGCACTGTATAACAAGCAGGATTTTTTTCAGAGTAAGGTTAAATGACCGTATTTAAAGGTGCTCCACCTTGTTTTGGTCACTGGAACTTGGCAAAAAGAGCCTCAATACGCATTTCATGATCAAGAGTCTTGCTCGGAATTCTTCGGGCGCGCAGGGGCTTAGGGGCTTGGAGTTGAGATGCGCACACCCACATACCTTAGACACAAATCACTCGAAAGTGACTCTGGATGCATAAAAAGCATTCATACCCTAGTTTCTTTATGCGGGAGGCCCCAGTATTCAAAACTATGTTCAAATCGGACTCGTGTTCAGCATGGTCTATTGCATTCAAACTTCATCAATTGCAGTCAAATTTTGGATTCCGCTCAAGACAACAAACATTTAAACTTCAAAAAATTAAAGCTTTAAATAATTGTGGTCTTTAGATAAATTCAATATTTGACAGGTTTTTTGAACCTTCAATGCAGTTAAACAGCGACTCGTCCATGCTGAACACGAATCTGGTTTTTAAAAATTTAGATTTTCCAGCAAAATAGAAGTTTTCGTCAAAACTTTTTATGAAATATTTTTTGAGATCTTGCAAAAAACTCTAAAAAGCTGTCCGCACTTTTTAAAGTACTTTCTGGCGCCGTTTTTTATGCTCTGTTGAATGATATTTACTGTTTGAAGTACGAACAGGCTTATGGCACTTTTTCTATCTAAAAGTATTAACAACGTTTCTGAAAAATGACACAAGTATTTCTTTTGATCAAAAATCTATCGTTCATATACCCCTTAACGATATGTCATTAGGCGTAAGATCTTCGCCTTCTGTTGAATTCAAAATTAAGCTGATCAATTAAAAATTTAGGGAGATCTGTCATTGTGAAGTTGCATGAGCAATAATCTCGACTTGGCTGGTTCAGAGGGCAGATGACCCGCAGATACTATTTTTTTCAAATCAAATTTCAACATCATGATTACTACGCTTGGAAGGGCAAGTGTTAAGCCTAAGCCTAAATATCTATGGCGATAAATGGAATAAGTACCAGGGGATTATATACCGAAAGGCAGTCCACTGAACGCAAATTTTATTTGTTATGGTCGAGAATCTAAACAACTTACTGACCTTCCTTATTCTAAAGCCGTCATAGTAAATTTTGAACAGAGTAATCAGTAAGAAAGTCATCCTTTTAGTCCAGCATACCGTATTTCCTGTAATAAGGCGGCATGCCAGCTTTTTTTTCAACCTATCCTCAGGGTGCCGGCTTATTACAGGGTGCCGGCTTATTACAGGGTGCCGGCTTTTATTTCACCCGACTTTGAAGAAAATTATTTTATTTGAAAAATTCTATCCTCCACAACAACTCACACAACAAGGGATCCATGACAACAAGTAACATTAAACAATAAAATCCAAGGAATCTTCACTAATATAGCCGTTCACTTCGTCTTGTTCTAGGTCCAATTCGACGAATTCGGTCGCTTCTTCCAGGTTTCCTGTTCGCGCGAATTCCAGCATCATTCGTCCTTCAGGTACCGGACCGTGCTGCTTGAAGCAATGGATCAGATCGTCTTCGCTTCCATCGTGGCACACTGTAATCCCGCAATCTTTAAGCAGAAGGATTATTTGACAAACATTCGAACAAATGTACCTTTAAATGACTTGGCAATTGAATCCTGCGATATCGACTCCCACGCCACACAGATCCAATCAAGGTAGACGCCCATTGGGCTGGTCTAGGATTTCCATTAGCCGTCCATTCCATTTGAGCACCGTTCAGCATCCAGGTGTTGTAGAGTTGCTGCAGTTAGGCTTTAAAGGGTCCGTTCCACACTACGTCAGGCGCCTAAAACAGGAAGAGAAATAAACCGAAGCAGACGAAAGAAATGGCAACCTGAATAAACTTGGTACATCCGCCGGGAATCACTGCCGTGTGTAAATTAAGAGCTTTCAATTCTTTCTTGGTAGACTCACTGATGTGGCAACAAAACGAGTCCCAGACTAGCAGACGCTTGCCAAACAGAGAACGACCGAATATATGCTGTAGGTAATCGCTTGTTAGTAAAACGGTCTTAGGGTGCCGCCTTATTAGAGGTGCCGCCTTATTTTTCGTTCAACTCTCAGAGTGCCGGCTTATTAGAGGGTGCCGCCTTATTACAGGAAATACGGTAACTTATTTAATTTTAAAAATGTTACGAATTTTCAAAAATGAATCAAAGTTGCCGATAGGAAATTTCATCCTTTGACCAGATTGTTGGGATGGTTTGCGGTGAATAAAGTGAAACGATATGACTCACACACCCATTCATATTCAAACTGTTTGTAAAGTTTAGGTCACACTCTCCCACACGAAAATATTCTTTTCATTGGTAGCCAAGTAAAAAATAACTTTCGTGGTGAAATCATGAGAAGTTCAGAATAAAAATTTAGCATGAAAAATCACACATGGAATAAGTATTTAAATCACATAGAATAAGTATTACTTGTAAGTTATAAAAAGAAGAGATAATCATTTCGAGCGGCATTACAGGCTGTATTGGGAAGGCAGGGTAAAAACAGGGACTTTAAAAAAAACTTGAATGTACAGCATAAAAAACTACCGATGTTCTTCGGGGTTATCCGGAACCCGCTTACCCGAACCCTGGAGAAGTTCTGGGGCGTAACTATATACAACGAACAGATCCATTTGAAAAAATTGTGGATGCAATTGCTGAATTCTATAGTCCAAAATAAGTTACACATATGTCATAAAGTTAATAAAAATATTTATCATTTTTGGACCGGGCTCCGGATAACTCGGAAGAACCACTACCGACTCTGGTTGAGAAGGGTGTCTAAGGCGTCGATAAATTATTGTTATTTTTTAAAAAAATATCAGGTTGCTGTGTAACTGTACTTAGGATTGGCCAATGAGAAAATTCTCGAAAAATTGCTCGAGAAATTTCTCGGGTTTTTCTCGAGCAAAATCTAGATTTCGCTCAATTAAAAATTGAGCAAAATCTTTTTTGGAATTTCTGAACTTTTTCGTTGAAAACACTGTTTTTTATCTGAAAAATTATTTTTATAGACAAGAGGAGGTGATGTTGATTCAAGGCTTATATATCTCAGATATTCTGAGTCAGTTTATAGCTATATGTACAATTCGTATATTCGAATATTCGTACAGTTATCGACGTACAGTTAACTATGATGCAAATAATCACTAAAGATTTTTCTCGGTTTTGGAGAATTTTCTTGAGAAATTTTCGAAAAGATTTGCTCGAGCAAAATCCAACCTTAACTGTACCGCTATTAAATCGGGTGTAAAAACAAGAAGGCTACAAATCACTAAAAATAATTTAAAAAAAAACTAAACAATTGTATATCGCGATTTTCCGAAATTCACTTTGGTCCCCCTGCTGTTTTTCGAAATCAACTTAGTCCCTTGTGTTAATTTTTTCAATTTTTTTATTTTCATTTGTGTTTTTATGTCAAAAAAAACTAAGACGACAAAAAATTGATTTTTATTATTATTTTTCATTCTTTTATCTAGCCATAAATTCCAACAAAGCTACCTGTGTCTCATCTACATCCTCCACTTGTGTTGGTCCATCAAGTGGCTTTAGACAAGGAGAAGATGGAAATAATACGCACAATCAAGCGGTTGTTTTTGTTCAATGTTGTACCCATTCATGTGTTCAATTTCTGTGGCATCACGGCTGACATACCCGATACCCTTTCAACCTAAACGAAAAATATGCCTATACTATAGAATCCCCCAGCCAGTTCTAAATTTACTTTTCTCCCAAGAAGAAATCAATCATAAAATCATAATTCTTAACAGCTTGTTAGACAAGGCATTACTTTACATTTTCAAAAAAAATTTATTGGTTTGCCTTGAATGATCAATGCGAAATTCGGAAATTTTTCAAAAAAATTAGGGTCGTCCCGAAGGGGCGCAGGGGCTTGGTTGGTTAGAGATGCGCACATGCACTTACCTTAGACATGATTCCGATCATAAATTGCATTTGCCATGGCCCATGTTGAAAAACATGATGAAATTACTTCGGCGCCAATTCAAATATTCTAAATTTTTGTTTTTTCGCCTTGGTCCCCAAAGAGAACCGAGATATTTTCGAATTTGCAAAAACCAAAGTGTTTCCGTCTATTCAAGGGTTGAAGATCACGAATTTGAGGTCGGTTTCCGCTTGGAGAAAAGAAAATTATGCACTTACTGGATGGAGGTATTCTGCAGTGTTACCAAAAATAGATTAAAATCCACGAGAACCCATTATCTATCTAATTTCTCTTAACAATACAAAATTTGTATATACACATACATTTTTAAAAGAAGAATTTTTTTCACTATAGATGGGATTAAAAGGGTGATTGAACTCTCCTTTTTTATTCCCTTCCGCCCACATTCCCAGCACTGCCGACGACTGGCTGACTGACCAAATATACTGGTGGTGGAGCGCCATTTTCACCAGGGCGCAAAACAAAGATGGGAAGGAGGACAAAGACATGGAGAGATATGGTATCAGCTTCTTCTAATTTCTCTGCTTGCTTCTCTTCTCTTATTTCACCCTGTTTCAGCAGTCAATCAGGGGATGGGAAGCGAGCGCACAAAACAACAGATAAGGAATTGATTGATACTTTGCCTCCATTAGTATCAACACATCCTATGCGTCAGTTTTGGAACTAATTTGAATGGAATTAAATTCGAAATTTCGGGAAAAATATTTTTCCGACTCAAGAAAAATCAAAAAATAAATAGCTATGATTTAGCAGCAGAAAAAAACTTGACAGAAAAAGGTCGGTTTACAACACCCGAGATTCCGTAAAAATCCGTTAAATCGAGTTTTGCAACTTTTTTATTCATTAAATTATTTATCGACAAATAATCAGATCCAACAAACACTTCGAAATGAACCTCACAAGACTCAGATCAAAAATTAATAACTTTCATCTCCTGACGGCGATCGAAAACCTTATCCACCGGCCAGTTTTTGAGAGAGCGGATCAAATAGCAGTCAGTGTTTGCGTCAATGGGTAAATAAGGTGGCTCGGGCAAAGATCCAACTCATGCTCAGCGATCTTGGGAATCGCTGCACCCTTCTTTCAATGTGAGGTTCGTTCAAATCCTAAATATCTTAGTCTTGCTCGAAATGGCATGGGTCCGCGACAATTCGCCTCCGGGGACAATTCGCCTCCGGTACAAAAAAGTAGTAGAAGTAATCTTTGAGAAGTCACAGTCATTATACCACATTCAAACCCTTATTTTCGACGTGAAATCGTGTGGTAAATCCTATTTGATAGGACCGAAACCGCGATTTCACCCATCCGAACCCAATACCCAGGGTAGGTACCTTCTGGTCAGGTGTATGTTCATGTGGATGGCCTGAAAATTTGAAAAAAAATTAAATCGAAAACCAACCATGCTATCAAATGTAAAATCATGTGGTGAATCAGGTATGATAATATCAAATTTTGAGTTCACTGAACCGTTCCCCACAATTAGAGGTAGGTATCCCTCGTCCAGGTGTATATTCATTTACGGGCGTTAAGCGAATCGATCCGCACCAGACTGATCCATACCGAATTGGTCCACACACAAAATGGTCCACACTTTTCAAATTCCTACATTTTGAAAAATTTTGTAGTCTGAACCGACCAAACCAAGTGGTCGTCCACTTGGAGATTTTTTTTTTACTTTTTTGGGTTCCAAAACCTATTTTCTGGACTAACTCGGGAATGCTGAAGATGGTTTGATAGTGGTGAAATGCCGTTTTGTAAGCTATTTTCTAGTTTTGGCAAATTCAATCATTTCCCAATAATTTAAAAATACCATACAAAACCTTCTTTTACTATTATCGAACCATCTTCAGCATGCCAAATCGGTTCAGAAAACAAGTTCGTAATATGAAAAAAGTAAAAAAATTTTTGCACCAAATTGACGATCACTTGATTTTGTTGTACTCAGGTAGTGTAGTGGTACCCGGATAGTAATATTTTCGTCTTGTAAAGAACTTTTAAAATTTATGATCCAACTTTAATTCTACTGGACAATCCATGCACTAACTAAACCATGCGGTCGTCCACTTGGATCAAAAAAAAGGCAGCTAAAGTTGGTTATAGCCTGATCAATTTTAAACTCAAATAATTGTTGTCTTTATTGTCTGAGCAGGGTAAGAATGCCTTTATGAACAGGTAGCAATTGTCCATTTTATACAGGTTGGACCTGTATACCATAAATGCAATACAACTACAATATTACCCTTTCTGCAAAAATACAAACTAAGGCTAAGCTTATTGTTCATGGAGTGAATGGACAGACTGAACAGGAGATAAAAAATGTAATTGGAGGCGAATTGTCCCGAGAGGCGAATTGTCCCGGAGGCGAATTGTCCCGGAGGCGAATTGTCCTGGAGGCGAATTGTCCTGGAGGCGAATTGTCCCGGAGGCGAATCGGCCGGAGGCGAATTGTCCTGGAGGCGAATTGTCCGTGTCCCAAATGGCATAGCGTAATATCGCGAATTCGAAATTTGAAAAAGGACGGCAGATTTTGAAAACAAAACGTCATTTTTTCAGAAAAAGCCGTCAATTTTTGAAAAAACGGCATTTTCAGTTTTGGTCATGAATTTTTAGACGATTTTGTGGATTTTCGCTAAATCGAGTTCGCTACTAGCGCCGCTTTCCTTATAAAATCACTCCGGATATAAGACCACTCTTGATATAAGACCATTTAATTCTATCCCGGGGGCGGCATTACACCGAGAGTTGACTCTAGGTTGGTTTTGATAAGTAGAAATTTTGAAAAAGAATTTTTTAAAACTTTTTTTTTCCATACAAAAGGAATAAAACAATAGGAAATTCAAAGGCCTGTTCCCAGTCAGTGAGGTTTTAAAAAAATCCGCAATTTCATTATTTTAATAGTTTTATTGGGTAGCTGAATAAAAAACTGCAAAATGCCGTATTCATTTTAATAGACAGACAGGCTCTATATGTGTTCGCACAACCCCCGAAAAAGCATAAAAGGGTCCCCCTATGGTTTTTTTTTCAAAACTTTTTTTATTGTTAACAACACGAAAAACAGAAACGGCACTTGTAGCAGAGGACAAAATTTTGGATAAGTCGGTTGCTCGCAAACCATTTGATCACCGAAACTTTGTCCATAGTAAAAATGTCCTTTAGTGTGATATGGCGGCCTTAGTAGCCACCGACATTGCTTCAACTTCATAACCCCACAAAATCTTTCATTTGACGAAAAAACACATTTTGCTACGATGATTGCTCTAAATTATCATGTTCACAAGTAATTACAACATAAAACATTTATAAAAGTTTAAAAAAATTCATAGAGGATACCCTTTTGTGTTTTTTTTTCTGGGGTTGTGCGAACACACATAAAGCCAACAGGCACCTCCTTATTTGAAATCCTGTTTTCGGCATTGTGTTTTGACAAATATTTTCATAACTGCTCTTAGGCAAATCACTACCTAACTTGCGGCGAAATCCAACTTGAGCTACATAATGAGGGTTAACTTGTCCAAGACAGAAAATCATTTAAAACGAGGATGAAAAAAGTAGGGCCATGACAAAATGAGGATGCATGAAAAATCGGCACTCCTTGAAGGCAAGTCTAAACAAAAAATACTTTTATAGCATTCTTTTTTCTTGACTCCCAGACCAGTAGGACACTCAAAATATATGCGATGCAGCTGGCACCACACACATCTGCTACCAATCTGCTGCCTGCAGTCATAAATCCAAGTACATAACAACACCCCAGCATACTAATCCATAGTACCAGACAACAACACAAAACATATGAATCATTTCTGGGTTATTTTAAACGGAAATAGGCATTTGGCTAAATATATTCTCAGATGGTTTTCTGGAACCAAATAAACAAAAAAATGAAGTAAAAAAAGAATATTCACATGCATAAACAACAATACTGATAGCTGTTTTGTTGCGCCCTTTCCCTTTTTTTCTAATCACTTGTAAATGAAGTGGCCGAGAGGGAGGGGGCAGAGTTATCTATGACTAAAATCAATGGTCTATTTGCTTTGGAGTATTTACTACTGGGTGTATTTATTGTTTTTGTGTTAAAAGATGGTTTTGTTCATACATTTTTAAATCGCTACTTGTGCACTTGGTTCCCGCACAATAAATGGATCAAAATAATTTTTTCGCCCCTCACTCGTAAATGACCATAACCACCGTATTCTTGTAATAAGGCGGCCTCCTCGACTTTGAGGGCTTACATCTCAGCCCAGAATATATATTTTGAAGCTGATTTTCGCCTTTTCTTAACTCCCACAAACTCTACGATTCCGCTTTTTGAATTTTACATTTTCACCCAAAAAGTCTTTAAAAACGACCCTCAGATTTTTATAAATAAAAAAAATTATGCGCATACTCTCATGAATTTGGCTCCCCAGCTCTCAAAGGCAACAAAATTTTCAAATTGCAAGAATTTCAATATTACGAGTCATTTATAAAAATTACCCCAGTTTTGCCAATAAGATGGTGGGCCAAGATATCCCTTTTTCAAATAATTTCACCCCACTTTAAAAGTTTTAAATTATACGGTAACCACAAGTTTCATTAGCGCAATTCTTACAAACTTTAAAGAAAGTTGGCGAAAAAACTGACAAAAAATTTACAAAAGCTGTGGTAAAAAAGTGTGGGACCTAGCTGGACGTCAATTTGAGGGCGGAAATTGCTTGTAGCTTAGAAGAAGCCTTTTTTCTTTCTTCAAATTCAATGGTTTTTGGTGTTTCTCTCGAGGTTTTAATAAAACCCACCCAAGAAGAGTTTAACTAAAAAAGGTATTGTCATGCCCAAGTGGAAAAAAAGGAATGAGTGTACGAAATGGACTAGTAGCCAAACCACACAATAATATTCTCTCCTTTACGTCTTCCTGTTGTTACCAATGATCGAAGGAGAGGAAAAAATACAAATGTGTAATACAAAATCAAGCCAGACCAACTGAAGTGCAGAGAAGTAGGCAGGAGGACAACACTTTTCGGCTGTAGATTTTGTTTTTAAGTATTTCCACACGTTTTGACTAAAATTTTATTTTTTTGTTTTCTGTTAACAAAAATTGTTTTATATTTAGTGTAAATCAATCATTTTTATGTGTGTTTAACACACCTCCTGTAATAGTCTAACAAACTGACACCCATAAGGTTGACCAATGGGTGACGATGGTTAACAATGGTTAACGAGGTAATTACACCGGGAAATACTAGTATTTCTCCAGTTAAGTAAACTTTTTGAGAAATACTTTTTGTGATCTCAAGACGAAAAATTTAAAAAATAAGTTGAAAAGTATTCTGACAAAACTTTGGAAATTTTTTGTTGAAAAATTGGTACAATTGCAGTCTGAGTATCCATAACCACTTTAGGCATCCATAAAAAGTTTAGGCATCCGTAACTTTATTCGATAAAAACGTGTATAGAGCATAAAAGTAACCATATCTCCAGCCCATCAAATACTTACTTATCCTTGCACGCCCTTAACCACACACCCCATCCCTAATCCTCGGACTTACTGGCTTAGATCCTCAGGAAATCATGTTTTTTAAAGTGTCTAAAAACCATTTTGAAGTAATAATTTTGCCATAGAAAGATTAGAAAAGTAATTTAAAATGGGACAAAAAGCTGTATAGGGACGGGGAGGGACAAAATATGGGTCACATATTTAAAGAAGCCCACTGGCAAAAATAATTTTTTTGAACATAGTTTTGAATACTGGGTGTACCGCATAAAAAAACTCTGGTATGCACGCTTTTTCATGCATCCAGAGTCACTTTCGAGTGATTTGTGTCTAAGGTATGTAGGTGTCAGGGATGAGCATTTAGGTCTATTTAGTATAAAATTAGGCCTATCGTAGACCTATTTTTAGGTCTAAAAAGAGACCCGCTAGACTTGAATTAGACCCTTAGACCCAAGGTCTAATTTAGACCTAAAGTCTTAGGTCTAATTTAGACCTAAATTTTGGCGCCAATTCAAATTATCGACCTTACTTGGATATACCCCCCCCAAATCAACTTTTTTTAAAAGTGTTTCCAAACACCTTATATCGACCTAAAATGGCCTCAGGAGTTCAAAAAAGGCATTATTTTTGAGTTCTGGTCAATAAAAAATCGAGTTTTGGACACTTTTAAATTTTGACTTTTTACCTGTTTTACCATGTTTTGGTCACTGGAGCTGGGCAAAAATAGTCTCTAAATGCATTTTTGTTCAAGAGTCTTGCTCGGAATTATGTCTAAGGTAAGTGAGTGCGCACATCTCTAACCAACCAAGCCCCTGCGCCCCTTCGGGGCGCAGGGGGCTTGGTTGCTTGGGGTTGAGATGCGCACACCCACATACCTTAGACGCAAATCACTCGAAAGGGACTCTGGATGCATGAAAAATGTATGCATACCAGAGTTTATTTATGCGGTAGGCCCCAGTCAACAAAACTATGTTCAACATCTTCCTTTTTGTTAGATATTGGCACCTTTTCGGTCCATTTCCACCCAAATACAGACCTAAATCCATTTAAAAATGGGCAAAATGAGTGATTTTGGGTGGTCCCAAAACTCAGTTTTTTATTGACCAGAACTTAAAAATAATGCCTATTTTGAACTCCTGAGGCCATTTTAGGTCGATATAGGGTGTTTGGAAACACTTTGAAAAAAGTTGATTTGGGGGGGGTATATCCAAGTAGCGCCAAATTTTCTTTTAATTTTTTCAAGATTATTGGTGTTTTTCCTCAATCTGAGTAACTTTATGTTACTTTTTATTCTTTCGATTGTTTTTTTTTCAAAGCAACTTCCTTTATCATCATAATTTCAACTGACATTCTCCGCAAGCAGTTTATTGCTCCACAGTCGTTAGTAATATTCTGAATACTTGTGCTGAGCATGGTATCAACGTATGCAAATGTGTCCGAACCACTCCAAACCATCCCTAAGTCATCGCAAACCACCCCAAATACCCTAAAACCGCCCAAAACGTGCAAACCTGAAAAATAGAAATTTCTGAAAAATAAAAGATAGCCCATTTTTCTAATTTGAAATTGTATGAGAAATTGAATTTGTGAGGATCAAAATTAATATTTCACTCATGCAAACCCCAAGCGGGCGGTCGGTACCTCCTGGATAGGTGGATATCCACTTGGATGGCCCACAAAATTCAAATTTCTTAATAATTAAAAAAACTATTTTTCTTAATACCGTTAAAACCTTAAAACCGTGTGAGTTAAAACCGTGTGAGGAATTAGGTTTGTTAAGTCCAAAATTGCGATTTTACACACTCCAACTTCAAGGTACCACCTGGCCAGATGTATATCCACCTGGATGGCCTAATAATATAAAAAAAGTTAATTTGAATAAATAACACATTTTTCCAAACTAAAAAATTTGTGAGGAATTGGGCTTGTTAAAACCAAAAGAGCGATTTTACCTACTCAATCCTAAACCTGAGGTGACTACCACCTGGACAGGTTGATATCCAAGTAGTTCCAGAGTAGGGGTATCTTCACCCAAATGACCTGAAAAGTCAAATGCTTCTCTTTTCATATCTAAAATTATAGTAAAATAGGTATGCCCCAGGCGTATTCGAACCAGCATCCTCGGCGGTAGATATCCAAATGGTCCTCCACTTGGATTAAAATTTTTTTTACGTTTTTGGTTTCCAAAACAACTTTCCTGCACTAGTTCGAGCATGCTGAAAATGGTTTGACAGTGGTAAAATTACGTTTTATCAAGAAACTTTTGAGTTATTGCTAACGATTGATTTATCAAAATCGAGAATTCACGATAACTCAAAAACTTCTTGATAAAACGTGATTTTAACATAGTCGAACCATCTTCAGCATGCTCGAATTAGTGCAGAAAAGTTGTTTTGGAATCCCAAAAAGTAAAAAAAAATTTTTGATCTAAGACCACTTGGTTTGGTCACTCTGGATGGAGTTCTGAGCCATTCTAAAGGGTGACGTAGTGGTGCTGGTTCAATTCCAACTTGGCGCATACCTTATTTTTTATTCTAACTTCAAGAGCTTGAGTGGTGTAGAGGACCATATACTCATCACCAAGGTGGCTGGTTCGAAACCCTCTGGATGCAATCAGTCCCGAGTAGAAAAACCTGGATTCATGGTCCTGGTCACTAAGTGCTTAACATGGTTCGGGAAGCATAAGATACTTTTGGATGGTTTGAGTTGATTTGGGGTGGTTTCAGCAGTTTGAAATGGGGCAAATTCGTATCTTGCCTTGTTTTTACTTACTAAACTTGTCGAATTCAACGATTTACGGGTTTATGGATGATGATATGCCGATTCACAAACCAGCTTGTTGTGGATCTTTTAAATAACTAGAAATACACGCACATCATGCTTATCAAGCCAATAGCTCACAAAATCAACAAAAAAATAACTCATGATTGAAAAAAAAAAGTATAAAAATGCATAGGATTAAAAAGAAATTTGAATTGGCGCCAAAATTTAGGTCTGAATTAGACCTTAGGTCTAAATTAGACCTAAGGTCTAAGGGTCTAATTCGAATTTGGCGGGTCTTTTTTTAGACCTAAAAATAGGTCTACGATAGGCCTAATTTTATACTAAATAGACCTAAATGCTCATCCCTGGTGGGTCTCAACTCCAAGCCCCCGAAGCGGAAAGTTTAATACGAAGGCTAAAAAAAGAGAGAAGATACCTAAGGCAGGAGTACTTACCCTTTACCCCGGGGTAATTACCCTTACCCCGTAGTAAATGAGTTAGGGCGAGGGTACACACGAAATCGGGGGTAATTACTCCAACTTCTAGGGGTAAATAACCCCAACTTGCTAATGTATTGTTGTTTGATTTCCGCAGTTTTCTTTCTCTTTCTCTCAATCCTTCTGCCAAATCTGACTGACTATCTGGTTCGAAAAATCGAAAAAACTTTGACTTGACCAGTAGTAGGCAAAAGATTATATAAGTTCAGATCAATATTATTAATATTTTTTTCCGGAATTTCCCCTCAACCAAGCTATTCGAAGCCATTCTAAACCAGTGTGCAGGGTGGTCTTGGGTGATTTCGAAGTGTTCGGAATGCCCGTTGTGGGATTCAGATCGGTCGAATGCATCATAGGTTAATTTTGATGTAAATTTTTTCGCAAGGAGTTATTCACGCCTCAACCGAATTAACATGTCAATTCAAGCCTCAACCTGATTCACATGATATTTTAGGCGTCAATTTAATTCATATGTAAAACTCACATCTCAATTCACTCATCAATCTGATTCACATGTCATTACATGTTAAATTTTAAAATTCCGAAAAACGCTAGGGACTTATGTCACAAGCTAATTATTCAGGCGACAATTAACGCGTCAATGTGATTCACGTGTAAAATTTACATCCACCATTCCTCTTCTACTGGATATGTCATTCAGGGCCAATTGGATACTGTATTTAATATAAACCCACTCCATTTTGCCACTTTTTTCTATTCCTTTCAATTATAGTTAAATGTCTGTTTCAAGAATCGGGTAAGAGACAATGGTAAGGTAAACAGTTATATGGTTAAAACTGCGAATGCCTGTAAATGTTTTATGCTACGGTTTCACTGGTTACCCGCGTAAGGTTACTAGATTAAGGTTACCCTCGTCTTATGCTGCGGCCTTGATTAGAGATCACTAATTAGAAAGGGAGTTCTCTTATAAGAAAAGAGGCGTCTTATCTGCAAAACTTTTACTTTATACAACATCGACCAGTACGATGTCTCACATCTCGTCTCACGATACGCCATGGAAAAAGAGCCTTCATGTGAGTGTAATAAATTGCTCCGCCTGATAAAGTACAACTTGCATTTATTTACTACGGGTTGGGGGTGATTACCCCATTTTCTGGGGTAATTACCACCGGAGTATTCATTTACTACCAGCCATTGAGGCATTTGGATTGGACCATAAGTCTGGTCCCAAATATCGCAAGGATTCCGATTTTGCCGATTGTTTCTATAAATGACAATAATTTTGCCAAAAAAAACTGCGGGCACTCGAAAGTGACTGTGGATGCATGAAAAATGTATGCATACCAGAGTTTATTCATGTGAGGACCCAGTTAACAAAACTATGTTCAACACCTCTTCAACTATTTTTCTCTTGAAATGTTGATGAATTAACCTGTCGATATATTCACCATTTACCGCTCAAACGTCTACAGCTGAAATGCAAAAAAGCTAAAATTTGAAAAAGCGCGAATTCAAAAAACGCAGCTAAACGGAAAAACAATAAAACATACTCGAAATCAATATTAAAAGACTAAAGATTTCAATGATCTATGAAAATGAGTTTCTTCTTATTAATATCATCACTCGAGCATCCCTTATGTCGGATTGTAATGCAAGCAGGCAGGCCACAAAGGAGGGAATTAGTGTGTGTGCAGCCCTCACAGTATTGACAATACTGTGGTTGTTGATTGCGCGAGAATAGCAGGCTTTTGCTTTGCCTTGCTTTTTGTTCATCTATTGACTTTTCGCCCTCCCAAATGTGCATGGTGACATACAGCAACATACACTTGGAAAACGACAACTTCTTTTTAGAGAGCACAAAAGTATTCCACTTAAACGGTTGTGTAAAAGCAAAAATAAACAAATAAACATAAGAATTAGCACTTTCCACACTTTGTGTTGCAAAAATTAGGAAGGGTATCCACGAAAAAGCTCCACCATTTTTTGAATTTCTGATTCTACTTTCCCGTCAAGGCTGGTTTTCTGCCGTCAACATATCAGAATATGCGCTATAAACATATTATTCGTAAAAAGACCAAATTACCGTACTTTCTCTAATAGAAGACCACCTTCCCTGAATTTTAACTAAGAATTAGAGTGAAGACCTTTTTGATTGAAAATTTCAAAATTTTTAGGGGGTTGAAATACATATAAGCCCATGTGCTTCAATTAGAGAAAATAGATAAAATACGGTAAGGACACTGTTTCACTTTTAAATCCGGTCACAGTCAACTCTCGATTTCGCGATCAGCCCTCATTGAGGGCCCATCGAGTTCGCCACCTCCTTTCCCGCCCACCCCCCCCCCCCCCCTAGGGTCCAACACTTTTTTTAGCTCGATTTTTATATTCTTTGACTAGTTCTATATTGACATTCTGGTTCTAAAAGTTTGAAGGATTTAAATTTTGCCGGCAGTTTCTAAGATGTAAGTTAGTTTCGGGAACTTGACTTGCAAGTCTAAATTTTAAAAAGCCGGAAAGCAAAATCGGACTTTTTGCGACTCTTGCAACCAGGCGGGAACGAAATTGAGGGTGCGACTGTATTTTGTAGTTTTCTATCCAAAAAGCTGTACCTGGATGTCGAACAAAGTGTTAGACAAAATTAATCCAATTTAACGGAACGAAAGAGCTTCTGTTTTAATCGATAACTCAACCCATATTCGTCAGGACATCAGCCATCTTAAAAGATCTCACAAGTTGGCAGCCCTCTAGGCTTTGTTGGGGTGTTGTGTGTGTCCGGCTATATTTTAGGAATATGTCAGTATTTTGATTGCAACTTCAGTGTTAAACCACCAAGCAAACTTTATTCTCCCCAAAGATTAGAAACAGAATCCATCACAATCCAAACAACACGAACATATAAAACTTTAAAACAGATTTTCACAGAGCACAACACAGGTTGTAGAGAAACTACACAAGGAAAATCTGACAGGACGACCGCAGTCATGGGCCTATGTTACTAACGCAAAATGCGAAATTTTAAAAATATCGGCCCTATTAATCAACCCGGTCCATTTTTTTGTCTTGAACCCCTGTTTTTTTTGCTGAATTTTTTGTAAAAAAAAAATAACAGCGTAGGCATAAGTTTTGGCCATTTGATCAAAAAACATCATCAAATAATTAATTTTCTAGACGAGCTGTGTTTGAAGCATAGTTTTAAACAAACGAACAATAGATCAAAAAACAACGAAAAATAAAAAAAACAGGTGGAACCAAGGCAAAAACTGGACCGGAAATATCTTTTTATATCTTTTTCATGAAACACTACATAATGTATTATGAAAGGACCCCCAAAAGTCAATTTTTAGTTCATCAGAACTCAAAAAATGCATTTTTAAGCTTTTGAGGTGATCTTGGTCGTTATGTGGTCTTCAGGAATGTTTTAAAAACAACGTTTATTTGGGGTGGGCATACCCAAGTAGCGCCAACTTTTTTCTAATGAAAAAGTCACTGAAAGGCAAAAAGTTATTTTTTGAAAAAAAATTGCCTTGGTCCCACCTTTTGTTTGAAAACGCCAATAAGCAGCGTTTCAAACAACAGGACCTTTTTAAAAAAAACTACTTTTTGCCTTCATTTGAAAAAAGTCACTGAAACGTTAACTCACCGTTATTATCATTTTGAAATACAGTCAACCCCTGTTTAAAGGGGGGGGGGGAAGCTACTTAGGTTTGAAAAAGTGGCTTCCATGGCGCAGTGCGTAAGCGCTCGCGTTTTTGGCCCAAAATGGTGTTTTTTGGTGTTGCAGGTTCAATCCCACGTAGTGGCACACTTTTTTGGCTTGTTTGGGCAGTTTAGAGGTAATTAGACTTTTTGACGCCAGATTCGGGATCAGCGACCCAAATTACCTCTAAACCGGCCAAACAAGCCAAAAAAAATAGTGTGCCACTACGTGGAATTGAACCTGCAACACCAAAAAAAACACCATTTTGGGCCAAAAACGCGAGCGCCTACGCACTGCGCCATGGAAGCCACTTTTTTAAACCTAAGTAGCTTTCCCCCCTCTAAGGTCCCACAAACAGTTCGCTCCCACCTAGGGTCTGACACTTTTTTTGCCTCAAATTTTTGATTCCCTTGCCGAATGTGATTCGGTAAATAAAATTTGACATTTGACACCTCCTCTTTTCGGTCAAAAATAAATAAATTTCGGCTTGAGTGTAGAATCCCCCCCCCCACGGGACTGATCAGATCGAGGAGATAACATCATATTCGTGTTTCTCGAGCCCGATTTCATTAGAAAGCCGGCGGTTTTTTTGGTTCTGAGAGAAAAAAAATTTCGATCCACAGGCAGTGTTTCCAGTTTTTGGCCTGTTTTGAAAAAGCATAGTTATATAGGCAAAAAAAAGTGCGCCAAAAAAAGGCCGAGAAATTTTTCAAATTAAATATGCCGCGAAAAAAGCCGAGAAGTTCAATCTGCTTTTTCAAAACTATTGTGTTGGCATATTTTCTTCTTCGGCTAAAAAAATTGCGGGAAAAAGCAGAAAAATTATTTCTGCTTTTTTGTTACTTGAGTTTAGCTGAGAATTTTTTGCCAACTGCAAAGCCATATGAGAAAATAACTATGCTTTTTTCAAGTTGTGAAAAAGCATAATTATTAATTATGCTTTTCTAATGTATGGAAAAGCATACCGTATATTCTCGATTAGAAGGCCCCTCTCTAATAGAAGGCCCTCTCTAATAGAAGGCCCCCTTGAGGACCTATATATCAGCCTAGAAAAAGAAATTCGCAAATCTGTTTTTCGCGTTTTCTTAGTTAGCACGAGCTCACCTGATTCCACTTTTAAAATTTTAGTTGAGCATTCAAAAATCTCAAAATCGAAATATTTTTTTTCCGACTTTTTAGGGTTGAAAATAGAAGGCCCGGGCCTTCTAATAGAGAATATACGGTAGTTATTTATTATGCCTTTTCCAAATTATCGAAAGGCATAGTTATTAATTATGCCTTTTTCTCAAATTTCGTTTGGCCGACTACTATGCTTTTTAAAGTGACATAATAGAGCATGATGAATGGATGAAACAGATAAAGATGACTCGTACTGTTCTATGGTCCTTATTAAATCGTATTTTCTCTGTATGTTAGCCTAGAATCGTGTCGAAAGCCTAGAATGGTGACTACACATATTGTGGTCCTATCCAACCCCACACTTACGTGTTCCTATTTAACTCCACACTTGGTGGTCTTATCCAATTTCGCACTTAGGTGGTCCCACCCAACCATACACTAAGGTGGTCCTATCCAACCATACACTTGGGTGGCCTTATCCAACCTTATACTTGGGTGATCCTATATATATTGTAGTACCCAGGTCACCGGATCCAGCCGTAGAACCCAGTTGGTCCGATCCATCCCTAATATATAAGTGGTCTTACCCAAGCGGTGCATACATGCGCGTCGGAAGGCCTATATGCGGAGATTTAACACTTTTTGGGTCAAGTACCTCAAGACCTCAGGATCCAAAATTTTCGAGTCTTGTACCTGGACCTATTCATTCTAAGAGTCGGTTAACAAACAAAGAGAATTAATAGAAATAACTATCCAAATTTATTACACTCTCAGCAACAACAATTCTCCATCAAGCAAACTCATACAAATCAAAATAAAATGTGAATAAATTATAAAAAATTCTTTTGACTTCTCAGAGCTGTCCATGAAGCTGTTCGTAGTTCAGGTAGACAATGAGCTGACCTTTTAGTAGAGTATCACCGTACTGTTTCTGCGTTCTTTAGTGCCCATTTCCGCTTGCGAGTATACACGCTCCACAGTAGACGAAGAGCCCGGCACAGCAAAGGTCTCAATCATAAAGTAGATAATATGCTTGTTTAACTGAACTGTTTAACTGGCGTGTTTCCCTGTTGTCTGTTTTCTATGATTTCATTGTTCACTCGCAGATCTTGAATAAAATGTGCTCTCTTCTTCTGAATAAAGGACTGCAATGAGTTGACTGGAAGAATGGCCCCTTCGTTGATCAAAACTTGTTCAGGCGGAAGCATTGGTGAAGAGGAAGCTGAAGACATGCGACTACGAAAACCAGTAAATACTAAAAGCTAAAACATACCATGTTCAGCAATATTTCAATAGCATAGTCCGTCTCCTTGCGGCTCAGCGTAGCTATTGTGTTCACGTCCATGAAAAGTAGAAGCCATAAAGATTCCATCAAAATTTCGGCTTGCCTTAATCCACATGTTCTCGAATCGCGAAGAAGCTGCTCTTGAGGGCAGCGATAATATTTCTAATTCCGGGTCATTGGTAGAAGCCTTAAAAATTTACATAAACGGCTTCATCGAACCGCTGAAATTAGTTACCAATTGAGAGTCTAGCACCAAATGCAGATACTTGTAGGAAGGAACGCAGTGTGAGATTGTAAAATTCTTTTGAGCTTGCATAATCGTCAGAACTTTGTAGAAGGACGAGAGAACTTGATAGACTCCACTCAGATACGCTCGCTGGCTTAGATCTGGGATCATTCCGAGTTGATGAACCTGAGAAATTTGCATGATCTAAAGACACAAATCGACCATTTCAATGTGCACAGTGAAAATACCAACAAAAATGCTGTAATTTAGATTTTCGGGGTAATATTTATTTCTAGTATCCAAAAATTTAATTCTAGCACCGAAATTTAACTTGCAAAGAAAAAATATGCTTAAGATTAGATTTTTTCCGTTGATACATAAGTGTTTTAGGCGCAGCCTTTGTTCAGCCTAGGCCAGTGTATTTAGGACGGTGCATAGACGTTTCGCCACCTTTTGGACATTTGTCCAAAAAATAGCAAAAATATAAAAAACATCCAAAAATTTAAATTACCGCATTTGTGTTGACATTTTTCAGATGGCATTTTTACTGATAACCGTTGTCAAAATCAGCGACAGACAGAGAGAAAGCAGAAATGAACAAGAGCTTTATTGCCATGAGCACAAAAATTACAAGAAGTTACGACTATAAAAAATCATCAAGATCTAATAGACAATTTTCACGTTACCTCTTTTTCAAAAAAACTTACTGTTCTCGAAAAGTAATTTGCATCGAGTATTCCTAAAGCAAAGAATTACAGAAAATAAGTCTAAAAAATTGCAAAAATACCATATTAACCACATCTATATTTGAAAGCATTCTTATGAGCATATTCACTTTCACCTTCAATCAACAAATTAACAACAACTAATTATTTTAGTACCCTTTTTTACCAAAACAGGTCCGATCTGACCTAAAGACTCAAACTTAAAAAAGTTTTCTATCAACAAGCCAACCAAAAAAACCGACCTGGAACAGATGAATTAGAAGAAGGACGTATTCGTTGGTCATAGTTTTTCAGTATCATCTCCAAAATCCAGTTGTCTGGAGGGTAGTCGTTTGAAGAGCTTTTTGACATTTTGTTTACCCCATGTTTTGCATTTTAGCGGTAACACATATGAATAAATTAAAAGGCCAGTCAAAATTATGAGTTTATATAGTATGAGATTCATTGTTCTAAAAATGTCAAATTATTTCAAATTAAGATCAGACTATGTTGATTTTCTACTAAAGTAGACTATAACGGGTGGAAAATAAGTTCGGAATGGATTTTCAAAGCTTTATATCTTATAATGCTTATTATCATATCACTTATCTTTTAATAGCATTTTGTAGCCCTGAATTTTCTCTTTCAAATGGGATATTGCCTTCAGCTTGATTATTGTGGATAAGTAGCCATTTGGTCCAAACACTTGTCTGGTCATTTTAAGAAGGTTACCAGCGTTTTCATCACTTTAACTGGTCAAATGTTTTATTTAAATTTTGAGCATCACGACAAAATTTTATCACCATGTTGTAGCGCAGTTCAAGAGCTACAAATCCATGTTACAGAATAATTTTGACAATTTAAGTGTCGAGATATGGCCTTTTGAAAAAAACTGATTTCTTGAAAAATGACCAAAATTCGAAAAATTGGCAAAAACTTGCGTATCGGGTATTTTTTAAAAATTGGTTTTTTTCAAAACGCCATATCTCAACAATAAAATTTTGAACAATCATTCTGTGACATTGGTTTGTAGCTCTTGAGTTGCGCTACAACATGGTGATAAAATGTTGCAGTGACACTTGAAATTCAATAAAACATTTGACCAGTTAAAGTGATGAAAACGCTGGTAACCTTCTTAAAATGACCAGACAAGTGTTTGGACCCAAATGGCTACTTATCCACAATAATCAAGCTGAAGGCAATATCCCATTTGAAAGAGAAAATTCAGGGCTACAAAATGGTAGCGTATAAAGCTTTGAAAATCCATTCCGAACTTATTTTCCACCCGTTACAGCTTTACTCAAAATAGCCCGAAATCATTTTTTTGCAGTGAAACACGCTCTTCAGGTTGTAGCGAGCGGCCACGGTCTACAGTTGGTGGATTGAAAAGGGGAAACGGATTAGATATTTGATCCCACCCTTTGGGTGAAGATTTTTGTAGACAATATTTACCGTCGAAGACGCAACACAGGTAAAGGCCACAAGAGAACCGTTCGAACTGTCTCACTGCAAACCTTCCATATTTTATGGTAGCTCTTAACATTTTTTTATGTTTTTGATGCACTGATGACGAAAAACGGTACTTATATAGGAGTAGTACATAGTCCAAGTTTGTCGCCTTCAAAGGATGCCGCCTTTGTGCCCCATACCTATGGGCACTTTCAAAGAGAAGCCAAAGTATGAAGGTGTTATTTTTGGCCAATACTATAAGCACTGTTTCGAAATAAGGTTAATGTGTTGTTGAACTATATTTTGAAATAGTGCTCGATAGGTATGGGACAAAAGGGGCGGAGCCTAACACCCTCTCATACCTTTGGGCTTCTCTTTGAAAGTGCCCCATAGGTATGGGGCACAAAGGCGGCATCCTTTTGAAGGCGACAAACTTGGACTATGTACTACTAGCTTGCCTGAGAGTATATTTCCAAGAATCTTCCCGACTTACTGCCGATCTTTGATGTACTCCAATTCATCATTTTCGTTCTGATTACTATCTTGCGCTTTCGAGACGACTTCTTGGTTCCATCTTGCTGACTATTGTGGCTAGTAGGCGTGTTAGACATCGCGAGTTTGTAAGTTAACAACTAAAATAGAACTGAAATAAACCGCAAAGACTTACATCGGCTTTTTCAAAAAGCCGAGAAACATCATCAAAAAATATCGGCTGTTTTCAAAAGCCAAGAAAAATGTTCAAAAGTTGTCGGCTTTTTCGAAAAGCCAAAACAATTTATTAAATTTTTCGGCTTTTTAAAGCCGAGAAAATTTTCGAAATTAAATATGCTTTTTAAAAAGCCGAGAAAAATCATCAAATTAATTATGCTTTTCCAAAAGGCAGAGAAAAATTGTTGAAATTAAAATATGCTTTTTCAGAAAGCATAGTTTCGCGGTCTGCTTTTTCGAAAACTGTTGATGAGCGTATTTATTTTCTCGGCCATTCATGAATTTTGTAAAAGCGGATGCTTCGGCTATTTTGACCCTCTTTTTCGGCCGCACTGGAAACACTGTCCACAGGGGGGGTAACATGGTTTTTTAGTCAAAATTTGAAAAAATTGAATTGGCGCCTTTTGAATTTTTAGAGGGATTAAGGGCTGTATAGGGAGGGGAAGAAATAAAAGGGGGCCACTAATGACTCAGGGCCCACTAACAAGATGTTGAACATAGTTTTGAATACTGGGGCTACCGCATAGATAACTCTGGTATGCATGCTTTTTTCATGCATCCAGAGTCACTTTCGAGTGATTTGTGTCTAAAGTATGTGGGTGTGCGCATCTCAACCCAAGCCCCTGCGCCCTCGAAGGGGGCGCAGGGGGCTTGAGAGTTAGAGATGCGCGCACACACTTACCTTAGACATGATTCCGAGAAGTACTCTTGACCATAAAGTGCATATTGAGTATCTTTTTTTGCCACGGCCTAGTTGAAAACATGGTGAGGCAGTCGAAGAATACAGATATTTAAATTTATAATGTCCTGCCATAAAAGTGGCCCCTTTTATTCCCTTCCCCTCCCAATACAGCCCTCAATCCTTTAAAAATTCAAAAGGCGCCAATTCAAATTTTTCAAATTTTGACTAAAAAACCATGATCCCCCCTGTGGTTCGAAAATTTTTTTTCTCAGAATTAAAAAAAACAGCCGGCTTTCTCATGAAATCGGGGTCGAGAAACACGAATATGAAGTTATCTCCTCCACCTGATCAGTCCCCGTGGGGGGGGTTGGATTCGTCACTGCAACCTTTATAACATTTTGGCTTTAGTAAAGTACTACTTTTCAGCAGCAAATAATACAAATGAATATTTTTCAGTGCTTTCCAATTGTAAAATTTTTCAGTCAACGTTTCATGATATTTGACCGCACCATTTTGAGAATTAAAATCAGTAACATAAAGAGATAACGCAAAGTTAGTTTTTTTCAACAGACAATGTCCTCCATTCACTGAGGATTTCTGAAATAAACTATTCCAATTGTATTAAAAACTAAAACTGCAAATTTTCAAAAAGTCATGAAGCTTTTTGCAGAATAATCAAACATCAAAGTTGCGTTTTGCCTAAATCGAGCTCCCAAGCGTATCAAGCTAAATTTCAAAAATAGTCGACTTTAAATCTTTGGCCGTTTCAGCAACCTCTCTTCTTTAATTCTGGTGCTGGATTCGGATAATAAAAATATGTTGGCTTCTAAAAGAGTCTCAGCATAAATAATAAAAGTCACAAGCCTCGTGAAATCGAGCTTGATATTATAAATTTTCCACATTTTTGAAAATTTTGACACGCTTGAGAGCTCTTACCTAAAAGCATGGCATAGGATTAAAAAACGAAGTTGGGGGTGCCGCCTTATTAGAGGGTGCCGCCTTATTACAGGAAATACGGTAATATCGTGGTGATTAAGAAAACGCAAAAAGAGATTTGCGAAAAACTTTATTCAAGCTGAGATATGGGGTCCATAGGTGTGCGATTATTGGAATGTGGGCGATTTATAGAGTATTTACGGTGAAACATACTTGGTCGTAGAAACGCATGATTTTGATAAGCAATTCGCATGTTTTTGTGTCCGCTTCCTCTAGAGCCTATTTTGACTCAACTTTCTACGGATGAATGGGATATACGTCAAAAACATACGAGCTAAATAATTGAACAAAGAGAACATTAGATGAATCTTTTCGCAGCATACAACAGAGCATTCTTATCCAATGTAGAAGATATAGGCCAATATATAGCAAGCATAAATTGGGTCACAAAGCTAGCTTATAAATTTTTATGGTTGTTTTTTCCAATTTAAAGCATCATATATTCACAACATATATTCGACTTCAAGCAGTTCATTCCTCGTACAGGTCCATTTCTTCTTGTCTAAATTTTTTGGAAATCATTTAGTTTGGGGATGCATTAAGAATTCTTCGTGAATCATGTAATTTTTATGGTAACAGTTTACTTGGCCCCCCCCCCACGGCTGACCCACTTTCGGGGTGAATTTTTAAAAACCGATTGCATATTGTGTTTCTCGACCCGGATTTTCACGGGTAATGATCATCAGATTCTGTGAAGGAAAAAAAAAATTTGGGATTTGGCTTGGTCCCCCAAAGTAAAATTTTAGAAAATTAAAAAAAAAAAATTTTTTAATTGGCGCCTTTTGAATTTTAAAGGGATTAAGGGCTGTATTGGGAGGGGAAGGAATTAGAAGGGGCACTTTTATGCAAAAACAATAGAAAAGTAAATATATGTATTCTTATGTATTCTTCGATGTGTATTCTTCGACTGCCTCACCATGTTTTTCAACTGGACCGTGGCAAAAGAGACTCTATACGCATTTTTTGATCAAGAGTACTTCTCGGAATCATGTCTAAGGTAGTGAGTGCGCGCATCTCTAACTCTCAAGCATCCTTCGGGGCTTGGGGGCTTGGAGTTGAGATGCGCACCCCACATACCTTAGACACAAATCACTCGAAAGTGACTCTGGATGCATGAAAAAGCATGCATACCAGAGTTTATTTATGCGGTAGGCCGCAGTATTCAAAACTATGTTCAACATCTTCTTGTTAGGGGCCTTGTGTGATTAGTGGCCCCATTTTATTCCCTTCCCCTCCAATACAGCCCTTAATCCCTTTAAAATTCAAAAGGCGCCAATTTAAAAAAAAATTTCAAATTTCTCTAAAATTTTACTTGGGGACCAGCCAATCCAAAAAATTTTTTTTCACTTTTACAGAATCTGATGATCATTTCCCGTAAAAATCCGGTCGAGAAACACGAATATGCAATCGGTTTTTAAAATTCACCTCGAAAGTGGGTCAGCCGTGGGGGGGGGGGGCAAGTAAAGTCTAGCCATTTTCATACCCAAAAAGCGATAAAAATGTTGTTAATTGACACTTTTCAACATGGAAAATTAATTTTTTTAGATTTTTTGGCGAAAAATCTGACCAAAATCTGGTTTACCTTGGTCCCCCAACGCAAAAAGTAATATCCTCTCAGTTTTTTTTTCGATAATTGAATTTTTATTTGACATTTTTATGCAAATTTTCATGTGTCAGAAAACAAAACAAAAAATCGTTTTTAGCGTGCGAAGTTACTTAAGAGACATTTTAACATGAAAAGTAACTGGTAAAAACAATAGATTTTGAAGGTACGGTTTGAAAAATCATAAATATAGCCATTTGTGGGTTCGATTGTGCCTATCAACATTACAGAAATGCTAAAAAAAACCTCATTAAGCTCCTCTGAGCCGTTCCTCAATTCTCGAATACTGAAACCAGTTAAATGTATCATTTAGATTTTAAAAAAAAATTATATCTCTTACTCTGCCATTGTCAAGCCATACCACTTATCCATCCAACAAAATAATTCCGGTGAAATTTAGAAAAGAGCCGAGGGTATTGCTGAAAGGTGTGTAAAATTAGATTGTAGACCTTTTTTGAAGATATCTAATCTTACTTTGTGTCCAAAGTTCTGAAAGTTTCGTAATTATACTACAGTCAAATCTCGATAAACGGGCACCCCCACAAGTTCGTTCCCAGCTGGGTCCGACACTTTTTTCAGCCCGATTTTCAAAGCTTTTTTTAAATTCTGTTTTGACAGTCTGGTCCAAATATAGCAAGGATTCCGATTTTATCGATCGTTTTTCAGAATGCAATTTTTTCTCTAAAAAAGCAAAACCTCGGTGAACGGCAACTTATTTCTGAAATGGGTGCCCGTTTCCGAGGTTTTGATTTTTTAGGAAAAAAAGTTTTTAGATTCTAAAAACGATCGGTAAAATCGGAATCCTTGCAATATTTATGACCAGACTGTCAAAACAGAATTGACAAAACATTCAAAAAAGTCTAAAAAGTGTCGGACCCAGCTGGGGAAACGAAACTTTTGAGTGTGCCCGTTTATCGCGGTTCGACTGTATTATTTTTTGAGAACAGTAGTATTACTCAATAATGTTTTGTAGACCAAACCCTAAAATTTTCGAAAATTATTGTAGAAGTTTTTTGAGCCAGAGCTGGAGCAAATTATTGGAGAGCAGTCTGCGCCACTGGGAACCGGTGCAGTTCCCAGTGCCGAAAATTTTTTGGTCGGTGCCCGGTTCCGCAATTTCAGAAGTCGTGTGCCTGTTGCGGTGCCCGGTGCCTAGATTTTCTAGGCCATGTTCAGTGCCGGTGCCGAAATTTCGAGATTCACAGCACTGTTGGAGAGGTCAAAACCGAAACAGATTTATTGGGTTTTTAGCAACAAGGTGTTAGTGAAGATTAAAAAAAACAATTTCGTTCTAAAAACATGAAAAGTAAGAAAAGTCTTGCTTATTGGAACTCCGAAACATGAGTTAACAACAGATGTTTCTTCGAACTGTTCGAAGTGAAAATAAAGAGGTCGAAACGACTCTAGTCTTTTGTTGACTGAAAATTACCCAGAAATTTTAAAAATAGACTTACATTTAAATAAATGGTGACTAGTCTGAAAAGGGCACATTTTTTTTCTTCAAAATGCCAATTTTTTAAGATAGTTACTTGTAGCACACATCACGGGTTCACAGCTAAAATCGTACCGATATATTAGAGAGTGAAATAGTGATTTAAACAGGTTAGTTGACTTAATCAAAATTAGGCTTCAGCCCGGGATGTCGGGATTCCCGGTACGAAAATCCCGGAAATTTTGAAAATCCAGTTTTGCTTTTAAATCACGTAAATAAACCAGAATCGACAACAATTTTATATTAAAACTGTCGAATTCAAAGGGCAAAACAGAATTGTGCACGCTATCAGCCCAAGACAAATGCCGCATTTACCGCCAACTACATCCCTAGTGACAGAAATAAAATTTAAAAATATGATAATCCGGCCAAGAGTGAATTAAGTAGTGTAAGCGCTCGATGACTTTCCCGACAAAAGTCTAAATGGAAACGTCCCGTATAAGACTATAGTCAGTTTTTAACTAGGGTTGAGTGATGGGTAATTACCCGGGTAATTCTCCGGGTAATTACCCGGAGAAATACTAAGTATTTCTCCGTAGAGAAAAATCGGAGAAATACTATTTTTTAGTATTTATTGCAGTTGACCTTCGATATTTTTTTCTGAAAACTGTTTTTTCTGCTGCTCTATTTCGTATTATAGATGGAAAATTTAGATGTCCAAATTCAAGCCCTTTTCCCGGTGTTGGATTACTACAATCGAGTTGAAGAAAGAAATGCAAATGGGAATCAAACAGTGGTCGGTTTGTGCAAGTTCTGCAATGCTGGCTACAAGTCAGATGCGATAGGAATGGAGAAACACTTGGAGTTTGGTTCTTATAAAAAGTATGAAGCGTTCTAATTTTTCTGTTTTTTGCGTTAGAATTGCGTCAAATCGGAGCCGGGGAGGCAATGTTTACTTTCTAATTATGCAGGAGTCACTTCCCGCTTGAGCCATGCTTTTCCTTTACACTATCTAGTCTCCTTTTTAATGTCAAAGGTTCGACTCCAGCTGATACATTTTTTCATTATTTTATTTTTATGCGATTTTTCTTCATTTTTATGCTGATATCTTTAGAATGTTTTTATTTTACAAGTATAAATTGCTTTCTTCATAGAAAATTTTATGGCAATTATGTCGACCAATATCACATCGCCACCAACCATTCACTTTTATTAGGATTAACTATTAACCATCACCTCCCTACTCAGCCAGAATTTTTTGGTTTAGGTATCATCCAGGTGGTTCAGAATTATCCAGGTGTTTTAAGTGATATCCAGATGGTTTGGTACTATCCAGAAGATTTGGGTACCCATACACGTGTTTCGGGTAACATCCAGATGGTTTGGGCACTATCCAGTGGTTTTGTGGTACCATACTGGTGGTTTGGGTTACCATTCAGGTGGTTGGGTACCATCCAGATGGCTTAGGTATCAACAAATAGTATTTTCCGCTTTTCGGGTAATTACCCGAAAGTATTTCTCCGGAGAATTACCCAACCTAGTTTTAACTGACTTCCCGTTTAAAAGTAATTTTGTCCCGTAAAGAAATGATTTCCGAATATTGACCCATGATAGAAATTGAAATAGAAATTCAGTGATGTAGTATAAAAATTATTGAATTTCAGTTATCATGGCAATATCATTTCTGCAAATCAGCATCAAGTCGCCGACTCAGCTCGCGCACAATTTTGGAACTGGAGGGCCTGATGGAATCATCCCGGTAATCAGCGCCTCGAACCAGCAGCTTTTAAACCTCGTCAACTCCCCGCTTCAATCAATTTGAGTCTCGTATCAGCCGAGTGGAAGCAAAGCAAAAGAGCTGTCTCGTCATCATCAACATCGTCGTCATATTCGTCTCATCCTCATCATCATCTCCAATGGCGACCAGTGGTGAACGTGGGTTGACTTTAATTTCTTCTTCTTCTACAGGTCTCCCGATTGAGTGCCCGATGGTAGTGTGGTCAGTATCCCGTAATAATGGTAAGGGGTTCGAGTCCTCCGTTCCGTTGGGTTCTCGAAAAGAAGGTGGATGTTCCCGTATCCCGTAACTCCCATTGTACTCCAATGTCGAGTCTTCAGTAGAGTCTCGTATGGTTAGGTATCGTAGTGGTGACGCTGAGGTTGGGATGCCCGACAAGACAGCAACTCGCGATCGCGGCGATTGCACCTCCTCTGGATTGGGTCTTGTAAATGGTAGCACCGTTACTCCCGTCTATTTCAGCACGCTCCCGAACGAAACTGCGCGAGGTGTTTTGGCCTGGTTGTGCCCAAAAACGAATGTTTTTAACTGTAGCACCGGGTGGTTTCGATCCACCGACCTCTGGGTGGGCCAAGCACGCTCTCCACTGCGTCCCCAATGTTTTTACTGGTAGCACTTATGGCATGCGCGGTGACCGGAGTTGCTCTTGTTAGTATGTGTCCCGAACCTCGTCGTCAGTGGGGGAGTCTCGAATGCGTCGTCAAAAGCGGATGTCCCGATTTCATCTTTATTTTTAGATTTCCCGATTTCATCATCAGTGGACAACCGTATGCATCATCATCAGTGAATATCCCGTTATCTCTTCCGCTGCTGTGGATGGTTCTGCGTGGCGATCTAATCGTCCTTAAATTCCGAATAAATGCTCTCAATGGTGGACTCTCGATGTAACCCGAAACGCCAACATTAATCATTCTGTAGGTGGGTCTCAATATTTCAGGTGTTTGTATCAATGATGAAATCCCTTATCTTCTGTTGCTGTGGTGGTTGTGCGTGGCGAGTTTCTCGTCCTCAAATTCCGAAATCTTCAATTGCTTCAGATGCCCGTAGTTCCGATAGGAACTTTTCGTCAGGCTTTGTCCTGATAGTGTTCGTATGGTGGTGCTGTCCTGTATTTATCGACTAATCGTGTGTCGAACCCGTTATATGTACTGAGTTGCAGAACATCCCGTTAGTATCTCTCGAAAGTGATAGTAGGTGTCTCGGTCGAATCCCGAAATCCCGAATTTGGTCTACCGTTGCGGTCCGACAAAATTCTGTGTCTCCGCACAGAGTACTCGAGTAATTCTTTAGATGAGTTGCATGGTGCGTCCCGAAACCCGGAAATCCCGTATTCTCCGTCAATGTCGTCTCAGATGGTGATGCTATGTGGCTAGATTCTAGTCCTCAAATTCCGAATGTGCCTGTCGTTGCGGTCCGAGAAGGAATGGTGTCCGAATTAGTTAAGCCGTTAAATAGTCCTAGACTATTCCCATTTTCTATAGGAACTCCCAACTCTCTCGAACTCGTCTAGAACTGAAGCATCGATCCCGAAATTTGCTTTAGTAGCGTCCTTGGATACCCGATTGAACGCTCGAATGGACGATCCCGTTTATGTACACGATAATGTGTTGATGCTCGAGAGTGCCCGTTTACTCAGAGATGGCGTTGTAGATCAAATTGATCGAGCCAATGTGCAGTTTCCGACGGATTGAAATGCATGAAATTGCTGGTGATAGCAACCGTTACAGACAATTTCTCGAAATGTGTTGCTTTGGAAACTCAGCATTCCGATCAATTAGGGCTCTCGAACGAAAGGAAACGTCCGATCTCGTCAACTCTCGATAGACATCGTTCTAATCATCAGATATGTCAAAATATGCAGGCTGGATATTAACCAGAGGCAT
>SADC01000186.1:0-148680 GCA_004194705.1 Ditylenchus dipsaci
TACAAGTCCATGTATCACGTACAACCGAGTGAAGCTAATTGGACACAAATCAAAAGTACCATCTGCCATCAATATCCCACATTGAGCCGCAGCCTTGCAATCATCGTCCGAAGCGAATACAACCATCATTTTTGTTTATCGGCAAAGGAAAGCCACCTAGAAACACATCAAGCTACCAAGGGTATCTAAAACAATTAGTGAATACCTCTCAGTGCTTCAGATACAAAAGACAAATAAGTGTTTTCGTATATTTCGGCGGCAAAAAAGGACTCTCGGATCTTAGCAAAAGGATCTTAGCATAGGCACAGGAGCTGGTTGAACTTCACAGCTAAAAGACACAAGTATAGATCTATGCGCTATGCAAAAAAGAAAAAAATACTGTATGCAGTCGATACACCGCAAATAAACCTTCTGGAACTCCCTGTACAGGCGGTAGCCGGCGGTTTCTTTTGATCGCAATCATTTCATTACCAATTTAGTTTGCAGCGGCCTGAAAACCAAAGTGATTCTAATAGTACAGTTGACGCCGATATATGTATGTATATAAAAGCGGCAGAACAACTACACATAACTTCTTGGCCAAGGTAAAGAATAAAATGTAGCTTCCTTTGACATGTGTCCTGAATATCGTCTTAAGAGGTGCATTCTTGTTGTATTGTAGCTTGAAGTAAGCCTGCACATCTTTGATCTTTACTTCTTGTTTTGGCAGCTTCAACTTTTCAACCACATCAGCGTTGGCCCAAGTGAAGTCTTCCATCTAAATAAACCAAAGAAATTTTAAAAGCTCCCAAAAATTCCAAAAAAATTCAACCACAACAGAACAGCTTAAAAGTCTTGAAGAGCTAAATTTAAAAGAAAACGCACACGACCCATGCAGAAAAAGAATGAATTTAAAAATTTGAAATCCTTGGCGTTTCGATAAGGCGTTGAGCAATTTTGTGACATTTGTCCAAAATTGCTCAACGACTACGCACCCTCCAGAATTCTCCGACCTACAGTATCCCAAAATAACCTACAATTTTTCAAAATAAACACTGTTTTGTTTAAAACTTTCGAATTTATATATAATAGAAAAAGTCAAGTGCGGCCTTGCGCCCACCACATACCTTAGAACACGAATCACTCCAAAGTGACTCTGGATGCATGAAGTTGCTTGGAGTTGAGATGCGCACACCCAAATATCTTAGACACAAATCACTCGAAAGTAACTCTGGATGCATAAAAAAAGTATGCATACCAGTGTTTATATGCGGTAGGCCCAGTATTCAAAACTATGTTCAACATATTTTTGTTAGTGGCCCTGTATGATTAGTGCCCCCTTTTATTCCCTTCCTTTCCCAATACAGCCCTAATCCCTTTTAAATTCAAAAGGTGCCAATTTAAATTTTTCAAATTTGACTAAAAACCCATGATAATCCACCCCCCCTCTGTGGTTCGAAATTTTTTTCAGAATCAAAAAAACAGCCGGCTTTTCACATAAGTCGGGGGTCGAGAAACACGAACATGGTTATATCCTCCATCCCGAGCACTCTGCGTGGGGGATTCTATACTCAAGCCGTTCAAGTTTTCGAATACTTTTTTCATGAGGGAGTTGGGAAAACTCGCACTGAGAAAACTCGGCACCGAAAAAAATAAACTAAAGTAGGAAATCAGGAAATCGTGGACAGCCACTTGCGCAAGATAGTAAGTTTGACTTATTTCAGTAAAGTCCCGTATTCAATTAGCGTATTTTATCTCACTCTCACTCCTCGCACTCTCACTTTCAGTGAAAATTCACGCAAATTTAATTTTTTTTAGTTTTAACCAACCAAACCAAGTGGACGTCCACTTGGTGCAAAAAAATCAACGTTTGTTAACTTGTTTTCTGGAACTTGTTTTTTAACTTGTTTCTGGACTGATTCGGCATGCTGAAGATGGTTTGATTGTGGTGAAATGCCGTTTCTGGGCTATTTTTTGAGTTTTGGTGAATTCGAGTTTTGGTAAAATCAATTATTTCCCAAACAGTCGATCTATTTATTTATCACCCAATTTAACGATCACTCTGGGCACCGACCCAGGTGGTCGTTAAATCGTGACTCGACTGTACTCAAAAAAAATACCCTACAAACCTTAGTTTACTATTATCAAACCGTCTTCAGCGGGTCCGAATCAGTCCAGAACACAGAAATCCAGACTACCTGGGTACAACCTAACCAAGTGGTCGTCCACTTGGATCAAAATCTTTTACGTTTTTCATGTTCCAAAACCTATTTTCTGACTAATTCGGATATGCTCAAGATGGTTTGATAATAGTGAAATAAGGTTTTGTATGGTATTTTTCGAGTATTGGGATACATTGATTTAACCAAAACTCGATTTTACCAAAACTAAAAAAAAATACCTTACAAAACGGCATCCTCCACAATATACTATGACGCTGCTCAACCTGTTTGAAACGGTCACTTTTTAGGTCACATTTTGCGAACTTTAATTTTCGAAGTTGGTGTCCTCTGGTAAAAAAATCGCGTGTTGGCTCCTCGAAATGCAATGAAAATCAGACGTTGGTGTTGTGAAAAAAAGTTTCAGTCAAAAAAGTTTAAAATGAGTTTTTTGCAGAAAAAAAAACCCGAAAAAAATTTGGCTCAAAAAAATCGTGTTACCAAAGCGTTTTTTTCGTGCTAAATGTTCGTGCTCAAACAAAAAAATTTCTGGCTCGAAAAATAATTCGTGTTACAAAGCGTTTTTTGCGCTTAGATATCACGAATCAAATGCAAAATCTACCCGCCCTACTGGCGCACCCGTTTACCTTACAGTCATACATACCGTATTTCCTCTAATAAGCGCCCCGGGGCGCTTATTATTCAACCCCCAAAAATTGGAAAATTTGGAATTTGATTTCGAGATTTTTGGTGCTCAACCAAAATCTAAAAAGTGGAATCGGTAGAGCTCGTGGGAGTTAAGAAACGTATCAAACAGCTTTGAAAAAATATTGCTTCTACACTGAGATCCAGACTCTCAAAGTCGAGGGGGCGCTTATTAGAGCGGGGCATTTATTAGAGGAAATACGGTACCTACCTAACCTTCTGGTAGTAGGATACACCTGACTTAAAGCTAGCCAACTCATATTGGTGGTTCGAGTTGCAGTCCAAATTCTCAGTTTTCGTCCTATCAAACTGGGTTTCTGTGCAATTTTAAATCAGGAAAAATGGTTTGTTCTAACTTTGACCAAATTATTGGTTTGTAGGCCATTCTGCTGGATATCCATCTCTGTCCATCTCAGTCAAGGGTACCCAATCCATATTTAGGGTTCGAGTGGCTAAAATTGGAATTTATGTATTATCAAATCGAATTCCCTGCCAATTTTAGGTATTATAACATCGTTTTTTTTAATTATTTATGTTTTATTTTTTAGGCCATCCAGGGATATCTAGGTGGCCAGGTTGGTATGTACCTACCCTGAGTTTTAGGATTTGAGTGGCTTAAACTAGGGTTGGGTAATTCTCGGAGAAATACTTTCCGGGTAATTACCCGGGTAATTACCCGGGTAATTACCCAAGTAATTACCGAGAAATAAGGCCGGAAAAGTATTTTTCCGGGTATTACCCGGGTAATTGCCCGTAATACCCGGGTAATTACCATTCAACCAACCCTAGCTAAAACCACAATTTAGTTATAAAAAACATTACTCCCAGCAAAATTTTAGTTTAGAAGAAACATTTTGTTTTTATTTGTAAAAAAATAATTTTTCAGGCCAGCCAGGTGGATATTCATCTGGCTGAGGGGCTAAAATGGCTAAAAGTAACATAACTTTTACCTCTATATACAGGGCTCCCAAGTTGGCTGATTTATCAGCCATTTGCTGATTTTGGGCCCTCGATGCTGATCATTATTTTTTAGCTGATTTTGGCTGATTTCGGCTAATTTTGGCTGATTTTGGCTGATTTTGGTTGATTTTTACTGATTCAATGAAGAATTGATAAAACGACTAACGATTTTTGGGTAAAATTGCTAAATTTCCGCCCTTTCTATTGAAAAATTTATGCTATAATGTTGTATATTAAAATTTAGTATTGTTTTGTTGTTGATTCATCCCGAATAAAGTAATTTTTGTAACAATTGATACTTATCCCGTTTTATCCTATCCAACCCCCTTCTCACTCCTAAATTTTCGAAAATTTGACCCGAAAACACCTCCGGAGCTTATTTTTTCTGGACAACACGATGCAAGAAGCATATTTAAACACTTCCTGAAAAAAAAATTAAATTTTGTCGAAAAAATAGCCCCCCACCATTTGCGGTTAGATTATCTTTTTAAGGTATTTTTGACCAAATTTTAGCCTTTTTCGAGTCAAATTAAAGTAAAAATGATAGATTTTGAAGAGGTTTTTACTTTATGGGGTCTATCGAAGAAACTCTGGTTTGCATGTGTTTTTATTCAACTAGAGTCACTTTCGAGTGTTTTATGTCTAAGGTATGTGGGTGTGCGCATCTCAACCCCAAGCAACCAAGCCCCCGAAGGTGGCTTGGTTCGCGGTTAAACGGCATAAGTGCCTAACAATATGTGTGGCTGATTTTGGCTGATTTTTGACCCCAAATGCTGATTTTTGAAAATTTTCGGCTGATTTTTAGGTCATCCTACTTAGGAGCCCTGTATATATAACATAAAACTCCCTATAACATAAATTTTGTTTGGTTCTAGCCGAATAAACGCCCTCTATATAACATAAATCTATAAAATTTTTAAAAAAAATCAGTTAATTTCTCTAAAAATCAGATTTATTCAGTCTATATAAGAAATTTGTTTACATTAAGGTGGCGAGGAATCGAAAACAAAAGATTCTTTCGAATCTTTTGTTTTCGATGGTTGATTTATTTTTCGGGATGGCTACTTTATATACATAACCTCTATATAACATAATGTTTTGGCGGTCCTTGAATTATGTTATATAGAGGTTCGACTGTAATCCTATTTGGTACTAAACTAGGACTATTTTAGGACTTTTTAGTCCTGAATATAGTCCTATTTAAAAGGCTTTAGTACCTTTTGCAGTACCCTGCTCTTCTATAAGCAAAAAAACTGGTATCTAGTTTACAATGTCTTTATCTAAACTATGCTAGCCAAAAAAGCACTACAAACAATTCAATTAAGAAATATACTGATTGATTTGTGCAAGTACTATTCATCTGGTCAGCAACCTGGTTGAATGGTTCATTTGGTACTTCAGCATCCTTTAAAAAACATTACTAATATATTTACAGTCAAACTTCTCTATAAGCTACACTCTCTATAAGCTACACCTAAGTCCGTCCCAAGCAGGGTATATTTCGTATAATATACCCCCTATATAAGCTACACCTCTCTATAAGCTACATCTAGGATCGGTCCCGAGGTGTAGCTTATAGAGAAGTTTGACTGTATATTCTTTTTCAGACTGTTTTAAAAACTTATGGCTCTTTGTGTAGAAGTGGAAAGGACCCTGCTCCGGAAAAAAACTGACGCTACTCGTTTTAAACCCCCCCCCCCCTCAATAACTTTTTAAGGTTAACTACAGTGTTGTAAATCTTGGCACCGGCTAAACTCCAGGCACCTGTTTCTAGCAGTTATTAGTATTACCCACCTTGGTGCCGCGTATTATTAGGTATCTCGGACATTGGCACCGGGCTGGGAATAAAAAAGATTATCATCTAAACCTTGGTACATAGCGCACCGGCATGGCACCTAAACAATTTTACCGTAAAATTCTCGTGTAAATCGTTTCGGTGCCAAGCCGGTGCCGCTATGTAATGTAAAAAGGTTTAAATGACTAATTTTTTTATTCCTAGCCGGTGCCGATGTTAGAGAGACCTAATAATCCGCGGCACCGGCTCGGTAATACTAATAACTCATAGAAACAAGTGACTGAAGTTTAGCCGGTGCCGAGATTTACAGCATTACTTACCTAAAACCATATTTTTTTTGAAAAAAGCTGAAGTTTGAGGGACCGCAGAACAAATCTTTATTGTTTGCTGTTCCTGGGTTTGACGGTGAGCCTCAGAGAAATAATACATTAAGGGAGCCCAACCATCTGAATAAGTGGCCTCTGTTTTGTCCCTTCCCCTCCCAATACAGCCTTTGTCCCTTTCAGAATAACTATTCTGGTCATTTCATGGCAAAATTTTGCATAAAAATGGTTTTTAGACACTTTTAAAAAATCTTGAAAACTGCCTGGTTCCCCCTGTTGATTTTTTTTTAATTTTTAAACTTTTTGGCTTTGACTTAGGCGCTGGGTGGCCAGCGGTAAAGCCTTTTTTTTCGATGGGACACCCCAAGACATACAGAGCTAAACTTACTGGTGCAGGCTCACAAATTTTGATGTGATCGTTGCCTATTAAAGTCACAGTCAGTTTGCAGAGGTCGTGTCTGCTATGGAAGTCTGGAATGAAGCCATATGCTTTAAGTGTCTCATTCAGCTGATAATATCGGCAATGAAACGGCGTTTTTCTCCATAGCAAAACGCATCTCACTAAAAAGTAAAAATAATCTTGTTTTTCATTTTCGACTGATAAAGAAGTGAAAAATTCCGTCGAGGGATTTACCAATAATAAAATCCCACCATATTATATTTTTTCTCACTATTTTTCTCAAACTTTTATTTTTAGTCTTTTTGTCTATTTTTAAGTTTGAAATTTGTAACCCTTTGGATTCTGGTTATCAATAACAATTGAATCAATTTCTTTATTTTTTTTCCAAATTTTATAAAACACATTAAGCCAGCTGTTAAGGGGGGGGGCGTGCAAATCCTAATGCGAATATTTTAAACACTCAAGTTCGATTCCCAGTATGTGCATAACATATTTTTTACGCTACATTTTAGTAACTTTACTGACTTCCAGTACCAAAAACTTTCAAGAAATCGATTGCAATCGTTTCCAGCCCTGATTAACCGTCAGCAACTGCCCTAATTTTGCGATTCCAAGCAAATGACCATCAAAATAAAGGGAAACCGGCCCAAATGATGCGTACTTAGTTTTATATCGCCTCAACCTTTACTAATTTTTTTTCATTTATCAACACGTTTAGTGATTTTTTAGAGTCAGAATATCATGGAGAACCAGATAGAATTTTCACACACCAGAATCACTTCAGAAAAACAAGGTAGCTAGCAAAGGTTTGACTAAGGAACAAAAGAGTAACATTGAGGGGCAGCATTTTGGAATCATTCTGGAACTGAGGTTTTTTGCAATTTTAATTCATATGCCCATTTACAACCATACGCTGAGAATGACGCCAACAAGCAGGGCTACATTTAAGTATGAGGTTGTAAATCATCATGTAAATTAATCTTCCAAAAAATGTTACTTCTAAAATAATACCAAAAAGTTCTGGGATAGTCCAAGGTAGAATGGCATGGAAGTGGACATGGTTGAATGTTTTTTGAGTTTTATTAATTGAGTTTTATGTTTTATTTTTAACTTTATCTTAGCTTTTTCTCTGCTTGATGTCTCAAATGAAAGCCTAGAATCTTGGCTACATTTCAGTATATGAAACGCGTGACTTGTAGAAAAGAGTCAGAAAAAATAAATCAAACCAGCCAAAGAAAAACCCCCAAACGAACGATTTTTGTAAATTTAGCAGGTCTTAGCCTGCAAATCAGTTCCAGCAAATTTTGAAATCATGATCTGATGATTTTGTTGGATAGCGAAGAGTATAAGGATCATTTTGACTACTAACTTGTGAATTAAAAAAAATAAAAAGGGTATTTAAACCTGAGAGGTCAAAATATTCGCATTATGATTTGCTTCGTGTGGAGACTATGTCCTAAAAAGGGGAGGAGCTATTTAGGTTTGTCATGGCGCAGTGCGTAAGCGTTTGCGTTTTTGGCCCAAAATGGACGGTACTTTTTTCTGCCGTAAATTACTTTTTTCTGCCGCCAAATTTGAGATCCCCCTAATTACTCTTTTTTGCCCCCAAATTACTTTTTTCTGCCCCAAATTACTTTTTCTGCCCCCAAATTATTTTTTTTCTGCCCCCAAATTTTCAAAAAAATGCCCGCAAATTTTTCTTTAATGGGTTCAGGGCTAATTCACTGTCCCCTACTTAAAAAAGGGGTACATGACACTTCTGTCCCGGACATTTCTGTCCCGACACTTCTGTCCCGACAGTTCTGTCCCGGACAGTTCTGTCCCGGACATTTCTGTCCCGGACATTTCTGTCCCGACACTTCTGTCCCATTTCCAAATTTACTTATAATTTGCATATTAACCAAAATTTTAGTTTTAAATCTGAAAAACCATCATCCAAGATTGTTTTATTGTGTGTATGAGTAAAACAATGTTACAATAATAAACTAGAAAAGCGCCAGTTGCATTCGCTGCATCTCCACACACTAAATCCTGACTTTAAGGTTGCATAAAAGCTTTCCTTATATCACTTTCTAAGTAACACTACCTAGGTATCACTACATAATTACCACTATCTGAGTGCAATCACCTTGGTACCTTCGCCTGAATACCCCTTCTAGTTCTCCTCCATCTTGATACCATCCACTTAGATACCCGCTCCGGAGTATACCTCATCCGGATATACCCTCCTGAGGATCCCCTTCTGAATATTCTTCCCTGAGTACCATCAACTGGGAGCGCTTTCTTAAATATCACCACGTAGTTACCTCATCCTGGACGCCACCACCTCACCTAGGTACCCCTTTCTGGGTATTCCCTCTTGGATGCCACCACCTTAATACTCTTTCTGGGTGGTCTCCTGCTTACCCCTTCCTATGTGTCTCACTCTGGCTACTTTTAAATAGGTGTCCTTGGTTGATTATCACTCAGATTTTCCGCAGGTTTCAAACTTAAATTTAGGATAATATGCAAATTTTAAGTAAATTTGGAAATGGGACAGAAGTGTCGGGACAGAAATGTCCGGGACAGAACTGTCCGGGACAGAACTGTCCGGGACAGAACTGTCCGGGACAGAACTGTCGGGACAGAAGTGTCGGACAGAAATGTCCGGGACAGAAGTGTCCGGATCCCTAAAAAAGTAATTTGGGGGCAAAAAAGAGTAATTAGGGGGATTTCAAATTTTGGGGCAGAAAAAAGTACCGTCCGCCCAAAAGGACGGTACTTTTTTGGGGTAGAATACCTTAAAGGGGGGGGGGAGCCATTTAGGTTTAAAAAAGTGGCTTCCATGACTGCCCTACGACCGGGTACACATTATGACCGGGTACAACGACCGGGTTGAGCACTTTTGGTTGAGCACCCGAAAATCTCGAGATTGAATTCAAATTTTTCGGATTTTCAGGGGTTTGAAAAATAAGGCGGCATGCCGCCTTATTACAGGAAATACGGTAATTCTATAATTTAAAAAGTTATGAAAAAGCACTGAAAAAAAGGGCGCCGGGCACCGGCTCCCGACTACGCAATTTTCGAAATTGGCGCCAGGCGCCGGCGCCCTAATTTTTTCAAAATTTTTCGGGCGCACACCGCGCCAGCGCCGGCGCCCGTGCAAGTATTCCTGCAACATCAAAAAACACCATTTTGGGCCAAAAACGCAAACGCTTACGCACTGCGCCATGGAAGTCACTTTTTCAAAACTAAATGGCTTCCCCTCCCCCTTTTAACAGCTTTCATCCCTCCTTTAAAATACTTTTCAATACATCATTTTTTGAAGACTGCTTTTTGTATGCAATGTATGCAAGGTTTTGGTTAAAATACCTTAAACTAGACCCCGCTATAGGACACCCGCTATAGTGACACTCTCGCTATAGTGACACACTAGGCCGTTCCCAACAAATAAAATACCCTCAATATAGTGACACATGTCAAGTTTTGTTCATTAAAGTTGCAACTTTAAGTGAAATTTCTTTTAAAAACGAATTTTAAGCTCTCGGTCAATTGCTTCCATACTAATTACGGGTTTTTATTTGTTTTCGTAAATTAAATCGACAGGCGACTGTATTACCATATGCTAAACCTCGACATAGTGACACCTTTCAAGAATTTTTTCGAAAACCCTCGCTACAGTGACACCCCGTTATAGTGACACCCTCGCTATAGTGACACCCCAAGGCCGGTCCCGAGGGTGTCACTATAGCGGGGGTTGACTGTAGCCTAAAATTTCAACTTAAAGGAGCATGCTCGTCGCCGATGAGAGTATCTGGCGGGTACCAGGTCAATTCAAAAAAGAATTATTTTGAAACGCAGATTTGTAGAGTGTCCTTTTGTGATAAGCAATAAAAAATAACTCTATCACCAATAAATAGCATCGATGGCTCATTGGGAAAGCGGCGGCGTAGTGTTAAAGTCGGTCGTTGCTTCGATTCTAATTGGAGTAACATTTTCCCTTCATTTTTACAAAAATACGATATTTTGCGTTTGAATTGACTTGGTACCCGCCTTTCGAAATATTGTCATCGGCGGCGAGCATGCCCCTCAAAAAGTAACCTAAGAGTGGTCGGCAAAAAGTTCATCAAAATACAAGAATTTTAACAGCTCCGTTGTGGATGCTGACACCTCATCACTTGTATACAAAATATTACTGGTCTTTTGTTTTCACAATCAGCTGTCTAGCCTGCATTTCCAGTGTCATATAGTGACCGTCTTTACATAAATCAGAATGATGCTCTTCAAAAATGTAATGTTTATCATCAGGCATAAAACAAATGGTCATTCTGTAATATAAAATTGCAAACCATATTTAATGCGACAAAAATATTGGCTAAAGTGTGCTACCCGAGGTGTGTTTCGAGAAAGTGAGTAATTTTTTCCCTATTTTCAGAAAAGGGTGGCGGTTTATCGAGAGGCGCGGGTCTTTACGGCAAAAGTGTTACCATTCCGAAAAACGACCGGTAAAATCAGAATCCTTGCGATATTTCGGATTAGACTGACGAATCAGGTTTGGCAAAATATTTTAAAAATCGAGGTAAAAAAAGTGTCGGACCCAAGGTGGGAACGAACTTTTGGGGGGCGGTTTATCGAGAGTCGACTGTATTCACAAAAAATTAATTCGACTCTGGCGGATAATGGAAAAGAGCTAGAAAGAATCTGCTTGAAATTCTAACAAGGTTGTAAGTTGTAAGCTCTTGTAAGTTGAAAATTGGCAAAAGTTCCGCTCGACCTTTGAAGTGCTAATAAAAAATTTCGACAAAACTATTACATCCATTAAAATTTAAGCTCAGTCAGTTATTTTTAAAGTTTTTCGGCGCTAGCGTAATATACCACTCCTTTCAATAATTTAGGCCCTTAAGGCTGCAAGCTTAGGTTTAGGCTCAGGGTCTGGTCCTTACTAATATCGGCTTTTTCAAAATGATGGTTTCGGATAAATATAAAATGATAAGGGGCTATATTACACTAGCTTTGGGCAGAGAGGGGGTGGCGGGGAGGGGGTGGGCGTAGTGTAGGAGCTAAATTACACTAGCGCCAGCTTTTCACATTCATTTGGGATTGAAGCCATGACTTTTACATGTAACTTGTGTACGATCTACTAAAATACACTTGAAAACACTCGAAACACACCTCAGCTTATGTCCTTGTAAACATACCCATCCATGCAACTAGTCTCTGGCTCAGCGCAAACCAAAAAGGCACTAACTGTATCTGCTTTAGTCCATCTGCCTGGATGACTAGACCAGTTTTCAACTAATTTTGGTATCGGTAGCAGGGCATTATAGACTCTAAATATTTTTTTTCATCGAAATGATAACTAAAAAGCAGTCAGATAAAGAAAAATAGAACGCTACTTTTTTCATCTTTATCAAAAAACTAGCGCAGCAGGCAGGACAGGAATCCTGTTACGAATTCCTGTTAGTTCTTCGAAACTGCAATGCCTATATTCGTTCTTTTCTAGCCTGTGATTAATATTCTGCTTTTTTCGTGGTTTTTGTTGTCATTCTTTTGCTCATGCCTCAAGCCAGTGGGATACACAGAAATTTCTGACGGGGGAGGGATGTGCAGATGACACCGAAATTTTTTAGGCTATTTTACTAATACCTCTTTTCAAAATTTAATAGTCATCTTTCATACAAAGCTTTAAAAAAATGAGGGTGGGCACTGATAAAGAAAAAAATATGACTGGGGAGGGTCGGGTATCACGTGCTATAATTTTTAAAAATTCAAGGCTAAATCAGGATATACAGATGCCCTGATTTATCAGATATTTTTTTCGTAATTCAAATGCTGATACAAAAATCAGGAATTTTCGTATCCCTCAGTTAAAGTGCACAGATCTTCTAATTCATAATGAAATTTCTGATTTTTTATATCTGCTTTTTAAGACACAAATCCTGATTTGCGATTTTGAATCGATTTAGATTTATAGATAGATTCAGGAAAGTAAAAGCCCTTTCAATAAGTGAAATTTTTTAAATTTGCTTCGTAAAAAAAACTTTCAAGCGATAGCCTACTTCTGGCCTTTAGCATTGCAGCTTTCAAACTGCTCTGGAACTACATCATAAAACAATGTAGTGGAATCGTTGTCAGGAATATGGTAAGAATAAACACCGTCTCTTTCCGAGACTAATACAGCGTCAAGCGCCAAAAACATGTAGTTAAAAATAATAATGGCATCAACTATCATATTTTTCAGGCTATTTGTTACTTTAAACAGCATATGATCATACTCAGCCATTGATTTCCGTTTTTTTTTGAAATAAAGTGATGATTAGTAAAAGTTATAAGCGGTTTTCAGTATGTTGAATCATTTTTCCCAGAAAAAAATTCTATGGTGTTTTTGGAGTGACCATGCCCCAGTTTATAATTTCGTTCTCTTTTTCTGTTAAATTGGAACTAACTTCAAAGTATGAAAATAAAATAGGAGATAACGAAATTTCGCAGCAAATTCTCGTAACTTTGCAGCGAATTCTCGTGATCTTGCAGCAAACAGTGATTTCTCGCTTCTCCATACGACCCTATTCTACGGTCTTCTATCCAATTTTTTGTGGCTTTGAGCCACTAAACAATAAGGATCATGGTTACTGCACGAATTATCATGGTTCTTTCAGTGATTTGTGCTGTTTTTCATAGACTCGGCTCACATTATCCTTGGGCCTATTTCACCTTGGTTTCCGCCCGATATACACACTTTTGACGGTTTATTTTCTTTTTTTCAGGAAAATTTCACGGACACAAATAAGAAGATCTGAGAACCCATGTCGAAGATGTCCGAAAATTGTTGGATGATGGCAGTGGTTGGCTTAATATTTCGCTTTTAAGCCATTAGACGCTTATCAAGTCAGAAACTTTTTGGGTTGTATGTGGTCAAAGTGACACTCTCTACGTGCCTTCGTGCTCCATACCCATGGAAGCATGGCTAAGCTTGTGTAACATAACTGTCGGAGTATGACAGCTTCATGCAAGAGGCTGCCTAGCGAAAATTTCTTGCTACTTTTGCACTTTACACACCCCCCCCCCCCCCCCCACCATCCATCCATTTTCTGTAAATAACTTTATTGTGATGAAAATTAGTGACGATTAAAATTCGCAAACATATAGCTCTGAAATTTGTGAACATAGTGAAAAGAAAATATCTGGTCCGTGAAAATTCTTTCTCCGAACATAATCTGACACATAGCTCAAGAAAAGTTCCCTCACTGTCCCGAATTCTTTTTTGTGCCGTAATTTGTATTTCCGCCATTCCTATTCGATCTTCTGTGTGTGAGCCCCTGTTTCTGGATCGACGAAATTGATAGAATGGTCAACGGTCAAATGGCTGTATTCTTCAGGCAGACGCTTAAGTAGACTATTACCGGCTCGTGGGAGGAAGTGGGGTTGTTAAGTGCAAAAGTGACAATTTACTGTTATGATATTTACTTTGCTCGATTTCAGGTCTTCTCGGCAATCAGTATTTTCAAGCGAAAATAGTTAGGAATGCTATTTTACAGTAGCGTGGCCAGGCAGGGAGGCAAGGATGGGCCAAGTGACCCTCCCTCCCCCTCCCCTCGTCAGATTTTTAGTAAATAAAGCATGACCCTAGTCGCGTATTCCAGCGTTCATGGTGGCTGATCTGGAGGTCAGCTTCTTGAAAGTACAATTTTTGTGGGTATTTTAAAAATTTAATTAGGTTAGCCTTTTTCGGATTTTGGAGTTACAGTTGAACCTGGATAACCGGACACCCCAAAAAGTTCATTCCCAGCTGGGTCCGACACTTTTTTTAGACCTTTTTTTCGAATGTTTTTGTCAATTCTGTTTTGACAGTCTGGTCGCAAATATCGCAAGGATGCCGATTTTACCGATCGTTTTCAAAATCCAAAATCTTTTCAATCTTAAAAATGCAAAACCTGGATAACCGGACACCCTTTTTCAGAAATAGGTGTCCGGTTATCCAGATTTTGCTTTTTTAGAGTAAAAAGTTTTGGATTTTGAAAAACGATCGGCAAAATCGGCATCCTTGCGATATTTGCGACCAGACTGTCAAAAAATAATTGACAAAGCATTCAAAAAGAGGTCTAAAAAAGTGTCGGACCCAGCTGGGAAACGAATTGTAGGGGGTGTCCGGTTATCCAGGCTCAACTGTAACTTTTTTACTCAAAGCAATCTGGTCGCTTATTTTTGTGATTAATTTTTGTTTGAAAAAAAAACTATTTGATTTACCGCAAAAGTTCAGTTGCGTAGCTCATTGATTTTCAATTAGAATAAATGCCAAATATTGTGCGTAAGCATAAAATGCCTATTGCTATTGAAATACTTTCAGAAGTTATTTTGTTTCTCCCTGTTCTTCAAGACAGAATTCATGGAGTCGTGAATAATGATTTGATGCGAGTAGCCACTGCTTCTCAAGTTACCAAAAGACTGGCAATAGATCACTTCCAAGCACTAAGCAAACTCGTTGGTTTAAACGCTTCTAAAAATAAAAATTGTTTTTTTTTAATTGAATGATATGATTTGTATAGAGTTGTTTTTATGGTTCGATCAAAATTGTTTTGATATTAAGACAAAAGGCAAACTTTTTTAAAATTTAAAGCTTTTGATTGATTTTGACCAAATCGATTTTGAAAATTTTTATTTTGACCAAGAATATGACGTCTCAATTTCTGGTTTCATAATACTAGTTTTATCTCTAAATAAAGAATATGGTAAGACTGCAACCTCAAAACTGCAAACGTTTGATAAAAAAAATATATTGTTGACTTTAAAAAGAAGGAGATACCGTATACAGTCGAGTCCCGCTAACCCGGCACCCCAAAAAGTTCGTTCCCGCCTTGGGTCCGACACTTTTTTTAACCCAATTTTCGAAGTATTTTTTCAATTGTGTTTTTACAGTCTGATCGCAAATATCGTGAGGATTCCGATTTTGCCGATCGTTTTTCAAAAACCTAATATTTTTGGCTCTAAAAGACCAAAACCCCGCTAACCCGGCACCATATTTTTAAAAAGGGTGCCGGGTTAGCGGGGTTTTGGTCTTTTAGAGCCAAAAATATTAGGTTTTGAAAAACGATCGGCAAAATCGGAATCCTCACGATATTTGCGATCAGACTGTAAAAACACAATTGAAAAAATACTTCGAAAATTGGGTTAAAAAAAGTGTCGGACCCAAGGCGGAACGAACTTTTTGGGGCCGGGTTAGCGGGACTCGACTGTATCTTCTAATAAGGTTTCAACCTCCTAATGGATGTTGAAAAAAAGGCCCCACCTCAAACAGGCCTAAAAGGCATATTTTAATAAGGCCTCACTCCGAAGAGGGGTTGAAAAATAAGGCCCATGGGTCCTCATTAGAAGATATACGATATGTAAAAATCCTAACACACTTAAAAAGGCATGCTTACGCTGATAAGAGTTGGTGCCTGGGAATCAAAAGTTTCTTTCCCTAATCATTGAACTTCTGTACGGATTTTTAGCTTGATTTCTGATAAAATAAGGCCTAAAATTTTAATTTATGTATAGTTTAGTCAGAAACCAAGTTGAAAAATCCGTACAGAAGTTCAATGATTAGGATAATTTTTGAATTCCCGGACACCACTTCTTATTAGAGTAGGCATGCCCTTCAAGATGAGGGTGAGGATAGTTATTAGAAAGGGGCTGGGCTCAATAGATTTTTAATAGAGTTTTTACGGATAGCAGATACAGCATAAATTAAAAAAATATTTATTTGAGATGGACTACAGCTTGAATAAACTAAGAACTAAGAATTGGGCTATGGAAGATACTATCAAAAGCATGCAAAAGGCAATTCAAGAAATGCGAGCCTCCATCAAGCAATTGCAGGATGCTGCTATAGGCCACGAAAATACTCTGAAACAGTAGAAGATTTGCTCTAACTCGTCGTCAAATTACTGCTAGGCAACTACTAAAAGTCTAAAAACTTTCTTCGACCTTTTTACTTTTGCTATACTTGTATTTGTTTGTTTCGGATTTGATATTTAATTCCAGTTTTAATAAAAGAAAAAACCTCGTGAAATAATGTTTGAATATTTGAAAGCTAAAGTTTACTTTTAATAGAAGCATGACGCTTAAAGAAGGACAGACGGGGGGGGGGGTTGGTTTTGGTATTTCGACTAGAAAATATGTTTTTTCGAACCTCAGTTAATTTTATTTTTCTTTTTAACCTCTAAATTTTTTTTATATTATGATATTACTATGAATCCACCCAACAAAAAACACATCGGATCAAAATTTCGAAAAAAAAAAATTTCGAAAAAATTTGCCCTGGTCCAATTTTTGGGCTCCCTGGTAGTTTTCAAAAATGTCTCAGAACTTACGTTTTTATCGGTGCTCTAGCATACATAATTATGAAAATTTAAGTTCTGAGACAGTTTTGAAAACTACTAGGGAGCCCCGAAAATCGGACCAGGGCATACTTTTTCTGATCCGATGTGTTTTTTGTCGGGTAGATTCATGATAACATCGATTGGTGTAAAAAATATAAGGGATTCAAAACAAAATTTAATTAACTTAAGCTTTCAAAATCCCATTTTCTAGTCATAATTTTTTCGCCCTCCCCTAAAGTCTGTCCTCCTTTAATCCCCACGACCGTTTAACCCCTAAGATGTTTATGCATAAAGCAGGCCTAACCATGGTTTGCACTTTTTTAAAGGTATGTCTTAAAATGACTTTCTACACTAGTACAAATAAATTTTGTGTTTGTACGGCTAGGTAGGCTAGACCAGCGTGAGGACGAATCGATCAAGAGATTCCGGCTGTACTTCATTGGTAACGCGCCATTTCGTAACAGCTTCATTTGGTAACGGGCTGATTTCGTAACCGGCTTATTTCGTAAGAAATGGTTATAACAAATTTTTTCGTAATGCGAGATTTCGTAACAAACATTTTCGTAACAGTGATACCTAATTTGATTTAATCTAATTCACAACTTTTTCAAACAACAGGGGGACCAAGGCAGTTTTTTAGTTTTTTTTCGAAATTTTTTAGATTGTGTCCGAACCATCCCAAATTACTTATGCCATCCGTAATTTAACCCAAACCATCCCAAATTGCTGAAACCACCCAAATCATCCCAAAGCATCTAAAAGCACCTTATGCTCTCCGAGCCCCGTTAAGCACCTAGTGACCAGGACCATGAATCGAGGTCGTCAACTCGGGACTGATTGCATCCAGAGGAGTTCGAACCAGCAACCTTGGTGATAAATATATGGACCTCTACACCACTCAAACACTCAAAATTATAATAGAATCAAAAGTATGCGCCCAGGTGGATTCGAACAAACGTCCTCTACATCACTCCTTAGAATCGCTCAGAAATCCATCAAGCGTGACCAAATCAAACCAAGTGGTCGTGCACTTGGATTAAATTTTTTTTTGACGTTTTCGGGTTCCAAAACAATTTTTCTGTGCTCATTCGAGCATGTTGAAGATGGTTTGACAGTGGTGAAATCACGTTTTATCAAGAAATTTTTGAGTTATTATAAATTTAAAATTTTGATTTTGATAAATCAAGAATTTAAGATAACTAAAAATTTCTCCATAATACGTAATTTTACCACTGTCAAACCATCTTCAGCATGTTTGAGTTGGTGCAGAAAAATTGTTTTGGAACACGAAAACGTGAAAAATAATTTTTGATCCAAGTGGTCACTCTGGAATCCAGAGTCTGGATGAAGTTCTGAGCAATTCTAATGGGTGATATAGAGCTTGCTGGTTCGAATCCACCTGGGCGCATTTCTTATTTTAATATAATTCAGATATAAAAGCAAGCATTTGACTTTTCAGGTCGTTTGGGTGAATATATCTCTACTCTGGAGTTACCTGGATATCAACCTGTTCAGGTGGTAGCCACCCAGGTTTGGGGTCGGGTAGGTAAAATCGCACTTTTGGTCTTAATAAGCCCAATTCCTCACAAATTTTTTAGTTTGGAAAAATGGATTTTTTTATTTAAATTACCTTTTTATTTTTAGGCCATCTAGGTGGATATACACCTGACCAGGTAGTACCTTGAATTTGGAGTGTGTAAAATCGCAATTTTGGACTTAATGAACTCAATTCCTCACACAATTTTAAGTTAGAAAAATGGTTTATTTTTTATTTTCAAGAAATTTTAACTGTTAGGCTACTCAGGTAGATAACCACCTGACCAAAAAGTACTCACTGCACATTTTGGGTTTGCGTGGGTGAAATATTGATTTTGGTCCCAACAAACCTAATTCCCGACACAATTTTAGGTTGGAAAAATGGGCTATTTTTCATTTTTAAGAAATTTTTATTTTTCAGGTTTGGGTTTGGTTTGGAATTATTAAGGCACTTTGAGGTATTTTGGTTGGTTGCGATGCTTTCAAGTGGTTTGGACACAAAATAAAAATTTTCAAAAACCTAAAAAAAACTCCTTGGTCCCCCCTGTTATTTGAACAAAGTTGTAAATTAGATCAAATTGAATTAGATAGTAGCCTTGAAATCACTGTTACGAAAATGTTTGTTACGAAATCTCGCTGTTACGAAAAAAATGTTACGAAACGAATCTATTACGAAAACTTGCGTTACGAAAAAAATGTTACGAAATCAAGCTGTTACGAAAGAAAGCCGTTACCAAATGAAGTTGTTACGAAATGGTGCGTTACCAAATGAAGCGCAGCCGAAATTTCATTGAAAAACATTGCCTCTGCCTTGATATAAAGACCTTCAAAGTCGAGGGTGGCTCTAATAGAGGAAATACGGTATATAAGTCTGGCCAGGTAGCTAATCTAATGATGGACAGATGTGTCCCATGTGGTCTAGTGGTTAGGATTCGTGGTTTTCACCCACGCGGCCCGGGTTCGATTCCCGGCATGGGAATTCCTTTTTGTATTTTGAGTTTTCAGTGCGGGTATTATATGCATTAAAAAATCAAACCGCAGAAGCTTAACATTGAGCTGTATATAAAAGTTTGCTCTACTTGGATACACCTTAAAGGGGGGGAGGGTACCTTTACGGCAACTTTTTGACATCGACTGCTACTTCATTTCAGATATACTTTTTTCACATATTTTGTTTTCTTATCTCAGATGTTTTCTAACAATTTTGTAGCTGAGATTTTTTTCTATCGGTCGAGTGGTCAAACAGCCTGGTTGAAATTTTTTTTGAGGAAACCAAGTGTAAAGTAAAAAAAATGCGGTTTTTCAGTGTGAGGTTGGTGTGATTTCCTCAAAAATATTTTCCCTACACCTTTTAGAATTCCCTTTTAGAACTTTATAATTCTCTTTTTTGTGTTTATTAGCTGGTACCGAATTTTTCTAATAGAGCCATTGGCGGTTATATTTTTTGGATGCCCGAAAATATGAAAAAATTTGAGTCTTTCTTGAGACTTCCGAGTGAAAATACAAAATTTAAAAAGCAGAATCGGTAGATATTGTGGCAGTTGAGAAAATGCATTCAACCGCTTTGCAATTATACTACCTTAATTGAGATCATAAAATAAAAATTTGCCAGACCAAAGAGTTTTAATTTTTAATTGCGACAAGCTGTATTCATATTCATATCTTTGTTGGTATTTTTAGTCAAGATCCAATTTTATTTTAAACTGACGCAATCAACACACAAATGATAATTATAAGCACTACTCCTGAGGTCAAGCAACAAATTATTAGGCCAATTTGCAATGTGTTTATCTAAAAAAAGTCAGTATCATTTCCTAGCTCACAACAGCCAAACATACCAAAGAAGATTTATTTTCTTCCACATTGACCGTTTTGTCGTCTAGAAAGTTGTTGTGACGTGCTTTAGCCAGCGAATTAACTCCAAATCTTGAAGTTTCATTCAAGGCTCTTTTTGTCATTAGAACAATGTTTGAACTTTGTTCTGATTTTTTCCATTTATTCCTTACCCTTATAATTTCTAGTAAAATAAAAGATATTAGCACCACTGCCAAATAAATAAAAAATAAAGTTTTAGCAAGAGCAGGATCTGAGAATAAAGAAATAAATTGCGTAACAGCTGCAAAAATTGTGGTGCCTGAAAAGTCAAAAAACAAGATCAGAAATATGGTAGATACAGAAATTAGTCCTTCAAAAATGTTTGCTTAAAAAATCACCTTGCACCGGGTGCGGAAAAGTTCTTGCGGTTTTCGAAAGGTTTGAATGTTTAGGCATGAAAAAAGGGAAGATAAAAATCTTGTTGCAGCAAAAAATTTGTATCGCAGCAAAAAAAGTATTTTTTGCAGCAGACCAAATTTGCAGCAAAAAAAGGCCTTTTGAGAGCGAAAAAAGTCTTTTTGCAGCACGGAAAAGCTTTGCCTTGTGAAAAATATTTCAAATTTTTTTCCAAATATACAGTTTACAGTCGACACTCGATTCAAGGACACCCCAAAAGTTCGTTCCCCAGCTCGGTCCGACACTTTTTTAGCTCGATTTTCGAAGCTTTTTTAAAATTCTGTTTGACAGTCTGGTCGCAAATATCGCAAGGATGCCGATTTTGCCGATCGTTTTTCAAAATCCAGAAAATTTTTCTTCTAAAAAAGCAAAACCTCGATTTAAGGACAGGCTTTTTCTAAATCTCTGTCCTTAAATCGAGGTTTTGCTTTTTTAGAATAAAAAGTTTTGGATTTTGAAAAACGATCGGCAAAATCGACATCCTAGAGTAGTATACAAAAGGCGGGTTCTGGACAACTCATTCACGAAATTTTTTTGGTCAATAAAAACAGATGATTTACGCATAAAACACAAAATATTCAGCATATATGTGATCAATTTCAACGTAAAAAAAGCTATAGTTTTATGAATTCTTGTGATGAAATTTTTTCTTAAACACTATAATTTGTATAAAAGATGTATTAAATCACATTTGTGTTTTAATGAATAATAAGCATGTTTTTCATGTAGAAAGTGTGATAAATAAAATTTGTCATGAATAAGTTACTTGGCTGGTTTGAGTTCATGAGTTATAGTGTTTTTGAATAATTCTATGTTTTTATGAGAGAATGTGTGAATAAACTATATCTTATGGTGAAAAAATTCATGAAATGACGAGCTTGTAACCAGATGAATTAAATAAGCAATGTGGATAAGAATGATGATAATAAGTAATTTTAATTACATGATTTTGATTTAAATTAAATTATAGTGTTTGAGAAAAATTTCATTCACAAGAATTCATAAAACTATAGCTTTTTTTACGTTGAAATTGATCACATATATGCTGAATATTTTTGTGTTTTATGCGTAAATCATCTGTTTTATTGACCAAAAAAATTCGTGAATGAGTGGTCCAGAACCCGCCTTTTGTATACTACTCTAGCGATATTTACGACCAGACTGTCAAAACAGAATTTTAAAAAAGCTTCAAAAATCGAGCTAAAAAGTGTCGGACCCAACTGGGGAACGAACTTTTGGGGTGTCCTTAAATCGAGAGTCGACTGTATAAAAGTTTTCTGGAAAATTCGAAAAAATGTTAGCATTTGGCTCCGAACACTATCTAGGTCATTTTGAAAATTTACAAGCATTTTCGTCACTTTCACTGGTCAAAAGTTAAATTAAGGGTTTGCGCTTGAACAATATCTTAGCAAGAGGTCGTAGCGCAGTTCAAAAGCTACAAAACTGATTTTACAGAATTATTTTTAAACATCTGAGTATTGAGATATGGCTTCTTGAAAAAATTAATTTTCTTCAAAACGAGCAGAGATCCAGGTTTTTTAATTTTTCGGATTTCCAGTAATTTTTTTATAAAAAAAGTTTTTTTCCAAAAGGCCATTTCTCAACATTCAGATTTTCGAAAATCATTCTGTATCATAAGTTTTGTAGCTCTTGAATTGTACTACAAGAAAATTCAAATTTAAAGCTTAAGTTCTTAATAAAACTGCTGACCAGTTAAAATGATGAAAAGGCCTGTCGAATTCTCTGAATGACCTCGCAGTTGTTTGGAGCCAAATCTTGACTTATCTATAGTAATATGGGAAAGTTATTATTACTGTTAAAAAAAGGAAAAGCTTCGCTGTGAAACTGTATAGCTGGAATAATTCTTTGGGATATTTTTTATGCCTAAACATTTGCTTCAAAGGACCGCGGGAAATTTTCCCGCACCCGGTAGTTGCCAAAACTAGGTTGGGAGAGGACTTAAAGGGAGGGTGAAAGCTGTTAAGGAGATAGTCTCGACACGAAAAGATTCATCCAAGTTTTGTGTTTTACGAATGTTAGAGACATATTTTGCAAAATTAAAAGTTGGATCAGCATCATCAATATCAGAATTTTAAAATTCTCTTAAAAAATACTCTAAAAATTGAAATGCAATATAAGACTAAATAAGCTTTTTCGATGGTTTTCCCCTTTTTTCATTTTGATTTTTAGTGCATTTTCTGCTTGAATTTTCTGATATTGATGATGCTGACATAACTTTTGATTCTGCATGAGTTGTGTGACATTGTTATCGACGTTATCAAGTTATCGACAAAATATGGCTTTAAAACCACATTTAAACAACACAAAACTTGGATGAATCTTTTCGTGTCGAGACCATCTCCTTAAAGTGGCATGCCCGTGCCCGACACGGAGAAAAGTCGGGGACCAGCATATCTTTTTTCTCGGCAATCTTTTACATTTGTTCTTGTATAGATTTTTTAAGTTTTCTGCCTGATTTTTAAAAGTACCGTAAGGTCATCAGTATCAGATTTGACGCAAAACGATTGAAAAATGGAACGATTCAAAAAAAATTGCTGGTTCTCGCCTTAATTTTTTGAAACGCACGGGCATGCCCCTTTAATAGCTTTCACCCTCCCTTTAAAACCGAGTGGGTATGATTTTGAGATCAAAGAGATAAAGATTAGATAGAGTTTTTACGGTGGACTTTCTACCGTATGCCTACCCTGCGGACTGACCTTAAGTGAATACTGTGTAGAGATGGACACCATGACAACTAGTCATTATTTGACCAGTTTCAGAGGTAATTTGGGTCGCTGATTCCAAATCTGGTCAAACAAGCCGAAAAAAATAGCGTGCCACCACGTGGGATCGAACCCGCAACATTATTTTGGGACAAAAAACGCCATGGAAGCCACTCTTTCAAACCTAAGTAGCTTTTACCCCTCCTTTAAATGTGCTATGAGGGGTGATCACCACGTCAAGAGTCAAGTGCACCGAGTAGTGAAAATAATTTCTCATTCAAAAAGTCATTGCTTACAACATGAAAATTTTACAACAATGCCTTACTTGCTAGCATCCATCCGCAAATCCCAAATATTCCATGTATCACATTGAAAATAATTCGAAATGTGCTTTCAGCAGAGCATCTTAGAAAAGAATTCAAAAATTGAAACCAGGCTATACAACAAGCTAGAAGTCCACACATACAATGCACACTGAACCATACTGGCATCTAAAATAAAATTTAGATTAAAGTTTTTGAATTTCAGAACTACTTCTTTATTTGATCCTATGGTTGGACCCACCCACTGCCAATCTGCTACAATAAAAATGCAGACAAATGCTGCTGTAATTAATAAAACTGCGAAAGTGTTTAGAAAACGGTGTATCTAAAAATTTATTTGCTGCTCAATTATATATTTTAAAAATTGGCTTACCAAAAACCATCTAGTCACTCCTAAAAAAGTTTTGTTCGCCCATTGTTGATCTTTTAAAAATCGGATTGACAAGACGGCAGATGTGACACAAATCAGCCAGGCAATAAGCATCAATATGCCTTAAAGTTTTTGTTTAGAACTTACAAGGAAAAGGCCCTGATTGTGACCTAGGTGACCTTTGAGGAAATTTGCCTAAGTTCGTGATAAATTTGGCTCCCACCTTTAAAGGTCACAAAAAATAGTAGAACTCCAAATTTCTGAAAAAACCTCAATACCTGTATCATGTTTTTTTTTCATAATTGATCCATGGGCTCTGAGCAGGGTGGTATCCTCAGCCAACTGAGTTTAAACTCAGCCATCAGCCGGCTGAGGCTGATGGCTGGGGTAAAATTTTGGACCCGGCTGACGGCTGAGGAAAATTTTTCACAACTCAGTCGGCTGAAGCTGATGACTGGGGTAATCGTCGAGTACACCACTCTTGTTATGTGTTATTTCTCAGAGCTGCGGAGCCAAATTCCAAGACTAATTGGACCAGCTGTACAAATTTCTGGAGGTTACAGCCAAAGTCCCTCCCTTGTTAGAAAGTTTTAGTTTTGTCAAAAAGATAAGCAAAAATTAACTCGGCAAAAAACTCGGCACCTAAAACTCGACACTGAAAAAATTATGACACCCGCGGCTAAAAAAATAAGACAGGAGGGTATGTTTGGCCGCTTCGCGGCGAAAGACCATTACAAGTGAATGGAAGCATGTGTATATGTGCTTGGGGACGAGTTTTTTGGTGCCGAATACCCGACACCTAACTATTATTTTATATTAAAAAAAAATTCTACCGTGACTTTTAATGAGAATAGAGCGGATTTGAGCTGCACTTTCGGTGCTGTTTGCAACAGTTTGGTTAGAATCATCTCGCAGGACATGAAATTCAGGCTGAGAAAAGGAAAGAGCAGACTTCAGATATTCAAATGAGGCATCTTCGCCTTCGCTACCAAGAATATTTTCGACTTTGTATAACTCCATATTTTCTTAAAACACTAAATTAGTGTGTTTATGTCAAATAATACAGTCCACTCTCGATTTTACGCCACCCCTCGTGACCGAATTCTGGTAGCGTAAAATCGCGAATACAGTTCTTTTGTTTTATTTAATAGCCAGCCAATCAGATAAATTTTAGGGTGGCGTGAAATCGAGAGTCGTTTGTATACCTTGCTGGAAATTATCCCAAGCATTTGCAGAACAAGTTTTTAAAAGCTGAAAATATCTTGGTTTTATTGTGCAGTCGAACCTGGATAAACGGACATCCCTCGAGACCGACGAAAGCTGTCCGTTTATCGGGGTATGTTTTCCAAAACATGTCGTTTAATTGACCAAATCGGGTCACCATAAGGTGTCCGTTTATCCAGGTTCGACTGTATACCTTATTTCCTCCAATAGTAGGCCGGGCCTTATATCTTTCACTCAGGCTCTAGGAGGCCTACTATTGAAGGGAGGGACCTTATATTAGGAGGAGGCCTTCTATTAGAGGAAATACAATAGAGTAAAAAATATTTACCAGCCAGATTGTCGTGAAAGCATATACTGAATATTCCATGCTTTGACACAAAACAAGCAAAATAAAAAATAGATATTTCACTCTAGAATAATAATTAACATCTGCTTAAAAGTAATACGCAGTCTGACATCAACACCTTTTTCAGTTTTAAGGTTTCTTATTCGCTAAAAATCACTCGAAGCTATCTTTGGCTGTTTAAAAATGTTTAGAGACAAGTACAACATGAAAAAAAAATTGCGACTCATAATCTAGCAATAAAAAATCTACATACAGTGGAATTTCGCTATAGCGCCACCCCAAGTATAGCGCCACCTTCCGATTTTTTAACTGTGGTTTGTCGGCAAATAAAGACAAGATAGTTTACCTCATAATATGCCATATTTCCGCTATAATGCCACCCTGAGGCGGTCCCCAGAGGTGGCGGGATTTGACTGTATTTGGCATGACTTTGTCCATCCACAGTTAACTTGTTAATTATGTATGTCCAAAATTTTTAGGCTTTTCGCAAGTTTAATGAACCATTATCGAATTTCTACGGCGGAAGTTGGCGTTGATCTAACAAAAAGGCAACTTCTACGTTCGATAATTTTGGCTTGCTGTTTTTCGCGTTTTTACCACTTTCAATACGCACACTTTTTTACCGCGGAAGTCTATGTCGGTGTTGGCATAAGCGAAGCAGGAGACGTACGTAATATGGCTTTCTTTTTAAGAACTTCAAAATACCAATATTCGGAACTTAAGCAATTGCCATTTTTAAAATTCTGGTGTCGCTGGGTTATTTTTCGGGTAGGTCAAGGGCGCATGATGTTTGCTTAAAGGGCCTGACCTCTTCCTACTCGGTGGTCCCCCGCCAATTCAAAAATTTTCCCTTGATCATTGGACTTCTGTACGGATTTTTCCGCTAGGTTTCTAACAAAACTAAGCCTAAAATTTGATTTCAGGCCTAGTTTTGTTAGAAACGTGGCGGAAAAATCCGTACAGAAGTCCAATGATCGAGGAAAAATTTTTGAATTGGCGGGGACCACCGAGTAGGAAGAGGTCAGGCCCTTTAATAGAGCCAAATGTACGTATTACCGCATTTATTCTAATAGAAGGCCTTGGCCTTCTATTTTTCAACCTTTAAAATTTTTGTTGGCTTTGTGTTAAAAATGCAAAAAAGCTTGATTTACCCTCCTTATTTGCTCGAAGAAGTGGCTTTCTATTAGAGACTGGTCTTCAATTAGAATAAATACACTGTTCGAAAAAAAATTTTCCAAGTGTAAGGAATTTTGGTAACTTTGGTTAGTAATTTTTTACAGAAATTGCTTTTTTCGAAGGGTGATATCTCAACATTCAAATTTTCAAAAATCGTTCTTTAAAGGACCATAGCCGTCGCCGAGAACGATAATTTCAAATGTTTGAATTGGCGCGGGAGAATTTTCTTTCGTGTCCCACTGTACTTTTTTGACTTGCTTCGAATGACTCAAAAGAGTACAATGAAATACGAAAGAGAAGTGTCCCGCGCGAATTCAAACATTTGAAATTCTCGTTGTCGGAGACGGCTATGGTCCTTTAAAATGGATTTTGTAACTTTTAAATTGCGCTATAATACAGCGTGAAGATGCTGCCGTAACACTCCATGCTTGATAAAAATTTCGACTTTTAAATCATTATAAAAATGCTTGTCATATCTCAAAATGATCAGACTTGTGCTTCAATTCGAATGATAACTCTTCTAAAATAATCCAGCTAAGTCTGATATACTATTTGAAAGAAGAGATAAAGAGCTGCAAAACTTGCGCCTTGTAAAATTTTCTTTTAGCAACATTTTCAATTCAAATAATAAGCTCAAATTAGGTTTCGAACTTTTGGGACGCCCGTCAAGAATTCTGTTAGGACAACTTGAACCAAATAAATATTTCCGAAAAAATTCAAAAAGCTTTAAAGAAAAAGTCAATTTTTACAAATGAATTTAACAAATTGCGTGAATTCTAATTTAGTAAACTCAAATAAAGTTTCAAATGTTAATTTCATTTCGCATTAAACTATTTTTGTTACTGTGGGAACTTTCAAGCTTTAGAGCTAGTGCAACATTTTTTAATATAATCTTTATTTCCGTAAATTTCTAAATTTTATTGTGCTGCCTTATTGTCTTTTCAACCACTCTCCAATACTTTGGTTACTATCCTTAGCCTAAGTCATAAATGAGCCTTCTTCTGAGCCTTCAGCAATATGCTATACCACTAAGTAGGAGTTTCTCTTTTCTTAACTAATCTAGTGTCTATTTGCAAGGCATCAAAAGATCCTGCCAACAAAAAATAAAGAAAATAACCCTACTCGCTTACTTCAAAGCCCGCTGCTTCATCGATCTTTGTGTGTGTGCCTAGCGACACCTACCGCCATCCATTTGAGTCCAAAGAGAGAAAAGAGGCAGACACACAAGCTTCAGTAGCCATGTGAATTTCCTAGTAGGGAGACCAGACGAAAAAGAGGCAAGCAGCTAAGCTAAGCATGCAACCTAGGCGTGCGCCCAACCCGATGGCTTCTTTATTCACTCACTAGCTATTTTGCCAGCTTCAAATTTGATGGAAGTGGTAGTGGTGGGGTGGGACAAAAGGGAAAGGCGTAAAATTGGCCATTATCAACGCTTGAGCTTTTAGCCCCTTGGCTGGTATTCAGCCCTTTCAAATTTTTTCCTTCTAAATAGCCCTTTCCTCTAGGGATTTCACTTTTTCCTTTTTTGGCCATCCAATTTTGGGGTGATGAAGGAAGTTCTAAAATTTTTTGGTAACGCAGAAAATTGACTTTTTGGAGTGCATGTTTTCGGCATTTTTAGAACTATTGCTTAAGCAGAATGTATTTTCGCCGAACTTCACGAGCTCATTATTTTACTTTACGAATTTTGGATTTTCATCCGAAAATCTTGAGATGAACCTGAACATTTTGGGATTTTCGTTGATTAAAATATTACCTGGCATGCCGGCTTTTTAGAGTGAATACGGTATGATATTTTTTTATTATTACAGTCAACTCTCGATATAGTGTAGGTGCAAAAAGTTCGTTCCCGCCTAGGATCCGACACTTTTTCAGCTCTATTTTTGAAAACTTTTACCAAATCTTTTTGTCCCCTGGAAATGTCCCCTTGGAAATGTCCAAAAGGATTCCGGCTTCGCCGGTCATTTTTGTAAATGGCAATAATCTTGACGAAAAGACCCGCGCGTCTCGATATAGTGTAGCATTATTTTTAAAAAAGGCTACATTTTCAAAAAAGGCTACACTATATCAAGAGGTGCGTGTCTTTTCGGCAAAACTGTTCCCATTTACAAAAACGACTGACAAAATCGGAATCCTCGCGATGTTTCTTATTAGACTGACGAATCAGATTTGGTAAAAGACTTCACAAATTATGTTAAAAAAAGTGTCGGACCCTAGGCGGGAACCGACTTTTTGCACCTGCACTATATCGAGGGTAGACTGTATTCATCACAATGCTCGTCTTGATAATTTAGTTAATTATCTAGTCAAATCTATCAATGTCATCAAATGGTTGGCTCACCTATTCGATGGTTCAAAATTAAAATTTATTTTGCCATTATAGGAAAACTCGAATTTGCCGTGTCGGGGGACAGGGACGGTTCTTAAAAGCTTTATAATTTTTGTTAGACATAGTTAGTAGTGTAATTTACTAACCTTTCAAATTCAAAGCTACGGAGTGTTTTTTGCTTTTTACGCTTCATTGACTGAAAAATGTTAGATGCAGCACAAAGTCAATAGTTTGGAGTAGAATGTATGGGGCTTATATATGTGTGTGTGCATGGATTTGCTGACTCAATTTCCTGCTCCTATTTTGCTGGAATATAGTTTGCTTTTTTGTTGTTTTGACTTGACGTTTTTGGATATGCTTGAGGGAATAAGCTTGTCTTTCTGTTTCTAGATTCATTTTTATTATCCAAGATGTTTTTGTGTGTGCTAGGATGATAAAATGCTTTACTTTCTTTCCTTTGAGTTTTTTTGCATTTCCTGCTAATTTAAACTAACTTTATACATTTTTTGTTATTAATTTTTTTATTTAAATGATATTTCACGAAAAAACACTGTCTATATTGTTAGTTTCACATTATTTGAAGCTGAAAAATTTTAAAACTTTTCTTATTTATTGCTATGAGCAACTATGCTGAAAACAAATCCGGTAGCAGAATAGAGGGATTCACCCCTCTCCAAAGAATTTTTTTCGCTAAGCCAACTTTTTTTTAAATTTTTACCTATTTCACAACTTTTGCACTTACAATACCAAAAGTAGTTGGCCGCTTTTCGGCCAAAGACTAACACACTCAACATTTCAATGGATTGGGGTGAAAAAAAATCAAGGGAACCGAAAAAGCTAGGCTTACACGGGAAAGGCACGACCACCCCGTCGCGTATCAGAGAACTTTATATACCAAAAGATGGCTCTATTTGTCTACGACAAAAACAATCTGTAAAAACAAAATTTTTGAAAAAACCTACAAATAACTTATGGCCATTTCAAAAGGGTGAATTAATTTTAAAATTTTCACCGATCGGGGATCGAACCTTCGGCACGTAAAGAGAGTGTGAACCCATACCACTGCGCCACTATCTCGGCGCGGTTTAGCGCGTAGCAGATTTTGCCAACTGTTTCTTAATCAGCTCAAAGAGAGCCATCTTTTGGTATATAAAGTTCTCTGATACGTGACGGGGTGGTCGTGCCTTTCCCGTGTTAGAGAAAAATACTCTTTGGATGGGGCGGACACTCGGGCTTTTACGGTGGCCCAGTGGTAAAATAGCGGCGGACTGTGAAAGTAAGTCCTTGGTTCGATTCCCACTAGAGGAATAGTTTTTCATCGAGTTTGACAAAATCGCGTCAAATTCTCGTTCGAACTTCACTGGTACCCGCCTTTCAAAATATCCCATCGGCAACGGGCATGCCTCTTTAAGTAATTCCTAACAACGATAAAAAGGGTTTGTTCGAGAGCTAGTCAAAAATACTCTTGAAATGCATTTTTGATCAAGTCTTGCTCGGATTCATGGTCATTTTTTTAAATTTTAAATTCTTGCTAACAATTTACTTTTTATAAAGTTATAGACAAGAGTCACGTTTTTCTACTCCAATAAATTTATTCTTTAATAAAATAATGCATTATTATTTTTCAATTGTGGCAACAATTTTTGTTGAAATGTTCGAGTAGCGAAAAAATTAATTCTTATCACTAAAACTGATCCTCTTACAAATTCTTTCCAGGGTATGTCATTTTTGACAATTATTTTCTTCCGAATGTTTTCTTTTAGCTTTTTGTGTTTATTCCAGGCTTTATGCACGTTTTATTTTTTTTGCCTTTTCAACTTTATGTGCGAGAAAAAGGAAGGTGATTGAATATTTATAAGGTGGTTAAACAAGCAAGTGCTTACCTCTTTCTTTCCTTCCTTTTTTCGCAGTCATGTCCAATCTATTCTGTGAAGACCCACAAAGGGGTGCTGGCCACTTAACTTTGGGTAGCCGCTGCAATCTGTTTCATAATTACCTTATTTTTCTTTTTTCCATATTTTCATTATTTTGTGAATTGGTTTGAAGGCTTATGATTTAACGCTCAACTAGAGCGGCTCTACCTCAACGGGAGTGGGTGGTTGATGTGCGGTTTTGGAGGTGTGTGGATTTTTGCCTTTATCCCCCTGTTATTTTTTTTGTAATTTTTAGGCTTAAAGTACAGGCAAGGGTATGCCAGCGTATGTAAGGATGGACTGAAACATGTCTTAGACTTATGTTTGAGTTCGTCCTATTATACGCTGGCCTAGCCTTGCCTAAGTCCAAAACCTAAAATATAACAAAAAAACAAGGAGGACCAAGGCAAAAAAAACGGCCCATTAAGGGATAGGGCCAATGGAGCTGTTTTTATAATCTTGTTATCGGCATTCTCCCAAAAAAACTCATTTTTAAAAGCTTCGACTAATTTGAAAAAAAAATCATTTTTGAGAAAATCAGGGTTGACTACAGTCAACCCTCGATACAACGATACCCCAAGGGACCGGCCTAAGGGTATGGTTATATCGAGGGTATCGTTGTATCGAGGGTTCATTTGACTGAGTTTCAGTCAAAGCTGACCAAATCGGTCAATTTTGGGGTGTCGTTATATCGAGGGTATCGTTATATCGAGGTATCGTTGTATCGAGGGTTGACTGTATATAAATCGTCTCCAAATAATTTTTTATCATCGAGTTTAATTGTGGGCATTTGCCCCCTAGCGAATGGTATATTTTGCTGCAAGCATTTTGCCTGGGCTATTTCGTCCAAGCATTTTAGCTGTGTAGTTGTCCCCTAAAAGGCCTAAAAAGCCCCCTGAATAGGCCAATTAGGATGTAAATGACATATTTTGCCTGGTTTCGAGGCAAACTTCCACATTAAAAATGCCCGGGAAAAAATGGCGCAGGCAAAATACGGCTCAGCCTCGGCTCAGCCTCGATGGCAATCATTTTTATCTGGAGGAGTTTTTATTTGTCCAACGTTTCAGTTTTCACAGGCCTTGCTTGAAAATGGGCTACAGTCAAACCTCTTTAAACCGGCACCCCCAAAAGTTCGTTCCCGCCTAGGGTCCAACGATTTTTTTACTTCGATTTTCGAATAATATTTCGAAATAGGGTGCTGGTTTAAATAGGTTTTGAATTTTTAGAGTGTAAAGATTTTGTATTGCCTCTTAAGTATTTCTTATACGCTAAAAACGATGAAAAAGTACTTTCCAAACAATTTCCGCACTAAAAAGTTCGATTTTGAAAAAAATTTGGTTACCAAAGGTCAACCGATTGCCTTGGTCCCCCAAGCTAATTATACCATAAAGGGTACCTAGATATTTTTAAAAAGACCGAAAAGATGGGATTGAACATAGTTTTGTTAGCTGGGCCTACCTCATAAAAAAACTCTGGTATGCATACTGTTTTTATGCATCCAGAGTCACTTTCGAGTGATTTGGGTCTAAGGTATGTGGGTGTGCGCATCTCAACCCCAAGCAACCAAGCCCCTGCGCCCCTTCGGGGCGCAGGGGGCTTGGTTGGTTAGAGATGCGCGCACTCACTTACCTTAGACATAATTCCGAGCAAGACACTTGATCATACATGCATTAGAGACTCTTTTTGCCAAGCTCCAGTGACCAAAACATGGTAGGATACCCTAATATAAGATATTTCGCCTTAATACACAATATTTTACCTTGGGGACCAAGGCAATCGGTTAACCTTTGGTAACCAAATTTTTTTCAAAAATCGAACTTTTTAGTGCGAAAATTGTTTGGAAAGTACTTTTTTATCGTTTTTAGCGTATAAGAATTACTTAAGAGGCGTTCGAACCCTGTTCACAGTCGACTAAAAAAGGCCCCCCCAAGTGCACAAGTACCGAGGTTTGACTGTAGTTTGTGCGACGGTGTAAAAAATCAAATAAATTTACTTTTTTATCTGTATCTTGTAAACCAATATGGAATGTCGCCAAAATTAAAAAATATCACTTTTCTTGATTTTTTAATTTTCGGAAAGAAACGTTTCAAAAGTAAAATATCAAATTGTTTTTCATACTGTTTTATATTGAATATAATTTTTAAAATTTTCTAGTTTTTCGAAATTAAAGTGCAAGAATCGATAAGTCTAGACTCTAATGATTACACATTTGAAAACTTTTCTATTTATGTGTCTACGCTACGCTTTATTGATGTGAAATCAGAGAGAGCAAGTCTTAGTTTTGAGCTAGAAAGTGAGAGGAGGGAGAACTAGCAGCCAGTCTCTGGAGTAGATAAAAGAGCAAGGAGAACAAGAAAATAAATCCATGAATGGGCAATGCTTTTTTTTCAAAAAGGGGACACACACTGCTCTCAACCACGACAACAACTTTCTTTTGTTCCAACTAGTACTACTACTGCTACTTAGTCTTCTCTATTTGGTATTCTGGCTTGAACGAAATTGTGTGTGGTTGAAAAACTATCTCGGGTTCAACAAAAAGCCAGGCTTTGCTTGCGTTATACAAATTCTTGTGGATTATAGTATTTTGTGTAAATTCTTTGCTATTATTTCGCTTTTTTCTAATTTATGCTACAAATTATCAAGGATAACATATCAGTTTTTTTTTTCAGATCTGAAGGTCGGGGCCGAAACTGTAATGTATCTTAGCTTCCACTTCTCTGATTTTTATCACTGCTTCACTGATTCTTTGTCTTTCTTTATGTTATTTTAAAAACTTTTTTAGTTTTATTACAAATGTTTTGGGAAAGTCATGAGTTTGATGATAAAAAAAATTAGTAAAATACAGTTGAGTGCCGATAACCCGACACTCTCTCGAGTTCGTTCCCACTTAGGGTCCGACACTTTTTTACCCTAATTTTCGAATGACTTTGATAATTATGTTTTGACAATGTGGTGCTAAATATCGTAAGGATTCCGAGTTTGCCGGTCGTTTCTCTCCTTAAATTTCGACACTTAAAAAACAAATTCCGATAACCCGATTTGTTTTCTCTTTTTTCTCAAACACCCTAATTATAAAAAGGATGTCGAGTTATCAGAATTTTTGTATTAAAATTTAAAATTTTTGAAAAAACGACAGGCAAAACCGAAATCCTCACGATATTTGGCAGCAGACTGTCAAAACATAATCATCAAAGTGTTTCGAAAATTGGAGTAAAAAAGAGTCGGACCCTAGGTGGGAACGAACTCGGGGGGTGTCGGGTTATTGGCACTACGATGTTACTCACTTAGCATGCATCATTGCTTAAGTTAAAATTTTTCATTCAAGCGCTTACAGTCAAAGTTAGAGAAAAATTAGGCTTTTTCGTTGCCAAAATACTTTTCGGGAATATAATTTTGCTTATATTGATTTGTTTTGAAAAAAGCTAAATATTCCACGAAAAAGCAAAATTGATTATTTTTTAATTTTTGTGTTAATCTTTTCGTAAATTTTTTTAATTAAGTGGGTGCAGGATTTTTTGGGGCAGGGGGGGGGTGTTGGTGGAGGATGGTTTGGTGGTTTTCTTTAAGTGTGCCAAATTTTACTTCTCGAATTATTTGTTCTTCACATTTCTTAATCCCATGTAAAATAGTTATCCATTAAATTATGCAAACGCTCACGCCTGTCCAAACAATTTTTTAAAGAAGCATTTCAAATGGTTAAAAGGCTGGCATGTGCGTGTGTTTATGCACCTCTTTTCCAATCAATATTTAGCTCTTATTTATATTTTTCAAATGCAAACTTTGTTTTTTTGCCATCCCTTATTTGTTGCTCATTAATAATTTAGTGTTTTATTGTCGAAAACATTTGCGCATAAAAGAAATTTTTAATTCTTAAACATTACTGAGAAATACTTAATTTACTATTGATTAAAAGCATATTTAGCAAAAAAGAGAATCCGGCTGAGGTAGTTACTAGCCGGAAGTGTTGTTATTACTACAATTTTATTTGGTTCACACACAGAAGTGTTGTGAGCCCACGGCTATCAGATTGTGTTTGTATATTGACGCACACTTTCTATCGGTACCTAGTGGACTATTTCATAATTCTTTCTTAATATGGCTTCAAAGAGAAATGGAGCAGCAGCGGCACCTGTGGACAATGGCGTTATTCCTGACTCACTGGAGGAAATCAATTTGCGAATGAACACAACAGCTGATGATGTAAGGCTGTTTTAGAGTTGAAAGAAAAATAAATATTGAAAAAAAAATTGAAAAAGCCTAAGCACTGATGGGTGCAGGCATAAAACTTTTTGGTCAAATTTTCGAGTGTCGTATAAAAGAAATTGTTCTATAGCGCAGATCAAGAGCTGCGAAACCCACCTTATGGAATTTTCAGAAGAAAAAACCAGTTCTGTAAAGTTAGTTTTGTAGCTTTTAATCTGCGCTGTATCGCAAAGCTAAGACGTTATGGCTCCATATGTGTTCGAGGGACTCTCGAAAAAAATATGCCTTGGTAAAACCTCTGTTGTTTAATTTTGTGACTTTAAGGCTTCGGTTCCGCCATGGCTTGGCTAGTGTATCTTAAGACCGACTCAAACATGGTTTTTATTCGTAAGCAACGAGTGAAAACCCATGTTTGAGTCCGTCCTAACATACGCTAGCCAACCCTTGCCTGAACCTAAGCCTGAAAATCACAAAAATTAACATTAAAGGAGGACTAAGGCATATTTTTTTCGGGAGTCCCTGGAACACATATATATATCTAATTGAAGCCCATGGGCTTGAATTAGAACACGAAACTCCAAGCACTTTGTGGCATTGTGTTTTCAGAAATGAAAAATCTGTCATTTTTAGGCACACAACCACTTAAAATATAGCTAAGAAACAGGGCTATTTTTTTATTTGTCGTGTGATTAAAAATGTTATACTTTTCATATCTTAAAACATATTGCCACATAGTGCTCGAGGATTTGTGTGTTCTAATTCGAGGTAAAAGAACAGTTGGCATTGGGAACAGTTGTCATCGATGCCAACTTTCCACTTGGTTTTATTTCAATGACGATTCCTATTTTAAGTATTTTTTTCAAATTTCAATTCACACTAGTTACCGAAATTTCCTCGGTAATTCAAATCAAAATTTGCTTGGTTGTTGAGATGGTGCAGGATCAAAATACCCGAAGACGAAGTACCCAAAACAAAATACCAAATATGCATATTGTGCGGATAATGTGCCCTATATGCTATTACCATAATATACACAACATATAATATACACCATATGTCATTATAATATTAATAGGACGTCAAAAGTCCACCAAAAGACCACTCTTCGGTATTTTGGGTATTTTGTCTTTGGGCATTTTGATCCTGCACCTGTTGAGATATAAGCAAAAGTATGAAAACAAAGGGTAATTTCCTTATTCGGATCACATCTCAACAACTACCCCTTTTAAAATTCTGATAAGTGATTTGGACTCCTAAGCAAATTTTGGCTTCTGGAGTGAATTAGAATTTGAAAAATTATTCAAAAATAGGCACCTTCATTGAAAAAAAAAGCAAATGGACATTTGGCATTTATGCCAACTGTCCGATGCCAACTCATCCCGATGCCAACTGTCATATGTCCCTAATTAAAGCCCATGAGCTTCAATTAGAGCATTTACGGGCTCTAGCCCAAATAACAATTTTTGGTAAATAACCATTTTTTAATGCTATCAAAATCCAGGTCTAAAATCAAACTTTTGAAAAGATTGTTAATTGAAATATGATCAAAAGTATTGAACAATCTTTTCTAACATCCTAATTATTTATCGGGGGTCTAGATGGCTTCTTGAATTCCACCAAATGCCGCAAATTTCTATTCAATATCTGACATTAGATAAACAATTAAAATTAGTTTTCACTCAATACTGCAATATAAAAAAGTAGTAGTGTTTGTTGCTAAGCTAATTGGAAATGGATAAATCTTCTTGTTCAGAATTGTTGTGGCTTTGACAATGCCTCAAAAACATATGTCTGCAAACAAAAAGTGTAATCCCTTTGAATGTTTAGTGTTTTGTTGAAGAAAATGTAGAAAAATAATAATAATCTTGTATCCGATTTAGTGGCTGACAAATTAAGCTCGTCTATATCTATCTGCACCAGTTGAATTGTTTGAATCCTTTTCGGTTTAAAAAAAAATTTTAAGAAAGATTTTTTCTAGTAGGCTTTTGGCTCCTCTATGCTCCTTTTATTCTTTTTTTCATATTTGCACATTTTTCATTTTCACATTTAGGTCATTTTAAACGTACGCTATTATACATAACCCAGGCTCCCCTCGTCCCATAACGTAATGTTTTTATTAGTTGCCCCGGTACGATTTTTTTCAAACCCTAACAACTCACATTTTCGGGTGCTTAAGTGAGTTCACAAAATGAAATTAGCAAAGCTCGAAAACCGGCCTAAATAGGCCGGTTTTCAGGCCGGCTACTATTTTTCAACCCCCTCTCCGGGGGAGGGGGCTACTATTATTGTATATTATTATTGATTATAGATAAAATACAGACAAAAATATCATGAACGTAACTCCAAGTGACCGGCTTCAGAGTTACGTTGATTGGAGTTTGCGACATTGGGAATATCGACTGCAGCCTGTTTAAACGGACGATTCCAACAAATAAGTCAATCAAAAATGAACCACAAAGGAGTATAACTTTGCGGGGTTCTTCTAACTCATCGTTTTTGAATTTCTCGCTTTAAAGATATACACTCTTGACTTCATGAACCAGCAAAAAAAATTTTTTCACCAAAAAGTTTTGTCTTCATAAATATATTTCCGGGGACTTCAGTATCCTAAAAGACCTCTTTAATATATGATATAATAAACGCACCCTTACTCTTGGAGGTTGATTCAAAAATAGACGCCCGGGGCCATTATCAGAGCAACTAGGGTATTTAACACTATTGCTATATTTTTTCTTTTATTTATAAAGTGCAGTAAGAAATAAATTGAAGTTGTTTTCATTTAAGCACAAATTTTCCCAAATTCTCAAGGGTGTTTTGTGGAGCTTCCCTGCTTAGTTTACAAAGTTCAGAACTCAAAAATTCTACTGTTGCTTAGAAAATTTAAGAGAAGCTATACCCATTTAAGTTAAGGAGAAAATGTTTTCTTCTTTTCACTCTTTTAAACAGCTCATTTTTGTTATTTTAAACTGCTGAAAATGATGTGTTATTACAGCTGTTATTGCATTTCTTTTATTATTAAGCAATTTTCGGTTCAGACTATTGCATTTAGAGCCCTTAAACCTTAGAATTTTCTGAATTTTGAAAACATTTTATTGCCTTGCTCGGAAACTCGAAATTGGATTAAATAGTGGAGCACTTGATTCTGAGCCAGAGCCCACTTCAAGGCGATTTTTTTTGGAAATTTTTGAACACACTATTTTTTCACCTAAAGTCTCTAAAACATTTTTAATTATGTGTATACAAAAAGAAATTATTGGTATGAAAAATTGAAAAAAAAAATTACCTTGGAGTGGGGCTTTGGCTCAGATTCAAGTGATTAACGCGGCTCAGGTTCAAGCGCTCCACCATTCAATCCAAACTCGAGTTTCCAAGCAAGTCAGGAGAAAATTTTCAAAGCTCAGTAAATTCTGAGGTTTGATGATCAAAAATTATGGGACACAATTTTCAAAAAATAATTTCCTTGGTTCTCCAAGTTGATTTGACTGGAAGAAGGGCTCAGGTTCAAGTGAACGCGGCGTGAAGAGTAGGTCGGCACTAAGTTCAAGCAGTGCGGAGGTAGGAGCAGGGAGGCGGGGATGGTTTATAAGGTTCAGTTTATCCTGAGCATTATCTACAAACTCAGACTTTATTTCTGAGATGTTTACGAATCCAAATGAACAACCCATTTTTTAGCTGATATACGTCTTTTGAAGCTGATCCACAAGAGAACCAAGCATTTTCGAAAAAACTTTTAAACTTTTTTTGAAAGAGCATTTCCCCTCGTAGCTCACCGAAAAAGACGTTAAGCATCTGCAAAAAAGGTTTAGCCGATCCACAAGTAACCTAAAAATCGATGCTGGTTTATAAAAACTGTGGTTCAGGCCTTTGGTGTTTGCCTTTTCTGCGATCAACACAAATTTTTAGGAAAATATATTTTCTGAACTGAAATTTTTGGAATTTTTAAAAATTAACTAACCACCTTCTTTTCAAAACAAATTTTGGCTAAATTGAACCTGAGCCCCCCCCCCCCCCCCCACTCACTTGAACCTGAGCCCCCCCCCCGTCAAATCAGCTTGGGGGACCAAGGCAATTATTTTTTCGAAAATTTTTTATACCATTATTTTTCATCATAACGGAATAAAAAACCTTTTAAAATCATATTTACACAAAAAAATTGATGGTATAAAAATTTTTCAAAAAAAATTGCCTTGGTCCCCAAGCTGATTTGACTGGGGGGGGGGGGGGCTCAGGTTCAAGTGAGTGGGGGGGGGGGGGGGTTGCTCAGGTTCAAGTGCTCCCAAATTTTTTTGCTAGGGTGGCAATGAAAACTTAATGGTCAATACTTCAGGACACTTGTTTTTTCCATGCATTTAGAATAAGTTTAGTACAAATGGCATGAATCTAGAAAAAACATGTATTTTTGTATATACGAAACATCAAAAAATAAATTTGAGAAAAACAGGCAAAATAACCTCTTATCACCGGTTGTTTTTGCACTAAAGAATGTTTCTGCAGCAATACTTTTTGACTGCCCAATCAATTTTATATTTTAAAACATTACTATGTCCCTTTTATTAGCTTTTTCTGAGTACCAAATATTTACGCTTTATTAGGTAGACCTTTTAGTTCCTCCAAATGTGGCCTACAAAATGTTTTCACTTATGATTTCTGGGCTCTGCCTTTTTAGTTGCTATTTTTATTTGGCAAAAAAATGTTGTAAAAATTAATTTAAAAAAAAAAGTATTTTTAGACAAAGTCCGTTAAAAAAATCTCAACATTTTCTATTTTTTGACAAATAGTTAAAAAAAACTTTATTTACTCATTTGATAAATTTACTCGCTGACTTACTCTAATAGAGCCCGCACAGACTTTATTTTATGGCTATCCTACATATAAAGTTGTAATAGCAGGGACTTTTAATTTTCGAGGCTAAGACGAACATTTTGATAATGATTAGCAATGTGAAAAAACCCTAAGAAGGTAGTTTGACCATCTAGAAAGTACACCAACCACCTGGATGGTGATTAGGCCACCCAAAATCCAGATATAACGATCCTCCAAATATTCTTTTTTCTGATTTTTGAAAAGTTAGTCATATTTTCAGTCCATTGAATATATATGGTCATTCTGACTGAAAAGAAAAATCGTTTACTTGGATTGAGAATGACCAAATATAGTAGAGATGGCAGATGGCCTATTTCAAGACGGGACGGGACAAAAATTTGAAAAAAAAAATTCGAGACGGGAGGCCGGGACGGGACAAGGTCAAAAAAATTTCCGGGACGAGATCCGGGACGAAAAAATGGCCGAATTTGCGTCGGGCGGGACGTTCCGTACCGGCTTTTTAGCTTAAATTTTCTAGCGGGACAGTACTAAAATAAATAAATGTCCGGGACGGGACAGACTGGAATTTTTTTCCGGGACGTGATATATACGCTAAAAAGCCTTCGGGACGGGACTGGATTCCCGTCTTGTCCCGAGGCCATCTCTAAAATATAGTCAACGGAACAAAAATATGTCTAGCCCAGGGCTCGAAACTCAAAAGTTAAAAATGAAGATTATTTTTGTAAAATAAAAAACATGTGATCAAAAAGTGCCATATTCACCAAAAGTGCCATCATTGCTATCCGTCAGTGCCAGCCAAAAGTGCCATTTTTGCTAGTGCTTATTGATTTTCGAGCACCAAAAGTGAAGGTTTTGACGAAAAATCTCAAAAATTATAAAAATTTCGGGTCTCAAATAAAGGATGAATCTTTTAATGAAAACCGTTTTCCAGCACTGTGCTGAGCCTCCAAAAGTGAGAAATAAAAATTTGTCGTTACTTGGATATACTCCCCCCAAAATCCACTTTATTTAAGTGTTTCCAAACACCCTATATCGACCTAAAATGGCCTCAGGAGTTCAAAAAAGGCATTATTTTTTAGTTTTAGACTATAAAAAATTAAATTTCGAGACCACCCGAAAGTACCTTTTTTGACCATTTTTTTATAGATTTAGGGCTGTATTTGGGTGGAAATGGACCAAAAAGAAGCCAATTTTAAACAAAAAAGAAGATGTTGAACATAGTTTTGAATATTGGGGCCTATCGCATGAATGAACTTTGGTATGCACTTTTTTATTGACCAGAACTCAAAAATAATGTCTTTTTTGAACTTCTGAGACGATATTGAGTCGATATAGGGTGTTTGAAAATTCTTTTAAAAAAAGTTGATTTGGAGGGGGGGGGGTGTATGCAAGTAGCGTCAAAGATTTTATTTGGAGACTTTTTATATATTTACTGGTTTTATATGTAGAGCAAATATGCAAATTTCTCGGTTTTCGTTAGTCACCTTGTACATGCGCATAAAAAAAAATTAACCAATTATGATAGCATAATAAAGTTTAATAGGAAAATATATATCCAAAAAAGGCAACTAAAAAGCAATCGACTCAGTTTCTTTGCTGTTAATTGCTTTCCGGCCCCAAGTTGTTCTTACCCCTTTGGCATATCTGCCAAAACAACACACTTCTTTTTGAACCTCCCAGGCACCTCTCATGCATCTGTGGGATAGTCCTGCCTGCTCTCCCCTCTCCCTCAATTTGCCTACTGCTAGTCCTCTTTAATTCGTTTCCCAGCCCCCAAAAATGAGAAAAGAACCTCTTTGTTACATGCCTGCCTGTCTCACTGCCAATTCAATTCCATTTCAATTTTTATGTTTATGACACACTTTATGGGCACCGATACCTCTTGGACCACTAGGCTATTACCAAAGATGTTTCATTCCATTATTCTGCTCTTTGGCAAGCTATTTTTTATCCTTTTTCGGTGGTATTAATCTTTTTCTGCTTTTTAGGCTTTACACAAATATTTTGATGCTTACATTTTTTTTAGCAAAAATGTCGCTATTTTTTTTAACTATTCCAAAGCAATAAACTTTTACTCAATAATTAACATTAGTGCCGAACTAAGTTAATTTTTGGGCGCTACTCGGTTTCACCTGCTCCTCGGGAATACCATCCCCCCAATAATTTTTAGGCTTAGCAATCAGGATTAGCCATTAGGCTGAAGCCTGAAGGACAACCCGTACTGATTTCAGCATTTTTCAAAAAAAAAAACTATGGTTTTAGGGGTACCTGAAAAATTGTTGGGGAGAGGGGTTTTCCCGAGTAGCTTTTTTAGGGGGGGGGTGGCATTAACGAGTAGCGTTACTTTTTGTCTTGGTCCAGCCCATTGTTGTCTTTTGTTAATTTTTCGGTTTATGAGCGCAGCGTACTCTAAGACAGACTCGAACTTAACACGTTGCGCGAGCTACGAAATATCAAGAAGCACCACTGTTTTCAACACTCACACCTCTCATTTGGCTTTGTACTAACTTCACCGACCCTTTTCTCTGAAATTTCGTTTTTTTATCTTAAATGCTTTTACACTGTTTTGTAGCTGAAAATTTTCTTTATCAATTAAGTGGTCAAACACCCAGTTAATAATAATTTTTAACAAAATCACATCAACTGTGAATTTAAAGTCTCACCTTTTCATAAAGTTAGTGTGAGGCCAAATGTGAGGTGTGACATTAGAAAATATTGCTGAGCACAAGCCGAAAAACAGCAGGGGATCACGGCATAAAATGGACCGGGTGGGGCACTAGGGCCGAGGTTTTGGTTAAATGATAAATTCCAATATTCTACTGTGGTATTCAGGAAGACCTACACCCCCACCCCCTGAAAATTTTTCCGAATACGCCTCTGGTAGTATTATAGGCTTGAAAATTTTTAGTTTTGTACTTCATATGTTCTAGTTACGTGAAACTTGAAAAAATGTGTTGTAAATGGCTACTTTAGAAATCGCCAATTTCGCTTTTATCTAGTATAACAAAGAATTGTTTCCAAGAAATCACTTTGGTATCTGATCTATGTCACTTCATTTCAATAACTTCTGAATTTGGTGGGTACTTCCAAAAGATGAAGTCAGCTCGACTAATAACCATGACTTCAAACGCCTCAACTTCTTCCTGTTCATCTTCTAAAGATGGCCATATTGGCAACGGAACCTCTAACGCAGCTATTTTTTCCAAAAAAGAGAGAAGGCAAAAATTTCAAACAAGTCCTTCCATAGCCTCCAAGCCTTCTAAATTCAATACATCCCTGCAACAATCTCTAGAAAATGGTACAATGGAGGAACATGAAGGGCTGTTTCTGCCGGGAGACATGTCTGACGAGTTAAAAACACTGAATGTGTCCATTGATAAAACGGGGCTTGATGTTGGTAATTGGAAATCTACCTTAAACAAAAAAAAGTTGTAAAATAAATAAAATGATTTGAAAAAGACAGCGAAAAATTCCGATACCAAAATTTTTCACATCTAAAAAGTTTTGGTTTCAGTCACTGGAGAGCACCCGTCGGATGCTTGCTTTATGTGAAGAGGTATGTTATTATCGACTAGGAATTCAGGATTGTTTTAATATAATTGTTTCAGAGCAAAGAAGCAGGCATCAAAACCCTTGTTATGCTCGATGACCAAGGAGGTTGGGATTAATAAGTTTTTAACACGAAAATATCGAAATACCAATTTTTTGCGTTTAGAACAGCTAGAACGTGTGGAAGGCAACCTGGATACCATCAACCAAGACATGAAAGAAGCAGAAGAGCATTTAAAAGGCATGGAAAAATGCTGTGGACTGTGTGTTCTACCCTGCTCCAAGTAAGCTCTTAGGCTACCGTATTTCCTCTACCGTATTTCCTCCTCAGATTCTTGTCTATATAACAAGATCATCAGCGCAGGGATCCATATCTACGGGAGTTTATTTACAGGCCAAAATAGGGTGAATTTCCTAAAATCGATCGTTTTTAGGATCATTCTTTGGCTGCTTCAATTTCTGACTTTTTTCTACAAGTCACGAATTTGATACATTAAAGCGTAGTCAAGACTCAAGGCTTCCATTTGAGCTATGGAATAGAGAAAAAAGTAATAAAAAGTCGGAGTTAGAATTCAAAAAACATCTAACGATGTCAAATTCCATGCCATCATACACAGCGCTGTAATTTGCATGAAATCCGAAAATTAGAGCAGTTTCTAACAGTAAAACAATGCTGAAAATAATTCCAATCGATTTCTCGATAGTTTTTGGCCCTAGAAGTTAGTGAACATAATAGAAAAATTAATAAAGTGTGCACCTAGGGGACTTGAACCTTCCATCCTAGGCGATGCGTATGTAAAGTTTCCCCTCCCTTTAAAGCTGACTCGACTTAGGTTTTATGTTAACGAAAAATAATAACAAACAAATTTGTAGAGGAGGTGATTTTGAAAAAAGTTCTGAGTACTCAAAAACCTGGAAAAAAGATGACGACGGAGGTGTTATTAGTGATCAGCCCAGAATCACTGTTGGAGACTCTGGCATGGGCCCTCAAGGTGGCTATGTCACCGGTGAGTCGGTTTAATTGGAAAATTCTCTACAAGTAGTCTTAATCGTAATTGTTTTTAGCATCACCAATGATGCTAGAGAAGAAGAGATGGACGAAAACATCCAGCAGGTGTCTACAATGGTGGGTAATCTGCGGAACATGGCAATTGACATGTCTACAGAGGTGTCTAATCAAAATCGTCAACTGGATAGAATTCAAGAAAAGGTAATGCTACTTTTTGAAAGACCAAATCACCCGATGTTACTAATTACGAAGCTTGACATCTATCCAGTGTTTCCAAAAAACAGAACACAGAATTAACCACAGAATTTTTAAAAGTGCTCGTAATTGTGTTCTTTGTATGGTATTTTTGCTAATTTTTTGTGCGTTTTGTTCAGCGTTAAAAGTTGCGGCAGGTGATCATAGGCGTTTCGCAAATTTTCCACAAAAACAGCAAAAAAATTTGACTTTTGTCCCGAAAAAGTCAAAAACAGAAAACAGAATTCTGTTTTTGACTTTTTCGGGACAAAAGTCAAATTTTTTTGCTGTTTTTGTGGAAAATTTGCGAAACGCGTATGGTCCCTACCGCAACTTTTAACGCTGAACAAAACGCATAGATGATCTATCTTATTTGGCTCTCCCTTGTTAGGACAAAAATGTTTATATTTAAATATGTTTTCGTTTTTATCCGGTTCTGTCAAAAAATAGCTGCGGTTTTAAAATGTTACACAAAATTATTTTTATTTATACAATACTTATGTATTGTTTTAGTTACGTCAAAAAATAGCTCTGACTGTTATTGTTTGGTAGATAATTAATTAGATCTGCATGTTACCCAGGAAAAAGGCACCCAAGTAGTGGTACCCAGGTGGTACTCAGGCAGCTTATTTCGGTGGTGGTACCCAGATGATGGTAACTAGGCGGTGATCAATATTGTTTAATTTATGGGTTATGTGATTACGAAATAATAATCTTACATCACCTGAGGGTCCACTGCCGATATAGTGACCTCTAAGTTAGCTCCCGATGGGGTCACACTATATCGAGAGCAGACTGCAAGCGAAGTATCTATCAAAAGCCTATTTCAAAGTCACAACGATCTAATCTTAGATTCGTGTCCGGCTTAGATCAAAACTCACTCACCAAATTCAGATCGTTGACAAGTAAACTTTATTCAACCAAGCAAGGTTCACAATAAATCCTAACGCTCTTCCAAAACAGTTACAAGACCAAGTTTTTTAACATAATCAAATAATTTCTCTTTCGTGTATTTCTTTGCAATCTCCATCCTTTGATTCACCCTTTTCTTATCTGCAGTTTTCTTCTTTTTTCCTTCCAAAATAATAATTTTTAACCAATTATGAATACAACAATTTTTGAACAAAATGAACCACATCAAAGTATTTGTATTACAAACAAATTCAAAATTAAACAGTTTAAAACCGCAACTATTTTTTGACAGAACCGGATAAAAACGAAAACATATTTAATTACAAACATTTTTGCCCTAACAAGGGAGAGCCTCTTATTTGGTCTTAAAAATTATTTGCAAGCAGAAATTTAAAAATCTGATTTAAAATTAAGGCTAATCCGGCGAACACTCTATACAACGGACCTCTTTATGACAGACCCCTAAAAACTGACCCTAAGTGTTATATAGAACGTCGACTGTAATTTACCGTCTAAGGCCTTGAGTATTTCGTATTTTTAGCGGGGACAGCATTTTTTACTCTGAAAATGTTTTTTGAATTATTTTTGTGAATTAAGAAGTGATTTTTGTATTTTTTTTATCGGTTTCTTTTTGGAGCTCTGCTATTTTTCGATGGTAATAATTTTTCGAAAAAACATTTGCGGAGAAAAAAATCCATCCCCCGCCAACTCAAAATACGAAAAAGTCGTGGCCAGTTACGGTCCTTCAAAAGCAATTGTTCGGTTTCTTATGTCAAAAACAGGATATTTCCTTGGTCTGTCGGTAGTTTAGGGTTGTTTTTAACCAAACTAAACGCTGGCTCAAAAAACCTTGAGCTTTGGCATTAGATATCAAAAACAAAAATAATTTTGAGTCGAAATCAATCACGTATTCTTAGTCATTGCTCAAATTATGATTAACTCAAAACAAATTTGCTCATTTTTAGGCTCAATCCAACGAGACAAGAGTTGACTCAGCCAACAAGCGCACCTACAAACTGATCACCAAATAATTTAAGAAATTTACTACTAGAACTATTGTCTAAAATCGCAGTAATCTTCATTTTTTACATTTTTTTGGTATTACAACTTTTGTCGAGTCAGTCTGAAAGCAATTGTCCATAACTGCATTCCACATACACTTTTTTAATCTTTTAACATTTTGATAATTTGGAGATATTGGAAAAAGATGTTTTAAGCTCTCATCTTTTGTCTCATCGGGCCAGCTGGTTTTGTCTGAAATCTTCCAAAAACATTTATATTTGCACTTTTTGACTTTATTTATGCTAAATGGCAATATTGTAAAACTTTTTTTGAGTAAATAGTTAGATAGTACTGCAAAACTGAATATTATTATTACCTTCAATGCTTCAAGCACATTTGTATGTTATTCATTTTGTTGTTTTAGTTTTTGCTGCATAATAATAGTTTACATACTATGTATATTTTAAATGTCAAATGTCGGCTTTAATCAATAAAAATAAGGAAATAAATATAATAAACAGTAAAAAGCTAACTTTTAATTTAGCATTTTTAATAGAGACTGCATTCGGGATTTCGAGATTTTACTTTCGAACGCATTATTAACCCACTTTTCAACGACCATGGATAACTTGAAATTTCACAACCTTTAGCTACTTTTCATTCCTCTATCTATTGTAAATTTTAGTTTTAGAATTTTTTTTATTTAATTTCGGACCTGCGACCCTGAATCCCGAAATCGACCTGAACGGGATCCCGTTTTGTCGGATTCAAGATTCAGAGTCGCAGATGCGGTATTCAGGTAGGTTAGCAGAGTCAGTAGATCAAGAGTTACTCTTGATCCTACTCGAGCAGCGAGTAATTTTTTATCCGAGTAGAGTTCAGTTCTAATTGCTGTACTACAGTCCTACACGCCTAACTCGAGTTCCCCTCCCCAAAATCCAGGTAACTTCGCGAGTTTCACGAGTAAACTCGTTCTTTTGGTTTGAGTTTAGTTCTACTCGCTGAACTCGAGTTCTACTCCCCTAACTCGGCTTTCTACTTCTGAGTCTTACGAGTTGACTCGATTATTTTGGATTAACTTGAGTTCTACACTCCCAACTCGAGTTGGGCGAGTAAAAATAGAGTTCAGCGAGTAGAACTCAAATTAATCAGAAATATTCGAGTAAACTCGTAAAGCTCGGGAGTAGAAAGCCGAGTTGGGCAAGTAGAAATAGAGTTCAGCGAGTAGATCTTAAGTCTACTCAGTTCAAAAATTACTCACTGCTTGAGTAGGATCGCGAGTAACTTTTGATCCAAAACTCTACTCGTGCGTCTGAAAAGAGTTGAGTAGATCAAAAGTAACTCGTGATCTTTGAACCCACTCGGCCGGTCTGAAATACGTCGAGTAGATCACGAGTTACTTTTGATACGAAACTCTACTAACCTACCTGAATACGACCCCAGATCTAAAATTAAGAAAAATTTCAAAAAAATGACAATAGATAGAGGAATTGAGTAATTTGAGGGTAACACTTTACTTGAACCCCCGAAAGCTGACTCGCTTTTTAGGTGAATTTTAGAAAACGATTGCATATTCGTGTTTCTCGACCCCAATTTATCTGGGAAACAGTCATCAGATTCTGTGTAAGCTAAAAAAGTCCCGATTTGCCTTGGTCCTCCAAGGTGAAATCTTAGAAAAATTGAAAAAAAAAATACTTTTTAAATTGGCGCCTTTTGAATTTTAACGGGATTAAGGGCTGTATAGCGAGGGAAGGGAATAAAAGAGGCCACTTTTGTGGCATAATGATAAAACAGTGCATATCGCCATATTTGGCTGTATATACACTCGTATTTTCGAATTTGGAAAACGGTTTATCTCGAAAAGATTTCTATTGGCGAAAAAGTAATTCGAAAATGGTAGAATTGGCGAAACAGTATTTCGAAAATGGTAGAATTCGCGAAAAGGTAATTCGAAAATAGTGAAATTGGCAAAAAAACATTTCGAAAACGGTAGAATTCGTGAAAATTCGTTCAGAATTAATTTGTTTCTGCAAATATAATTCAAAATTTTTGCAGTTTTGGAAAAACTAATTTTCGTTGCTTGTTCAACTTGCAGTGGATTTTTTTCTGGAAAATTTTGCCTGACATTTTTAATTATTGTGTGAGTTTTACTAGTTTTTTTTCTCAATGCTGTTCATAACTGATTGTCATTTTTAATTTTTTAAACGATGATGGACTATTCAGGCCCTGAAAATACTACTTCATAAATCCTCTTATTTCAAGATTGCACCGAAATTCACATCAAATCATCTATAATAATTTTCACCTCTATCCATCTTTATTCACGATTCTAAGCATCACATCAAAACATAACATGGAATAGTAATGGAATTTTTTATCAAATTTCTCGCTCTATCTGCTGTTCTGCACTTGGTTGCAACCACCACTTCTACTTCGCCAAAAAGATCCCTGTCACCTGTGAATCCATCCATTTCTATGCATGAAAGCGACTGCTTGTAACATGTTTTTGCAAATCCAGAAAGAAGTAGTCAAAGAGAATTGATCATATAGCGTCATCATTTTATGCTAAAAAGAATTACTCATAGTTGCATGTTTTAGAAAATTTAAATGGCAACTAACCTCATGCACATTTCTTCCATGCAGTTCCATAAACTAAATGAAAAGTGGCTCACTTCAGTTACTTTAAAATGAAATGTTAAGTATACCATATATCGCAATTCAGCAGTTGTTCCAGCACCGTAGAACTGAGGAATAGGATCAGTCTTCTGATCTTTAGCAAAGAAATCAAGCTCTTGCAGATATTCAGCCTCTTTCAGCAACAATTGCAGCTAGACAAGAAACAGGTGAGACTCATAAATAATGAAGACAATGTACCTTGCAGTCCAGACGCTCGATTTTCACAGCGAGTTGATTATTCGACTGAAGATACAGTAGCGGAAAAAAGTATTGGAGCAAGCACATATTTTTTGAAAATCATTGTGTAGCTTTCCAAATTCACAACATTCTACAATAATTTTCAACCAAGGAGGTTGCCCGCAATCTCAGCTACATTTTGAGCACAAATATGCCAAAAAGATTAATTTTTTGTTAGCATACCAATGCTATATGCAAAGCCACTCATTTCTGGGGTGGAAAAAAGTATTGCAGCAAGCGCTGTTTCGTTAATGTTTCAAGATTTTAGGAGTTGTTTGCTAGTTATTTTTAATGAGTTTTACAGCACTGTTTCTTAGCTACAATTTGATAGGTCAAACACTTCTTTTTGATCATTCTGAGAAAAGTTATGACCATCAACAAAAAAGTGTCAATTTCTAGTCAAAATCAAAGTAAATCTAAGGAAAATGGTTGTTTGGTCACATAAATACTGACTTTTCTTAAAAGTTTGAATATCAAGATTGACCAGTTAATGCACTGTTTGAATATTTAACAATTTCTTTACAAAATGGCATGTAAGCCTTTTTTTAAGGATTGCACAGGGCTGAGAAACGGACGGTTGAAGTTAAAACAAGTAAAAAACATCTATTTTTGCCTTATTTTGAGACATTTTCACTTCTTTCAATTTAAACCGTCCGTTTCTCAGCCCTGTACAATCTTATGAAAAAGCTGACATGTCATTTTGTAGAAAAAATATTAAGCTTCCAAAAAGTGCATTAACTGGTAAATTATGATATTAAAAATTTTAAGAAAAATCAGTATTTATGTGACCAAACAACCATTTTCCTTAGATTTACTTTGATTTTGACTAGAAATTGACACTTTTTTGTTGATGGTCATAACTTTCTCAGAATGATCAAAAAGAAGTGTTTGACCTATCAAATTGTAGCTAAGAAACAGTGCTGTAAAACTCATTAAAAATAACTAGCAAACAACTCCTAAAATCTTGAAACATTAACGAAACAGCGCTTGCTGCAATACTTTTTTCCACCCCAGAAATGAGTGGCTTTGCATATAGCATTGGTATGCTAACAAAAAATTAATCTTTTTTGGCATATTTGTGCTCAAAATGTAGCTGAGATTGCGGGCAACCTCCTTGGTTGAAAATTATTGTAGAATGTTGTGAATTTGGAAAGCTACACAATGATTTTCAAAAAATATGTGCTTGCTCCAATACTTTTTTCCGCTACTGTACCTCGAGATATAGACTTGTCCGAAGCCAACCTAAATTGAGATTCAAATTTTCACAGCGAAAACCACTATAGCACACCTCGCTTAGAAAAGCTTCCAGTTTGAAGCGGTCGCATATTACTGTGCCTATTCTACCACCTTGAGCATTGAAACGATTAATCGATTGAGGGCCCAGATAATTGAATCAGCACAAGATCAGTAGCTGGCGTCTTCAGCATAGTCCACTAAGAGTCCCCCTCAACTGTCTTGCAAGGGAATTTTTTCATCGGACCAGTACGTCTGAGGTTTCCATCCAGTTCTTCTTCGCTTGAATTGCCGAATCGATTTCATCGTCATTTTTGTCGCCATTTAGATCAATCTGCAATAAAACACAAGATTTAGAGTGGTTGATAAGAAAAACCCACACAATCGTGGAAAAAGTTATCGAAAACTCCGGAATAAAAATCAAACAATCAACTTTGCGTGTTTAATGCACCCGAGATCACAAGACTTCGTAATAAATATGTTCAAATGGGTATTTTTGCGAAAATTACTATTTTCGAAATGCTATTTCGCGAATTTTGCTAATTCCGAAAAACTTTTTCGCGAATTCTACCGTTTTCGAAAAACTTTTTCGCGAATTCTACCGTTTTCCAACTGGCATTTCGAGACAAATACCATTTTCGAAATGCGTTTTTCGAATATACACATTTGCCAATCTTCATACTTTCCGAAAATTCTTTTTGCGAGTCCAACTCTTTTCGAAAGGATAATATTTTTTCTTACCGCAAAACACTTGAAAATTACCGCAAATCATTTTTTTATTACCGCAATTTGATTTTCCCGCAAAATACTTTTTTCTTACCGCAAAATACTTTTTTCTTACCGCAAAATACTTTTTTCTTACCGCAAAATACTTTTTCTTACCGCAAAATACTTTTTTCTTACCGCAAAATACTTTTTTCTTACCGCAAAATACTTTTTCTTAACGCAAAATACTTTTTTCTTACCGCAAAATACTTTTTTCTTACCGCGGAATAACTCGGATCCCTCAGAATCCCACCCCGGAATGGCCAGAAGCCCCTGAAAGTTGGTTTTTTCGGGCTTTACTAAGGGGAGTAAACTTTTCGAGAAAAATCGATTGAGCGGATCAGATTTCGGGTCCGATGGGCTTAATCGCTCAGAATTCCAGGTTTATGGTGGTTTCGACTGGTTCAGGGTGGAGTTGTGGGCGATTGAGCCGATCGGACCCGAAATCTGATCCGCTTAATCGAATTTTCGCAAAAAGTTTACCCCCCCCCTTTAGTAAACATACTTGGACGAGCGGCGCGGCTAGCGGCGAGCGGCGGACGGCGAGCGGCGCCGCTCGCCGCGCCGTTCGCCGCTGCATTTTTCAGCCGCCGCTGCCGCCGCCGCTCCATTTTTAGTCTCCGCCGCTGCCCCCGCCGCTCTTTTTCAGTCAGCGCTGCTGCCGACGCCGCTGCCTCCGCCGCCGCCTCTGCCGCTTGTTTGAACCTTCGAAATTTGTTTTTTTTTCATTTTTTTTGCGTTACAAAACTAAAAACTGGTTTTAGGTACATGTCCACGGCTTCTTCTGCAATCCGGCTGATTTTGGCAGTAGTGAAGCGTAGTGAGCGTGTGGGGGTTACTTCCTGAATGAATTCAGAGGCAGCATCTTTTGCGTTTGCACTTAACGTTGAGCCCAAACCCTTGGGAATCGATTCACGAATGTAGATACCGTATTTTCTCTAATAATAACCCCTCTCTAATGATGACACCCCCCTTATTTTTGACTAGGATTTTAGAGTTAAGGCCATTTTCGATTGACAATTTCGGAATTTTTGAGGGGTTGAAAAATAATGACCCCGGGGTCATTATTTAAGAAAATACGGTATCCACCGTTCTTTTTTATGCAATACTCACACTATTTGAGTAAATGATCAGTTGATTAAGTTTCCAAGTGTATTGTCATAAAATATGTCGATGACTTGAAGCTACAAAAATTCAAATATAAATAGAGTTAAATTTTTTTAATAAAGTAGTAAATGAGATTTTTCACACGCCGCTGCCGCCGCCGCTCATTTTTGACCGCCGCTGCCGCCGCCGCTGTCATTTTTTCCCCGCCGCTGCCGCCGCCGCTGTTTTTTGGCCCTTCCGCCGCCGCCGTCGCCGCTTTTCCGCCGCTGCCGCTGTTTTTCTGACAGCCCGCCGCTCGCCGCCGCCGCCGCCGCTGCCGCTGTTTTTTTTTGCGTGTCCAAGTATGTTAGTAAACCCCGAAAAAACCAACTTTCAGGGGCTTCTGGCCATTCTGGGGTGGGATTCTGAGGGATCCAAGTTGTTTCCTGACTGAAAAATTCAAATTCCCGCAAAATTTTGACTAAAAATGACGAGAAAATTTTTTGCGGTAAGAAAAAAGTATTTTTGCGGTAAGAAAAAAGTATTTTGCGGTAAGAAAAAAGTATTTTGCGGTAAGAAAAAAGTATTTTGCGGGAAAATCAAATTGCGGTAATAAAAAAATGATTTGCGGTAATTTTCAAGTGTTTTGCGGTAAGAAGAAAGTACCATCCTTTTCGAAATATATCATTTTCGAAAAACAACTTTACGAATTATTATACACAAATCACTCGAAAGGGAATCTGGATACATGTAAAAGCATACATACCAGAGCTTATTTTTGCGGTAGGCTCCAGTATTCAAAAACATGTTCAACATCTTCTTATTATTGGTCCTCCTGTGATTAGTGGCCCCCTTTTATTTCCTTTCCCTGCCTATACAGCCATTAATCTCTTTTAAAATGTTTTGTCGCCATTTAAAAAATATGTTTTTTTATTTTTTTCTAAAATTTTACGTTGGGGACCACGGCAAATCGAATTTTTTTTTCACAGAATCTGATGACTGTTTTCCGTATAAATCGGGGTCGAGAAATACGAATATACAATCGGTTTTCAAAAATTCAGCTCAAAAGTGGGTCAATCGTGAGGGGAGGGTCAAGTAAAGTCTAGCCATTTGAGGAACTGAGTAATTAGAGGAAGGGGAGTAATTGCTAAACCATACAGAGCCGAAGACACTGCAATTTTTTTTCAAATTTTTGTACTAGGCGAAACTGTATAAAAGCAAAATCATTAGCTTCGTAGCTTTCACCTTCCTGTCATAATAATAGCTTGTTGTTAAAGTCTTGTTGACCGGTATTTTAGAGTCTTGTTGACAGTAAAACGAAGGGCACTGTTAGCATTGAAGCCATCTTTGCTTTGGGATGAGATTCTAATAAATAAAAACTAGTGTAAAAGATAAATAAAGCATATGTCACAACACTCTTTACTCCAGCACTCCACAACGCTAGATAGTTACAACATTGGCGCCAGATACTAATACACGAGTACCGTATTTTGGGGGGGGGGGGGGCTGAAAAATTATAGACCCGGGTCTATAATTAGAGAAAATATGGTAATCTTAAAAACAGTGGAAGTATTCCAGCAGCGCTTGCACTCAAACCTATAGAGTCCCAACAACTACTTTTCTATAGCTAATGAGATATCTCCAGGATTACTACTCTAAGCCATACCTGCACGCTCGAAAAAATCGGATCGGCGCCGGCGCCCTTTGAAAACTCGCGCTGGCGCCCCAAAGGAGGCGGCGCCGGAGTTTATGAAACGTGTTTAACGTTAAAATTTTGTTTGTTGCATCCATGATATAAAAAAATACTAAAAAAACCGGACACGGACAATCCATCGTCCCTCGTATGAAAGGGACGATTCATCGTCTTTTCTGGCTTGGAAAGTGTTAATGCCTTTTTCCTAATCCTTATATAAACCTTATCATTGGTAACTATAAAAGCTAAGGCCAAAGGCCGCCCCTGTGTACTCTCCAAATGGGTACCACATCTTGAGTGCCCCCACCTGGATGCCGCCTAGGAACCACCACCTGAATGCCCCCTCTGGTACTTCACCCTGGTTACCAGTGGTAAGAGGTGGTAACTTACCACCTCTTAATCATATTTACCTGGATACCGCCTCCTGGTAACCCATACCTGGGTGAAACCTTCAGAGTACCAGATCCTGGTTACCTCCACCTGGATACATTCACCTAGGTACTACTACCATACCGGGTATTTACCCAATGGTCAACCCTACAAGCACCTCTATCGAGATTAAATTAATTTAGATCAAAAACGAGGAAAAAATGTTTGAATTATTCCTCGTACTCTGGCCTACCCTAAGCCTAAGTTTAAAAACAACAGGAGGATAACAAGTCAGCATATTAGAGTTCGGACTTGTGCGAGTGGAATATGCGAATTGGAATTGTGCGAGGTAAGGTATTCCAGTTGCGGCTCCTACCGAAAATTTCGACAAATTGACCGCCGTCCCAGAAGAGGCGATGAATTGTCTTTTTTGAAGTTGTCTTTTTTTGCCTTTTTTTGAACGGACAATGAATTCACCGTTTTTAACCAGGGACGATGAATCGTCCCTATTATACGAAGGACGATGAATCGTCCCTTTTTAATAAGGACGATGAATTGTCACGTACCGTAAAAAACATACTGTTAAAGCTTTGAAATGTCAAAAATCTCAGCTACTAAATGTGACCAAAATTTTTATGAACAAAAAAGTTTACAGCCCTTCCCGCGTTAAAATCATGGAATTTCCTCTCAGTCATTGGTCACAAAAACTTCATTGTTGCCAGCAGTGTGAGAGTGAAAATTAGTGTGGAATTTTTGAGGTCATTGTGAACGGAGCTCAACGTTTTCTGATTGGCCAAGAGGTGGTCGTGCCTTTGCCGTGTAAATTACAAAAAAAAAAGAAAAATAAATCTCTCAAAAATACAAAATTTAAACAGTTTTTCGAATTCCCGCACTATACAAATGTACTAAACTCAGACTTGCTAGGGAAAACCGATATCGCATTGCGCTAACGGCTGTAATGCCGACGCTAGCACAGGCGCAGGTATGTTTGAAAGCTGTGCTAATTCGTATTCTCTAAAGCTATGGTCCCGGGTTTTAATTAGAGACTTTTGTTTTTCGTAATTTTTTAAGTCCTTACGGCTTCACGTTGTTAGAGTTAGAGTTCGGGTAAGAGGTGTTCATGTACTCGAAAATCCGAACTCTAACTCTAACTCGATGATGTTCACGTACATCGAATTAGAGTTCTAGGTCGAGCTTGAAAATGTATATAGCTTAGATAGCTCAGAATCTCACCCCAAAGCCGTCTAAAGCCACTAAAACTTAGTTTTTGGGGGATTTGCTACAAGGGAATTCAATTTATACCCATGAACACCTTCAAATTTGACCTCGAACTCTAACTCTAACTCGAAGTATATGAACACCCTCGAGTTAGAAGTAGAGTTCGAGTTAGGATCAGAGATGTTCATGTAACCAAAAACCCGAACTCTAACTGGAACTCTAGCTCTAACAACGTGAACGATCCATAATAGATTTTTGAAAGATCTGCCAGCCATTTTTTACAAGCTCAATAGTTCGGAGAAACGAAAGTTTCTCACCACTTGAGATAAGGAAGGGAACTATAGCTAGAGAATAAGGTATCTAGGACTCGTTTCATGGTTAATGGAAGATTACCGTATTTTCTCTATTAGTTACCCCGAGTAATTATTTTTCAACCCCTGAAAAATGGAAAAAAATATATTTTGATTTTGAGATTTTCGGGTGCTCAACCAAAATCTAAAAAGTGGAGTCAACTAAGTTCATGGTGATTAAGAAAATGCAAAAAACAGATATGCAAAATTATTTTTTTGAGCTGAGATACAGGGTGCTTATGGGGGGTGATTAATAGAGAGGGAGTAATTATTAGAGAGGGGGTAATTAATAGAGAAAATACGGTATTCTTTTTTTTCGTTCGCTAAATACACCGTCTGAAGAAAGGTGATTTACTTCAATTTTAAGGTGAATAGCAGCGAATCAAAGTGAAGCTTGCGTGCGAATTCTTCCATCTAGCAATATGACTCGTCAAAAGCAGCAGGAAGTCGGATCTCCAGAAGATTTCTATCGCTTCTGTTGCTGTTCTGCTCAGGTCGGTCTAGATCTATGCTGTAGCTTTGCTAAATTCGTGTCTTTAAGGACGCTTGCCTTCTATATTCCATCATATTGGGTGTCAGCTATGTCTGCTGCATGGCTGGAGCGTCCTACAACGGTCAAAATGTTCGTATGGTCACTGGTGGACTTGCCTTCAGCTTGATTCCTTGTGCGCTCGTCGTCATCGGTTTTTTCGCTAAGAAGCCCGCTTTGTACATGGCCGCGCTTGTTTTCAATGTACGTCGTTTACCTACCTGATTAATCTAGTATATATTTTTATGTTTTGCAGGATTGGGCATCTTGGTGGATCTTTTCCAGCTTGCTATCCTCATCGCTGTCGGTGTGGTCTACAACAAATCTGATCCGGAATTCCAACGTCTCTTGGGGAAAGGATCTTATATCTTTGTCGCCTTGCTGATGGTGGTAGTGATCCAGATTATCCACATCTTCATTCTCTTGGGCTATGAGATCGCAATTTGTGGTGGCTACAAGCAGCTGAAAGTCGAAAACATGGTTCTTCCGGTGACCAATGCTCCTTCTCGCCGTTATACTGCTCGTGCTCAGAATCGTTCGCGTGCCAGCAGTGATGAAACCAGAAGCGTCTAAAGTCCTATTAGAAATATTCTAGTAATAAGGAATGTTTTCGTATTATTTCGAAAGGGCGTGTTATGTTGCTTGTATTATAAACATGTAAAGATGCGTAAAAATTTGAAGGTGTCTAGTTTCTTGGTCTACAGGGTGAGTCAAAATTGCGCGGCCAGCCCTGACACTTCACTTGATTCTCGTTCGACCAATAATTCGATCTTAATGTCATTCTCTATTAAATTTTTTTGATCTAATAAATTCCGCTGCTTAAAGTCTGAAAAATGGTTCTTAGGAAACACCCCGCCGAAACACCCCTGCCTGAAACCGTTGACACGCATTTGGGCCCCTCCGCATTTGGGCCCCGCATTTGTAATCCATCCTAAAAGGGTATCCAAATATCCTAAAAAGATGGAATTTGACCATAGTTTTGTTGATTGGGGTCTACCCCGTAAAAAACTTAGGTATGCATGCTTTTTCATGAGGAAGTCCAGCCATGTATTTCCCAAATGGTTATAGAAACCTCCAGGCAATTGAAGGACTACCATACTAGGTACTGGCCTTTTTGGTTGATAAAATAACTTTTTCGTAATTATCAAGTCATCTTTAGATCATGTTTTTGAGTGGGAGACTATGGTTTTATTATTTTCAACATTTAATAAATGTATGCCCTTTTTAGGGGGATACAAGGGGTTTCCCCATTTTTTCATACCCTTTAAAGGGCCATGGTCACGCGTTCTGGATTGCCCCCCCCCGCCAATTCAAAAATTTTCGCCTAATAATTGAACTTCTGTACGGATTTTTTGGATTGGTTTCGATACCAGCGGTTTTCGTAATCACCCTTAACTTTACTAATCCTTCAAAAAATATTTTGCTGTTATAGATAGTCAAGAAAAAAGTCTGCAACCTGCAGGATACGAACCTGTAAGCCCGGAAATTTCGAGGATGAATTTTAACAGAAGTCCTCAGGCTGAGGATGTATTTATTGCAGGAAATATTCACCGTAATATGAATTTACCGCGATAAAATGAATTTACCAACGATTTGCCAAGGATGTATAAAAAACTTTGAATTGGGCCCAAATGCGGGACCCAAACGCGGGGGCCCAAATGCGGGATGCCCAAATGCGGGGGCCCAAATGCGGGGGTCCAAACGCGTAGTAACTGCTGAAACATCACCATTTAAATATTTTTACCATGAATGTAATTAATGGCTTTCTTTAAAATAGATGTTGAACCACTCTAAAAGAATCTTTCTTTCCCCTTCGGGGCGCAGGGGGCCTGAGAATTAGAGATGCGCGCACTTACTCGCCTTAGACATAATTCCGAGATGTGCTCTTGGTCATAAAATGCATATAGAGTCTATTTTTGCAACGGCCCGAGTTAAAAAACATGGTATACATTCGACTTATAATATGAGCACACATAGGATCACTTTATTCTGGTGCATATTTATCAAAAATTTACGGTAATAGCATATATAATGGCACTGTAAAAGCGTAAATAAACTTGTTTACTATCTAACCTTTTCAGTAAGTGCATTCTGGCCATAAACGTTTATATGGGGGTGTTTCGGCCGGGGGTATTTTGGCGGTGGTGTTTCGGCGGGGTGTTTCGGCGGGGTGTTTTGGCGGGGTGTTTTGGCGGGTGTAATTCGGCGGGGGTGTTTCGGGGTGGACCCGAAAAATCAGCTTTGGAGATAAAGACATATAATTTTAAAAATGTTTTAGAAAGTTTTATTTTGAAAATAATTAATCTAAAAGTTTAAATAAACACTCTTCTTAAAAAAATTTCTAAAAAAATCAGCAGGAGGACCAAGGCATACTTTTCGTGGGTGGGCGAGCTGTTGCACTTTTTGTTTTTCACGAAAAAAAATGGAAGACAATTAAAAATTGCCCCATTTGCCGGAAAAGTTGCCCCATTTTCGAATTTCCAATCAAAAAGCAGAAAAGTTGCCCCATTTACCATAAAAGTTGCCCCATTTGCCACAAAAGTTGCCCCAAATTCACGATCTCTTATACTGTCATTACATTGTTTTACATACTAGTAGCTCTCAAAGTTTTACAGCACCACTCAAAACAACAACTGACTTTATTCAACAACAATTGACAACACTTCAAAGACAACAAATTCAATAACATAAATCAGTCAATAACCAGGGCGCTTCCCTCTCTTGCCCTGCGCTTTCTTCCTCGCTTCCTCTTCTCTCCTAGCGGCACATCTGTAATTTCTTCTGGATACTCTTGTAGGATCCAGTATGTGCAATAATATGTGACGATGCAACAATGAGGTAAAACGACGCAACAACAACGAAAAACGAACAACGCCAACGTAAACAAGATGGCAAAACAACATGAAATGTCCAAATGGGGCAACTTTTCTGGCCAATGGGGCAACTTTTCTGCTTTTTGACTGGAAATTAGAAAATGGGGAGACTTTTGTGGCAAATGAGGCAACTTTTATGGTAAATGGGGCAACTTTTCTGCTTTTTGTTTGGAAATTCGAAAATGGGGCAACTTTTCTGGAAAATGGGGCAACTTTTCCGGCAAATGGGGCAATTTTATTATATTTCCAAAAAAAATTGACCTCCGACCTTGAATCCCGAAATTGACAATTAATTTCGGGATTCAAGTAAATTTCGGGATTCAAGGTCGGAGGTCAATTTTTTTTCGTGAAAAACACGCCTACCCCACGAAAAAGTATGCCTTGGTCCTCCTGCTGATTTTTTTAGAATTTTTTTAAGGACGATACGTAGAAATGCCACGTTCTGGAGAAAAAGTGCCACGCTTTTTCGATTCTAGTCAAGAATGCGAAAAAGTGCCACGTTTTAGTGAAAAAGTGCCACGTTTTTTTTAATTTGCCTAGTTTTGCAGAGATATGCCTGATTTTATTGGTCGCTTTGTTTCCAAGGACATATCAATAACAAGATAATGGTAATTATCAAAATTTCAGGTGTAAATCATTGATTGGTCTAAGAAACCTTATTGTCAGAAAACGTGGCAGAAAATCAGGCATATCTCTGCAAAACTAGGCAAATTAAAAAAACGTGGCACTTTTTCACTAAAACGTTGCACTTTTTCGCATTCTTGACTAGAATCGAAAAAGCGTGGCATTTTTTCACAAAAACGTGGCACTTTTTCTCCAGAACGTGGCATATTTCCGTTTTATCCATTTTTTTAAGAACAGTGTTTATTTAAACTTTTAGATTACCGTATTTCCTCTAATAAGCGCGCATGCGCGCTTATTTTTCAAACCCCGAAAATCTGAAAAATTTTGGGTCAATCTCGAAAATTTCGGGTGCTCAACCAAAATCTGAAAAGTGGAATCGGTAAAGCTCGTGGGAGTTAAGAAAATGCACCAAACAGCTTTCGAGAAAAATTTCTCTGAGCTGAGATATAGACCCTCAAAGTAGGGGTGCGCGCTTATTAGAGCATGCGCGCTTATTAGAGGAAATACGGTAATTATTTTCAAAATAAAACTTTCTGAAACATTTTTAAAATTATATGTCTTTATCTCCCAAGCTGATTTTTTCGGGTTCACCCCGAAACACCCCCGCCGAAACACCCCCGGCCGAAACACAATGCAACTGGCAATCGATAGAAGAATGAAAATAAGCATATAGCGTCTAAAAGTTTTTAGCTATGAATTTCCGTCAAAAAATAGGTTAAAAATGCGTTAGTAAGTAAAATCCCGAAATCTCGATTTCGGTCTCTAATCAAAAATCAACAATTTTTAGAGAAAAGTTTTATAGAAAGTATCACTGTTACGCTAAAATGTCTTACTGAATCCGACTTCGTTATGATTAGATCAAAAAATCTCAGGGAGTTGAGCTATCTTTTAAATGGTAAATGGTTAGAATTTTTTGGGTGGTTAGGCCAACACAGCCATATATCGAATCTATCTAATTATTTTAACTTGATCTTACGGATTCACATTCAGAAAGACATCTTGGTATCGGAGTGAAATGATCTGTAAAAATTTTCTTTATATTCTTGTATATTTTCGATTAAAAATTGCAAAAGCTAAAAAAGTCTCGAATCGACCGTCTCGGATCGCACCCGTCTCGAATTGACCCTTGTCCTATTTTACTGCTATTTGCACATTATGCAAACATACTGGTGTAAAAAAAACGAAAAATCCGAGTGTGTTGAGTTATCATAATGCCTTAATTTCTGGTCTTAATTATTATTTTTGCTCTAAGACCATCTGTTAGGTAAATGTTTTAACGACTGAAATTTCGATTTGAAAAGAAGTGTATATCCCAAAATAGTTAGCACAAAGCAAACTTCACATGTTTTTGTGTTTCACGATTCAAAAAAACAAACTGCTTGCAGTTTAAAAATTCTTTCTGCTTCTTGGTTTATTTCACAACAAAAATTTTAAATAAATCAATGTTATTCCTTTTTTATTGAAATAAGTCATTATTGTTGTAATAATTTAATTTTTCACCTACCGTAAAAACTCTATTAACTCCTATTAACTTTCGTATGCGTTCTTATCTAGATTCTAATAAAAAATGAACAACTTTTTCAAAATTTTAAGCATTTCTATATTAATATTTGTGATAAGATATATAAGTCGAATAAATTCAAAGTCTTCATATGCCAAAAACCGCCCTATATGAGAATCGGTCCCATTTTTAAAAATTTTTTTGAAATTTTTGATAAAGAAAATTTAAAGAAAACCAAGAAACTTTTTGATTCTAATAACATTTTCGGATGCTGTGTAAAAAGTAAGCCAGGGGTAGGATTGTTCTAATGCCGGACCATTTTAATAGGCAAAATTTTTTTTGGTGCTTTTGCAATTTTTTAGTTTTACCCATCTTTGATATAAGAACTTTACATTCAAACCTTATTCATTATGCTGCTCAAATAAAAAAGTTCACCAAAATTTCTTTAGAGCAATTTATTGTATATATTTTAACAGCGACTTTAGCGCCGACATTTAACAAGCGCCGTCGTTACGCCGGCGTTTGTTTTTATAGTGGTGTAACGCCTTTTAAACGCCGGCGTTTATCCGACGTTTAAAGAACGCCTTTAAACGTCGGCGTAACGCCAGAGCTTAGACCGGCGTTTATAAACGCCTGCGTGACGCCGTCGTTAGAACTATCCTGGCCAAGGGATGTATTGAAAGATGAGCCATTACCAATAAGAGCTACGGTTAAGAAAAAAACAACTGTGGTGAAAAATCCCACGAAATATACACCCTCCCTTTAAGACAATTTGTTCATCAGCTCGTGAAAATTTTTGACTGCTTGCTTTTTTTTGTTAGAATTGTTGAACAAACTCCGACAAAGAAATTGAAATATTGGCAAAAAATGTACAAAAGATCAACAGAGGGGACCAAGGCGAAAAAATGGGACCGATTCTCATATAAGGCCAAAAAAGTGTTTGACATTATTTTTATTCTTTGTTTGCGCTTTACAATTCAATTTATTTCAGATAATACATTGATCAAATATTCTCAGAGAAATGAGCGAAGGGTAATTTTCTGATCTAAAAATTAAGATGTCCTAATATTTTTTATATAGAAAGCCTTTCAACTATAAGATGCAGTACAGAGTGGAAGAAGACCCACAACTTAAAAAGGCTGGTGAATACGAGTAAGATTTTATTCCGAATTTATGAAAATTTTAGTTCCGGTATTCTTTTTACAATCACCGTATTTTCTTTTAAACTCACACGGGTGAGAATCGAAAATCGGAAAATTTCGAGGCCGATCTCGAAATTTTTGAGTGTAAATCCAAATAGCAGAATCGGTAGAGCTGGTTGAAGTTAAAAAAATCCAAAAAAAAAGCTGTGCGAAATATTTATTCTGTGCTTAGATGTAGGTCCTCAAAGTCGAGGGGCCGCCTTATTAGAGGAAATACGGTATGGTTGGCAGTAGACATTCAGATACAATTAAATTAATTTTTTTTATTATTTAATTAGGAGTCGCAAGTAGGCCGAAGAATCACTGAATAAATCAATTGACAATTTTCAAATTGTTTTTTTCATGTTTTAAGCAAATTTTGCCAATTTTTTTACGTGTTTACGTGTTTTAAGCTCCTTAAAGGGGCATGCTCGCCGTCGATGGAATATTTAAAAGGCGGGTACCAGGTCAATTCAAAAAGAAATATTTTCAAAAACATTTTTGTTGAGTATTTTACGGGGAATAAGTAATTAAAAACATTGGCAGCAATTTATGGCATCGGTGGCCTAGTGGTGAAGCGGCGGCGGACTGTGAAAGTCGGTCGTCAGTTCGATTCCCACTGGATATATAATTTTTACTCGACATTTCCGAAATTTCGTCAAATTAATTCTCGTTTGAATTTCGCTGATACCCGCCTTTCAAAATATTCCCATCGGCGGCGAGCATGCCCTTTAAAGGGCCTTAAAGGGCCTAAAGGGCCTTAAGCCCCTAATTAAATTTTTTTTGTTTATTCATAGTTCAATTAGCCATTTTAAAATTACAGAACTTTTAATATTTGGAAAAACTGTGTTTTCAAAAAAGCCAATCAAAGTACTGAACAAAAAGAATTCTTTTACCAGCTAGATTGAGGGGCGAAAGAACCCAGAGAACACCTGTTTAAAAGATGATACAAATGCACTTTAAAAAATTTTTGCTGACTCACTCAGCACATCAATATCCTCATTTTCTGGCCTATATACGAGTCGTGCTTGAGATATGTTATTTTTTAGGAAAATGGTGACTAACAAGTATGGCACTTATCCTCTTTATGCTCACTATTGTGATGGAAGTGGACATCCTGGAGTCGGCTGTGCTGTTATCCCACTTGGCCATATGGTGTTGCAATACCGCATTGACCCGAAAGACTTGATGTGATTTACAAATATCGTATTCACAAAAAAATTATTTGTTACACTATTTTTTTTATAAAAATCAATAAATTTCTTTAAAAATTTAAAAAGTTTTTAAGGCCAGCAAATTAACTCAGGTCTCGTTTGGCAAAGAAGCTCGAACTCAAAGCTTACTTGGCTAATATAATATTGGATATTGTAAGCAGCCAAAAAAAATTTGAACAGCTAAAAAAATCGTTGGTGCTCTGTTCGATGCGTGTGTTTAGTCAAGATTGTAGGTCACTAAAAGTATTTTCGGCTGTACAGTGTAGACTCTCAATACAGTACGGTTTTGATGATAGCGATTGGTTTTAACAATGAAAACTAATTTGACATACATTTGATTGGCGATTCTCAGTAATAATTTGACTCTCGATGCAGTGTGTTTTGTTCATATTGGCTTTTGAAATTTTATTGGTCTGCATTGTGAGCGATTCAAAAAACGATATTCAAAAAATTAGAATTTTTCTACCACGCCATTTCTGGAAACCATCCTCAAGGTGTCTTGATACAAAACAAACTACGCTCAAGGTTTCATTAGCAGGAACTTTTGACACAATATGGTTGCGAACAAATGTGGTGAAATCCAGTTTTAACTGTTTAAAGGGAGGGTGCATGTTGCGTGGGATTTTTGACTGTTGTTTAGTTTTCTTGACCGCATCTTTTATTGATAATGGGTCATCTGTTAATACATCCCTCGGCCAACTCTTCAAGCAGAATCTGAAAATGTTATCAGGATCAAACTATCTTGCGAATAATTTCATAAAAAACATAAAAGTTGACCACACCATCAATGCCGTATTTCCCTCACATACTTTTTTCCTATTCGAAATCGTGTTCTTGTCATTGGGTTTTCGCCTGCTTTTCTGAACAGTGAGTGGGCAACTTACCGCTGAGACGGTATCAAAGACAATAAGTTACATTCTGAGTGGTATTTTGCTTAACAACTGAAAAAAAACCAAAAAACGAGAATCCTTAACACAAGAATCTTAAAGAGGTACGTGAAGGAAATGCGACATGAATTGTTTGGTCAGCTTTTATGTTTTTCGCGAGATTTTTCGAAAGATATTCGGATTCTAATAACATTTTCTAATTCTGCGTCAAAAGTTGTCAAATGGATGTATTAACAGATGCTCCATTATCAATAAAAGATGCACCTAAGAAAATAAAAAAGGAGGCAAAAAAAGCTATTTAGGTTTGAAAAAGTGGCTTCTGTGGCGCAGTGGGTAACCGTTTTTTGTGTTTTAAGGTCATGAAAGAGTGCGCAAGTTCGATTCTGCATTCTGCATGTATGCACTTTACTTTTTTGGCTTGTTTGACCAGTTATAGGGGTAATTTGGGTCGCTGATTCCGAATCCGGCGTCAAAAAGTCATATTTCTTCTAAAACTAGTCAAACAAGCCAAAAAAAATAGCGTGCCACCACGTGGGATCGAACCTGCAACACCATTTAGGAACAAAAAGCGCAAACGCTAACGCACTGTGCCATCGAGGCCACTTCTTTGAACCTAAATGGCCAACCGAAATGAAAAAAATAATTTGAAGGGGAAATTCAGATCTTTAAGGGGTAAATTCAATTTGAGCCTTTTTTCTTTAAGTCAACCCACAATTTGAACACCGAATCCATGTTTAGCATGATTAATTTTTTATTTTTTTATCTGCATTACCGTATTTCCTCTAATTTAGCCCCCCCCTCTTTTTTGACTGGAAATTCAGAGTTAAGGCCATTTTTGTTTTACAATTTCAAGATCTTTGGACATCCAAAAAATTTAGCCCCAGAGGCTAAATTAGAGGAAATACGGTAAGTCTCCCCTCTGTAATAACTTCCCCTTATACGGACCTCATACCGTATTTCCTCTAATTAAAGCACCCCTCTAATTAACGCACCCCCTCTAATTAACGCACCCCTGGTGGGAGGTCGAAATATAAACGCACCCCCTCTAATTAACGCACCCTCCCTAATTTTTGACTAGAATTTCGGATTTAAGGCCATTTTGATTGAAAATTTCAGAATTTTCGAAAGGGTGGAAAATAAACGCACCCCCTCCAATTAACGCACCCCCTCTAATTAACGCACCCCCTGGAGGGAGGTTGAAATATAAACGCACCGGTGCTTTAATTAGAGGAAATACGGTATCTCAGACTAGAGAAATATTTTGCAAATCTGTTTTTGTTTCACACCCTATATCGACCTTAAATGGCCTCAAGAGTCAATTCGACGCAAAGGACAACGAAATTTTCATTGAAATTGGACCAATTTGCATTTTCAGTCGAGATTTCGACGGAAAACGTGTGGAGAATATATTTAATCCTTGAAATTATGACTTAAAATGCAAATTTTGTCTAATTTGGAAGAAAAATTTTCGTTGTCGTTGGAGTTGTCGTTGGATTTTTTATAAATAGGTCGTCGTTGTCGTTGGCGTAAAAGTGCCTTTAAAATATTTTTCCGACGACAACGACAACGTTTATAAATGAGCCATTATGGCTTGTTCACGTTGTTAGAGTTAGAGTTCGGGTAATAGGTGTTCATGTACTCAAAAACCCGAACTCTAACTCTAACAACGTGAACAAGCCACAACGAGTAGCGTTACTTGTTGTCTTGGTCCAGCCCATTGTTGTCTTTTGTTAGTTTTTTGGATTGTGAGGGCAGCGTACTCTAAGACAGACTCGAACTTAACACGTTGCGCGAGCTACGAAATATCAACAAAAACATTCTGCGCCTAAGCGCTTGAATGCAAAAAATTGTTAAACGGTGAAAAAATTCTTTTGAAATAGTGAAACTTTCAGTTGTCTGTAAGTTAACCCGGGCCTAACCGGGCCGGAGCTTTTTATGCCCGGCGCGCCCGCCGCAAGCTTCGGCCCGTGCCCAGCCCTGGTACTCAACCAAAATCTGAAAAGTGGAGTCAACTAAGTTCATGGTGATTAACGGGGGAGAAATCACCCGAAATTCTTCTTTTCTTCAAAAATTTGGAATTCAACGTTTTCGAAAGCATGGTGGTCTTTTTGTTAGATATATTTGGTAGAAAAATGTTTGTTAATTTTCTGATTTTAACAATATCGATGGCTATGAAAGTGGGTGATGCCCTGCTAAGCGGTATTCCTAACGAATGTGAATTTGTGGGATCAACCATCTCTTCAAATAGAGAACTTTTGTTTATTTTTTTCTTCTTTATTGGGTATTTTTAGGGGATTTTCTCTTGAAGGAATCAAGAAAAGCAGTGCTTGATCGCTAGTGGCTATGACTTTGTAAAAAACAGCCTAGTGAGCAGTTGCCCCGGACTGCAGTTTTTATCCAAGAATATCTCTGAATATCAATAATGACCACAGTTGGGACTGCAAGCTTCATAGCCTACTGCAATTAATAATTGCCAATTATGTCTCCAAGAGTGTCTTCGAAAATCAATAATGGCAACCGTAGGCGTACCCAAAGGGGGGGGCTAGCCGGGCTATAGACCGCCACCCCCCCCCCCCGTCAGGATTTTTTAGCCTTTTTTATTTTTTTTCAGCCTTTTGCCAGTTTAGACCCCCCGTCAGGATTTTTAGCCTATTTAGCCAACCCCCTCCCCCGTCCGAAATCACCTATCACCTTTATATTTTTTCAGCCCCCCGCTCCCGTGGAGAGAGGGGCATCTATTATTAGAGACGGGTACATAATTAGAGACGGGTTTATATTACAGAAAATACCGTACGAAACAAATTGCTCAATTGCCACTGATACAGCTACTTTTATGGTATTTCGTATTTTTCAGCTCGGAAAAGAAGTCCTCCTCATCCTTTATACTCACCAGATTTCGCCCCTTCTGACTACTATTTTTTCCTTTATTCCCAATATGTTTTGGTTTATTTGTTAGCAGTGTTTGGCATCAAGATGGTTTCTTAAAATTAGTTACGGTGCTTACTATCTTTTAAAAGTGAAATAGATCACACATCTTGTAGAGAAATGCAGGACTTTCAAATGGCATATTATTTGCAAATAAAAAAGATAGGATCAAACAAGATGGTCAGAATTCTTAAGTCACCCTGTAACGTAGTGGGTTTTTTGTATTGGTATTTTTTTCTTGGCTATCACGTGACAACGATATTTTAACTCGATAATCACGGTGAGAAATTTCTCTTCCGGCTATTTCTAACATCTTTTAGTTCGAAAGACATATTTTCCTGATGCTAACGCGATTTTTTACGATTCAGAGCTGCAGCCCAAGTTTTTCATCTGCAAGTGCTTATTTAAAAAAAATACTGGTAGAGAGGCCGTGATTTTATGGTGCTGGCTCTGTTCACCTTTAGCACGCTAAATTTTTTTGCCTTGGTTCCCCCTGTCCTTTTTTGTTGAAAAATGCCTTGTTCCCCTGTTGTTTTTTGTTGAAAAATGCCCTGTTCCCCCTGTTGTTTTAAAGGTAATTATGGTCAAGGTGATCATGTCAACCATAATCACCATGATCGCCGTAATCACAGTATCAAAATAACTATAATGGACAGAAGGGACTAAGGCATTTTTTAACAAAAAATAACAGGGGACCAAGGCAAAAAAAATTTGGCGTGCTAAAGGTGAACAGAGCCGGCCATGATTTTATGGTGTGCTTGACAACAGGTATGATTTGATTAAGCTTCATTTGTTAGCATTTAAATTCAGAGCTTTTTCCGGAAATCGGGGTTACTAATTTTAAGAACCTGATCAACACACATACCGTATTTTCTGCATTAAGTCTCCCCTCTGTAATAACTTCCCCTATATGGACCTCATATGTCAGCCTAGAGAAAATATTTTGCATATTTTTTCTCGGTTCCCTAGTTATCAGGGGCTTTCGTGTATCCCATTTTCAAATTTTGTTGAGCACCCGAAAATCTCGAAATCGACCTTAAAATTTTCCCACTTTTTTGAAGTTGAACAATAACTCCCCAGCAGGATTTAATACAGAAAATACAGAAAACTCTAGAAGCATTGCACCCTGATAAGAGGTGCAATGCTTCTAGAGAGTGGTGTATGTGCCTGTCTCATTGAGGAGCAGCACTTCTGAGGTGGCGTCCATCTTCGTTTTCAGACCTAAATGTATGTAGGAAAATTGAGATTTAGAGATAACAGAACAATCGGTCAAATATTCATTATTTGACCAAAATTTTGCAAATTTTGACTAAAGGGCAGGGAATTTTATATACGCATCGCCGTAGGTCACAGTTTTGACTAACGTCTGCTAACTTTAATGTTAATTAATTAATATTAAACACATCTTTTTTGCAAAAACATTGTTGTGAACAATCAGCTAACAGATGGCCTTAACCCACATCTGCAATTTTTTAATGCTGAGCTTAGGTTCGTGTTTTCCAGGGTTGATTTACTATAGAAAGTGTTCTTGATTTCAATGAAAATCAGAAAAACTTTGGGCAGATATCTTTTACAAGTTAATAAGGATACCGAAATTCACCCGATTATGTATTCGTCCCGACTCCTGAATAAATATGAAAGTAAGTACCCAGCTGTCGAAACCGAAGCATTGTCCATTTGTTATACTCTAAAAGAGATCTAAGCTCTCTAATGAGCTAGAAAGTCGGATTGTGAAATATGAAAAGTCAAGAGATTCACGTATTTGAATGAACGGACCTGAACCAAAAACTACAGATACCTATGCTGACTGATATGTACTAGGGAGCAGGGTAACTAATGCAAACCCGAATGTTGCCATCATAGGCGTATCCAGGATTTTCGGACGGGGGAGGGGGTTGGCTAAATAGGCTAAAAATCCTGACGGGGGTCTAAACTGGCAAAAGGCTGAAAAAAAAATTAAAAAAGGCTAAAAAAATCCTGACGGGGGGGTCTATAGCCCGGCTAGCCCCCCCCCTTTGGGTACGCCTACGGTTGCCATTATTGATTTTCGAAGACACCCTTGGAGACATAATTGGCAATTATTAATTGCAGTAGGCTATGAAGCTTGCAGTCCCAACTGTGGTCATTATTGATATTCAGAGATATTCTTGGATAAAAACTGCAGTCCGGGGCAACTGCTCACTAGGCTGTTTTTACAAAGTCATAGCCACTAGCGATCAAGCACTGCTTTCTTGATTCCTTCAAGAGAAAATCCCCTAAAAATACCCAATAAAGAAGAAAAAAATAAACAAAAGTTCTCTATTTGAAGAGATGGTTGATCCCACAAATTCACATTCGTTAGGAATACCGCTTAGCAGGGCATCACCCACTTTCATAGCCATCGATATTGTTAAAATCAGAAAATTAACAAACATTTTTTCTACCAAATATATCTAACAAAAAGACCACTATGCTTTCGAAAACGTTGAATTCCAAAATTTTTGAAATTGGGATCAAATGAGGTGGGATCAAATGGGTTGGGATAAAATGAGGTGGAATCAAATGAGTTGGGATCAAATGAGTGGGATCAAATGAGTTGTGATCAAATGAGTGTGTACGCCAGTGGCTATGAAACTCAGCGCTCATGATCTTTTTAGATAGCCAAGAAAGTGAGGATCATTTTGACACTGAACTTGTAAATAAAAGAATTAAAAAAATAAGGTTTGCAATCAGTGGTAGTCGAACCTGTGACCTAGGGCGATGCGTATATAAAAATCCCTGCCCTTTAGTCAAAATTTGAAAAATTTTGGTCAAATAATGAATATTTGACTGATTATTCTGTCATCTCTGAATTTCAACTTTCTTAAATACATTTAGGTCTGTAAACGAAGATTGACGCCACCTCAGAAGTGCTGCTGCTGAATGAGACAGGCACCTACACGAGTTATTGTTCAACCTCAAAAAAGTAGGAAAATTTTGAGGTCGATTTCGAGATTTTTGGGTGCTCAACAAAATTTGAAAATGGGATTGAAATAAATGTGAAATTTCTCTCCCGGCTATTTCTAACATCTTTTAGTTCGAAAGACATATTTTCCTGATACTAACGCGACTTTTTACGATTTAGAGCTCCAGCCCAAGTTTTTCTTCTGCAAGTGCTGATTTAAAAAAAAACTGGTAGAGAGGCCATGATTTTATGGTGCTGGCTCTGTTCACCTTTAGCACGCTAAATTTTTTGCCTTGGTCCCCCCTGTTATTTTTGTTGAAAATTGCCTTAGTCCCTTCTGTCCATCATAGTTATTTTGATACTGTGATTACTGTGATCATGGTGATTATGGTTAACATGATCACCTTGACCATAATTACCTTTAAAACAACAGGGGGAACAAGGCATTTTTCAACAAAAACAACAGGGGAACAAAGCCAAAAAAATTTGGCGTGCTAAAGTGAACAGAGCCAGCACCATAAAATCACGGCCTCTCTACCAGTATTTTTTTAAATAAGCACTTGCAGAAGAAAAACTTGGGCTGCCGCTCTGAATCGTAAAAAGTCGCGTTAGCATCAGGAAAATATGTCTTTCGAACTAGGGATGAGATTTTCCCCTTATTTAAGGGGAAATAGGTGAAAAAAGACACCCTAAATAGGTGTATTACCTATTTTCAGGTTTGTATCGGTTTAGGGGTATTTAGGGCGGTTTGAAGGTATTAAGGATAATTTGGAGTGGTTTGGGATGGTATGAAGTAGTTTGGACACAATCTTAAATGTTTTTAAAAAACCTAAAAAACTGCCTTGGTCCCCTGTTGTTAAATATTGGGTTGAACAGGATTAGTATTTTCCCCATTGATATTTCGTACTTTATATAAATCTTGTTTGGAAAATTCCTCGTTTGAAATTGTTTCGTTTGGAAAATTCCTCGCTTGAAAAATCTTATTTGGAGAATTCCTCGTTTGGAGAATTCCCCGTTTGGAGATTCTCAATGGAGAATTCCTCATTTGAAAAATTCAACTATGGAAATTTCTGTTCGGAGAATTCCTCATTTGGAACTTTCTTTGTTGGAACTTGTGTGCCACCCATCAAAGCTCCATAGACCAATTGACCCGCAAAAGATAGGCACATTTGTTCTACTGCAGAGTTTCGCTTAATGCAGTCAAAAAAATTGGCTAAACTACACTATACGCCACCCACTCGATTACACCCTGCGCCACCCAGAAATTTGCCTTGGTCCCCAAGCTGATTTTTTATAAACTTTTTTATTTTGTTACTTTTTTCTATTTTTTCAGCATTTCACAACAAATTTGCGACTTTTTTTTATTGAAAATACAAATAAAAATAAGTAAAAATTACAAAAGTAACAAAAATAAAAATTTCATAAAAAAATCAGCTTGGGGGACCAAGGCAAATTTCTGGGTGGCGTAGGGTGTAATCGAGTGGGTGGCGTATAGTGTAAGTGCTCCAAAAAATTAAACTATTTGTGCGAAAAATATAAATATTTATTAAAATAAGAAGGAGCAGACTAAGTAAACTTTGTAGACGTGAATAATTTTTAGGTGTGGGATACAGCTGCAACTCAACACTCTTGATAGTTTAGAGCGGTTATAAAATCTCTATATAGTATTAGGCATGTGTCAGTGTGTAACGCTGTTTGGAACTTTTGTTCGTAACGCGATTTATCCCACTTTTTGTGGACACTTTGTAATGATCTTGGTGTCATTCGATAGCGCTTTAATTGTAGGTGTAAGCATGCGTGTTCATTCATATCACCCTACTGGACAAAAAAAATAGGGCCGGAAGTTGGAGAAATGGATTTTCGAATCCATATTTCGTCATTTGAGAGTGGTGATTTAGTCGATAAAATTTGGGGTCGAAGTGGTCGAACTCGCAAAAATTGTTTATATAGATCAATAGAGCAATGAATCTCTATATAGTATTTGGGTCGGGTGGGTCACACTTTTTATGATTTACCAAATTTATTTACCAATTTTGAGCCACTTATATAAAGAAGTCGGTGTTGATGTTTTTATATGGTGAAAACTAGAGAATCTCAGCTACAAAATGAGCTATTGAACAGTGGATTTTGAAAGGTTTTAGGGGTCGAACTGGTCCGGAAAAGATCTCAACTCAGTGGTTTTTTAGGTGTACTTTTTCCTATTTTTTAACTTCAGACCCAATTTTGAGCCACTTTTATAGAGAAAGTCGGTGTTTATGTTTCATGATGGTGAAAACTGAAGAATCTCAGCTATAAATAAGTATTAACCAGTGATGTTAGAAGAGTGTAAGGTCTCGAACTGGTACGGACAAGCTCTCAAGTCAGTTGCTTTTTAGGTGGAGTTTTTCCTATTTTTAACTTCAGACACAATTTTGAGCCACTTTTATAAAGAAAGTCAGTGTTGATGTTTTATAATGGTGAAAACAAAAGAATCTCAGCTACAAAATGAGCTATTTAACAGTGGATTTTGAAAAGTGAACGGGTTGAACAGCCCGGAAAAGCTCAAAACTCATTGGTTTCTCAGGTGTGGATTTAAGGTGGATGTTCCGATGTGCGAGGGTAGGCGAGGAGAGGCGAGGATGGGCAAGGGTAGGCGAAGATGGGCGAGGGTAGGCGAGGATGTGTGAGGGTAGCGAGGATAGGCGAGGGTAGGCGAGAATGTGTGAGGGTAGGCGAGGATAGGCGAGGATAGGCGAGGATAGGCGAGGGTAGGCGAGGGTAGGCGAGGATGTGTGAGGGTAGGCGAGGATAGGCGAAGTAGGCGAGAATGTGTGAGGGTAGGCGAGGATAGGCGAGGGTAGGCGAGAATGTGTGAGGGTAGGCGAGGATAGGCGAGGGTAGGCGAGAATGTGTGAGGGTAGGCGAGGATAGGCGAGGGTAGCGAGAATGTGTGAGGGTAGGCGAGGATAGGCGAGGGTAGGCGAGATGCGAGTAGCGAGGATGTGAGAGGTAGGCGAGAAGGCGAGGTAGGCGAGAATGTGTGAGGGTAGCGAGGATAGGCGAGATAGGCGAGGATAGGCGAGGGTAGGCGAGGGTAGGCGAGGATAGGCGAGGATAGAGTAGCGAGGATAGGCGAGGATGGAGGGTAGGGGGATAGGAGGTAGGCGAGGTAGGTAGCGAGATGCAGGGTCTGTCCTCCAAGCGAGGATAGCGACAGTCGTCCAGCGCCTCAGTCACGCTTTCCTCTGCGCCGGGAATGTGATTGTGGTTGTCGTCCAAGCCCGGACACGGACATTTGCCCCACGACCCTTTCGCCCCATGGTACACTTCGCCCATCCCGACAAAAAGGGACACTTCGCCCCATCCCGATACAAGTGAACACTTCGCCCCATCTCAATAAAAAGGGACACTTCGCCCGCTGTGTAAAAATGGACACTTCGCCCCGCTAGACAAAAAAGGCACTTCGCCCCATCTCGATAAAAAGGGACACTTCGCCTCATCTAAATAAGATACTAATCGTAACAACTAAATTTAGATTCCGCACATTTATCTCATCAAAGAAACATCAAGAAACAACTATAACAGTTAACAAATTGAGATAGAGAGGCTGATTTTTTTCCTTTACTGATCCATAGTGATGTTGTAAGCCAGACCTCTGAGATATTCGATGAGATTTGCACTTTCGTATTAAGTACCTTGACCAAGATCCTTGCGTCAGCTTCCACATAGACTTGCCGTTTCTTGGTGCCGCGATTCCGGCCAGATATTGTTCATAATGCATGTCGTGAGTACGCTGGATAACTTTAAAGTCCTGGATAAGACGGCCCACTGTCGGATGATCCACTCCTAAGGCATCATGAAAGCGGCGATGAGCAGCTTCAGCAAAGTTGTTGGTTCGATCTTCACCTGCCAAAGTTCTTTCATAGCATGACCACCAGTTAACTGGGAAAGAGGAGGATTCATTGCCGTTCCTAAAAATAACGAATTAGAGGAGCACCAAACCTAAACTAAAATATATACCAACGTAATTTCTTCCGAACCAATCTAGCACAGGAGCTAGCACCGGTTTGCCTGCGAGTAAATGAGCGCGAAGTGTTGCTGCTGAATAGGCACCTCGACAATTGGTGCGACTGGGAATTGACCGATTGCGTTCTGAAGAAAGGCAAAAAGATCGTTAGCATCCATCCCCACGGCTTCACCGAGAGCACCAAAACTCAAACGACCCTCACGAAGAAAATCTCGAGCGTCCATAACTAAACACAAAAGAATAGCGAAATAAAAAGATGACAGCAGTAATAAACTACAGTCAAACCTCGATATAACGACACCCCAAGGACCGGCCTAAGGGTGTCGTTATATCGAGGTGTCGTTATATCGAGGATTCATTTGACTAGACCTTAGTCAAAGCTGACCAAATTGGTCCATTTTCGGGTGTCGTTATATCGAGGGTGTCGTTATATCGGTATTTGCTCGATTTTGTGTAAATTTCAGGGGTGAGCAAAGACAGATGGCCACAAATGACACTACAGAGTGGTCAGAAACCAAACTAATTGGTTTTGGTGGTTTACTAAAAGGATGTAAACTTTCGGGTAACTTTGGGGAACAAACGGATTCCAGTCCGATGATCTTGTATTAAATGTTGCCAAGTAATATTAGCACAATAAAACGAAAAATGGTATTTATAAACAAATTTATTCATAATAAAACATAATAATAATTTAGCAAATAAACAAATTTTCAAAAAGGTCGAACTCAATGACACCAGCAACAAAGGCAAATGGCATACACACACTGAATATATTGATCACATAGCAGCCGTCCCATCATCAGAATTGGAAATACATGAGGCATTTTGAAGTAATAGTAAAATACAATAAAATCATGGCTCTGTTCACCTTTAGCACGCCAAATTTTTTTGCCTTGGTCCCCCTGTTGTTTTTTCTTTTCCCCACTAACTTCCCTGCAGCCAGTAGACCTTTGAATGGTTTTTCCATAAACTCACTGTATACAAATGCCTAAAAAATTGTTTGGCATAATTTATTATATTGATGGAATTAGAGGGCAAAGCACCGCAATAAAGACACTGCAGATTTTTTAGAATCTTTTTTTTGTTAAACTAGTTTTGTGTGAAATCAAATATTCATGACTTCGGATTGCACATCCCTTCAAAACTCTCATTTTAGTACATTAGAGAAAAAGAGCGTGAATTCAAAATTTTCGAAAGTGATCACTTTTGTATCCTTTTGGGTTCCTGCCTCAAACCCGGCTGGTCTCATTTCTTCGTTTGCAATATTCATACCCAGAAAGTTGGTCATTGTCAGAGCTTTTAATAAGCTATCACTCGCCCTTGAAACATGAAAAATTGAAAGCACAAAAATTTTGGTGAAAAATTTCGTATATTTCTTTACGCTTGCTTGACATGACTGGAATTTTTCGGTCTTTTATTGTCGATTAATGGTAAAAAAAGCCGGAAGCGTCGTAGAAAAAGAAATTAGCTACATTTTAGTACCAAAGAGGCGTACAAAAAATACAAATTTGGGGGGGTTTTTTACAAAAGTTAGAATAAATATTCAAAAACGCCTATTTTCACTCGGAAAATGCAAATATTTGCCAAATAACACCAAGGATTTTGCACCAATTTGAATTTCACTAATCTTCTCCTCCGCCTTATTTCTGTTGATTAATTCATGAGAAATAGACACATGTGTGAATAAAATTCAGTAAAAATCATGTAGATGTAAGAAATAATTTTTCGCTGAATGGTTTAATTTTTTTAAATTTCCATAGTTAGCCACATAAATAATAATAATGAGAATGTTACTAAATTGTTACCCTTAACGTCTGAATTTTTGTCCCTTTTTTTGACAATTTTTTTCTGAAAAAACAAAAAAGGGGCAGAATTCAGATTTTAAGGGCAACAGTTCGATTTGATTCTATTAATAATATCTGTCATAATTCACGAAGTTATATTTACATTATTGTATTCATTATATAAACTCCCACGTGGAGTTATTTTTCAACTGCGAAAAAATCGGAAAAAAATATTTCGATTTTGAGATTTTTGGGTGCTCAACCAAAATCTGGATTTCGGAATTCAGAACTCAAAAAGTATCGGAATTCGGATTTTAGAATTCCGACGCACCCTGGTCGGGAGTAAATGCAGTGAATAACGGTATACCATTTTTGATATGGCTGTATGTATTTTGCCCCGTCAAAATATTTGTTTACCCGTCAAATTATTCTTTTACCCTGTCAATCGTAAAAATTTTTACTTTCGAGTATTTCTGAAATTTTTCTTTCAAGTTTTTAAAGTTTTTATACTAAAGTGTAGTCCCGGGTCTCAGCTTTCTAACGAGCTCTCAACATTTTAACTGAAAATTAAAAAAGTTGGAGAAAAAGTCTTTGTACGGACCAAATTTTTTTAAAAATTTGCTCCATACAGAAACTTTTTTCTTCAATTTTTTTAAAACCCAGTTAGTCAGTTGATAGCTTGCTAGAAAGCTGAGATCCGTGGCTACCTTTTGGTGTGAAAATGTTTCGAAATTTTTCGAAAAAATTGAGATCAAAACAATGTTTTCAAATTTGACGGGATAAAACAATTGAACCTTTTCGATATTGTATACAAGTACTGTAATTCCTCTAATAAGGCGGCCCCTGACTTTGAGCACTTATACCTCAGCCCAGAATAAATTTTTTGCCGATATGTTTAATACGTTTTCTTAACTCCCACGAGCTCTACCGCTTCCACTTTTCAGATCTTGGTTAACCACCCAAAATCTCGAAATCGAATTCAAAATTATCCGATTTTAGGGCATCCAAAAATAAGACGGCCGGCCGCCTTATTAGAGGAATTACGGTAATTAACAAAATACTGAATTTTTCAGAAAAAAAAAAAAGAAAAAGCTTTTTCAAAAATCTTGGCGTTTTGTTTATTTTAAAATGAACTAGATCTGAATTTTGAACGGACGTGGATTAATTGGGAAGAATAATTGGAACTTATTCAAGCTCCTATAAAAATTTTCAGATGCGCTGCGTTTACACCTCTTCTTACATGAGCTTAATCGAGAAGCATTCTCTTGACCCTTGAAGCACGCTACCGACAGTGATGTGCGCTGCTCCGCTCTTGGCTCGAGCGTTCCTGCTCCGAGCCAAGAGCCAGAGCAGGAGCGAAAATTTTCGGGACAGGAGCCAAAAGCGAAATTGGGACTCCAGCGCTGGCAGTTAGGAACCACGCTGGTGGTTAAGTACTCACGCTGATGGTTTGATTCTTACGTTGATGGTTCGGGTCCCATGCTGGTGGGTAGGGACTGGTGGTTCGGTTCCTACGCTGGTGGTTAAGGACCTGGGCTGGCGATAAACGACGCGCGCTGTTAGTTCGGGACACACGCTGTTTGTTGGAGACACGCTTCCTGGTTTGGCACCCGTCGTTAGAAACCCAGTAGTTTAGAACCCACGCTGGTGGTTTGTGACCTAGGCTGGTGGTTAAGGGCCCACGCCGGTATTTCGCGAACCACGCTGTTGGTTACTGTCGATTTATATTGTCTCATCAGTATAACAATATATATCTGTATGCGGTTAACCAAGCAGTGTTTAGCAGTCAAAGAAGACTGATAAAAACCACATTGTTTTTTTTAAAGTTTGTGTTATTTTCAATAATAAACACTTTCAAAAATGTTGTGAAAATTCTCAACAATCATAGTTATATATTAGCTTTGCTCTAGGCTCCGAGCGCTCCTGCTGCGAGCCAAGAGCCAGATTAGGAGCCAAAATTTTCGGGCCAGGAGCCAAGAGCAAGAGCAGGAGCCAAAATTTTCGGCAGCACATCACTGCTACCGACATTAGCTATAAACTTGCAACTTGCAATATTTTAATCGGTAACATTTTCAAAATAAGGTCATAAAATAGTCAGACATTAGGCGGATTCGATGTTTAGAGTACACCTATATTCACAGACTTGTCTGCATGCAGCTACCTGTCTGTCTATTTTTAATCCTCCATGGTGTAATGGACGGCTGGAGTGACTGTGGCCACATAGAATGTCTCATCCAGCTTAAAGTCTACTGGAAACACTGTTTTGCCTGTGAACCAATATTTATTATAAAACCGATATTTGTGGTGTTAGCCAACCAAAAGAGTCCTTGCGTTCATTGCCTGCTGCGTATTCCTGGACTAGATTATTGTAGTTTTGGAGGGTTTCGGTGAGAGCTTCCTTGTCACATCCAATGTGTTCTGCCAGCTTGTCCACTTTCTCAACCTCCTGAACAAAATATTTGAAAATAGGACTAAAAAGCAATAGGGAAGATGGTTCTAACCGTGAAAAAGCCTTTGATTTTGGAGTAGAAGTTAAAGGCTGGCAGTCCGAAACCCTCTGCTGATTTTGCATTCATCACCTTAAATTAGTGAAATTTTATTTATTTTTTTGCTTGATTTTGTGTTGATCAACAATAAATTCACTGTTTTCATCACTTTTGATGAATACAACATGTCCCAATAATTTTGCAGACTTATTTTATGCCATAATTTTTTCACTGAGAAATTTTCATAGAGTATGTTTTGACACATACACTTAGCTCGTAATTAGATTTTTTCGGAATGTATACCGAAATCCCAATTTTACCCTAATCCCTGTGGTTTGGACCTTACACCTACCTGAAGGTGCAGATAATTGCGTGCCAAAGCAAAATAAGAACCAATGACATAAGAACCAATGACTTCCTGTGTTTAAGAGGCTGTTCACAGACCAACCCCCATAACCACAGAAGGAAACAAACAAAAATTGATTTTTCGAAAAACCATACAGCCTAATCGGAAAAAAGGGCTCGTAGCCTTTGGCCGCTTTTCTGCATTTATGCACAAAAGGGGCCAAACGAATTACGTAAATCGTTTGGCCCTTTTGTGCACTTTTTGAATTCACGCTTTTTTTCGGTTTTTAAATTTTGAATTTGTCTTTTAAGGAATTCCTGACATTTTAAATGTTTTTCTATAATCCCACCTCAGTTCTACTAGATAATCCACCAACATATCAAACCAAGTGGTCGTCCAGCTGGTGCAATTTTTTTATTTATGTTTTCTGGTTCCAAAGTTTGTTTCTTGCACTGAATGACAGCATTCTGAAGAGTGCTTGACCAAAAGTGCGATTTTACCTACGCAATCCCAAACCTGGGTGGGTCCGACATGGGTAGGTTGATATCCAGGTAAGTCCAGAGTAAGGGCTTATTCACCCAAATGACCTGAAAAAGGCTTGTCTTTTTATATCTAAAATTATGGTAAAAATAAGGTGTACATCCAGGTGGATTCGAACCATCAACCTCTACACCACCCATTAGAATTCTCAGAACTCCATCCAAAGTAACCAATCCAAGTGGTCGTCCACTTGAATCAAATTTTTTTTTACGTTTTCGGGTTCCGAAACATTTTTTCGGTACTAATTCGATCATGCTGAAGATGGTTTGACAGTGGTAAAATCATGTTTTGTGAAGAAATTTTTGAGTTATTAGGAATTCTTTATTTATCAAAATCAATCGTTAGCAATAGCTCAAAATTTTCTCCATAAAACTTGATTTCACCACTATCAAGCAGTCTTGGCCGTTTGATCAACCGGTTGATCACGATTTTTCCGTTTTTTCAATCTTCTATGCAAGTGCTGATGTAATTTTTATGTATTATTTTTAATAAATTTATGCTCAAAATGTAGCTACGACTCTCAGCTATCTTTTCTATTTAAAAGATTTGCTAACAGCAAAAAATATTCTTGGTAAAATTTCAAAAGTATGAGCCGGTTGATGGCACGGTTGGTAACTTATCAACCAAGCAATCAACCGGTTCATACTTTTGAAATTTTAACCAGATTATTTTTTGATGTTGGTAAATCTTTTAAACAACAAAGATAGCCGAGAGTGGTAGCCACGTCTTGAGCATAGATTTATCAAAAATAATACATAAAAATTACATCAGCACTTGCATACAAGATTGAAAAATCGAAAAAATCGTAATCAACCGGTTGATCAAATGGCCAAGACTGCTATCAAGCCATCTTCAGCATGATCGAATTAGTGCAGAAAAATTGTTTTGGAACCCGAAAACGTAAAAAAAAATTTTGATCCAAGTGGACGACCACTTGGATATCCACCACGGAGGTTGATTGTTCGAATCCATTTGAGTGCACACCTTTTTTATGATAATTTTGAGTGTTTACGTGGTATGGAGGGTTCATATACTCATCACCAAGGTTACTGTTTGGAGTCCTCTGGGTGCGATAAGTCCCGAGCAGAGGACCAGATTTTAGTGAGGGTTTGGATTCATCGTACGATTCATGGGACTTCGCTTTAGCATTATCAAACCATGTTCAGGGCACGATTTTATATGAAGCACAATCATTTTTAATTACTTTCAGCTAAATCCAAAATTTTGCATTTTGGAGGTTAATACCCATCCAAGGGAGGTACCAGGCGGTCCACTCTCCACCCTGAGACTTAGCGGTCTTTTAGAAACCAGTTTATGACCATTATCAAGGAAAAAATAATGTCTGCTAGCCCAAGTATAATACTTTAATTTGAAATTCAAAAACCGAAAAAGGCGCGAATTCAAAAAGTGCACAAACGAATTACGTAATTTGTTTGTGCACTTTTGTGCATAAATGCACAAAAGGGGCCAAAAGTACATACGCCAAAAAAAAGAACAGTATTGTAAAAGATCCTCCGAAAAAAGTTAAGAAAATCTTCGAAATTCAGTTGGAGGTCCTGATTTGATCTCCAACATTTTGTAAAAGAATATGATAATGATGAACAATAAAAATTCTAACCATAAAAGCGGTGTGTCAGTCATTAGCAGATGGGTTTTTAGCACAGTGCTTTTAGATTTCCGCAGTAATGTAGTCTCTTCTACCCAACTCATTGCCAAAGCGCTTGCCTTTTTGGTTGAGCTAAAATAAAATGAACCACACTTATCCCAACCTGTTAATACTTAATAAAACTTGCCAATATAGCTCCCTTGCTTCGAAGTGCTTCGCTGCCAAGAACTTTGTTTGACCAGTCGGGTTTTGGGGTCAATGAATGCCTGGAGAGCCAAATTTACAATAATTTCTAGGCATAATTGTGAGAATAGCTGACCGTAGGATGGACTTGGACGTGCTCCATTCCGACCACAGCTGCACCCATAGCTCGTGCCATTTTTACTCCATCTCCAGTAGCAAAGGCTCCATTGGCTAAACAATGCGTCAAAACATGGTTATGATGAATATTTTAAAGACAAGGTCGAAACTTACTAGTAGGTAGACCCATCTTTTCGGATGCGAACTCACTAAGCAGGGATGTCTCGTTGTCGTGATCACTGAAAATAACAATAGTTTATGTACATCTTTTTGATAAATGATTGGGAAATGTGTTTTTAACATGCTAAACCTGCCTGTGGTCAAAATAACAGCCTTGCCGGTTATTTCTTCTAAAAAGTAATAAAATTTATAAACAATGGTTTATAAGTTGGGATGTCAGTCTGGTTAACTATATTTTGGTGTTTTATGTGAAATTGGCCGGTCAATGTCTTTTGCGGTCAATTGTCATATTTGGATTCAAATGCCGTCAAATGGTTATCTTTTTAGTATGACTGTCTGTGTCAAAAAATGTGACCGAACACATTGTTGAAAAAAAATTAAAATCGATTCCTTTAACACTTTCAACTTTAGTTCACAATTTTCGCCTGAAATTTTAGTTTTTTTCATATCTTGATAAAAATTTTAAAACTAATTATTCATTAATTAGTTAACTTTTAAAATGGTCATTTTAAAGGGGCATACCAGTCCGTTACAGTGAAAAGAAGGCGACCCCATGGTTCACACTTATTTCCGTCAAACTCATTTCCGCCAACTCATTTCCGCCAATTTTTTAAAAAATCACTAAAGCTTTGTATCCAATTAGCGAATTGCACGTTCACTCTCACTCTCGCAGCCAGGTGGATTCGAACCAGCAACCTCTACATCACCCTGAGAATCCATGCTCCAACCTGACTACGTGATAGTCCACTGGGATCAAATTTTTTTAAGGTTTTCGGGTTCCAAAACAATTTTTCTGTGATAATTCAAGCATGCTGAAGATGGTTTGACAGTGGTAAAATTTTTGAGTCTTTGGGAATTCTTGATTTATCAAATCAATCGTTGAAAATAACTCTCAAGTTTCTGCATGGAACGTAATTTTACCACTGTCAAACCATCTCCGGCGTGCTCGAATTAGTCCAGGAAAATTGTTTTGGGACCGAAAACGTGAAAAAAATTTGATCCAAGTGGACGACCACGTGGTCAGGTTGGAGCGTGGGTTCTCACGGGTGATCTAGAGGTTGCTAGTTCGAATCCACGGGTGCATACCTTATTTTTTACCCTGTCATACTCGCCGGGGAGTCCGAAAATATCACACAGAAAAATATGGAAATGAGTTTCGAACAGAAACAGAAAATTTTCAGAAAAATTTTTGGTTGAAATTGGTAACTAACTTAAAATTCTGACTGGGAATCCTTTTAAAATATTATTATAGATATAGAATCTGGGCTAGACGTTGGTATATAGAATACTGACAATTTTTACAATAATTTAAAAAAATTGGCGAAAATAAATTGGCGGAAATAAGTGTGAACCGACCCATGGTTTAGCACGGTTTAGGTCCCACACAGTGTTTCAAAACACAAAAATCTATTTGGTTCATTTTTAGACAAAACGCCAAGATTTTTGAAAGTATCTTTTTCGGAATTTATTGGTTTTTTCTTTTTTTGCTTTTTTCCTGTAATTTTTTATAGCAAAATATGAACTTTTAGAAACAGAATTACACCATCTGAACTTTCTATAACACATAGCACACCATACACGAAGGTGGTGCAGCGTCAAATTTCGCCATAAAATCACTCAAATGCAAAAGATATCGAGAAAGTCAAATGTTTAAAGTAAACTTTTTATTGAAATGAATATAACGGATAACAAATGTGCAAGATCGGTGCATTAGGAACATTACTTTTAATGGATCATACCAACTTCTTCATCGAGCGTCATACACCAGCACTAAATAATTGTGAAATGAGGTAGGCACACGATTAATTGATGTTAAAATTAACTATTTATTTGAAAGCCTGTTGAATTCTGCAACTGATAAGAGCCTTAGTGACACAAAATTATTTCCGATTATAAAGATACAATCGAATAACTAAAACAACTCAAAATTGGGAATGTCCATCAATGGCTTTCTAAAAAAATTTGTAAAAAAGAATTTTTTCGGAAGTTTTTTGCGCCTTTCTTGTTCAGCGCAAATTCTGAACAAAGCGCTCCCATTAGCACAAACCGCAAACCTGTTGCAGTTCACACCCCACTCTACCACGCACCGAAAAATTCCAACGAAACATATTAATTTTACATGAATAGGAACAAATTTTATTCGTAATAAACAACAATACTTGCAAAGCAAAATGATTGCAAAACGAAATTAACTTGCGTCAAAGAAATTGCTAGAAGTGACCAGTGACTTGAGGCTCTCGATTACACCCTTACTGAGATTATTGTCGCCTCCAACACTTGAGAAATCTTTGCTCTGAGTCCACTGATTTTCAATCTTGCCAAAACTTGGATCAATCAATGAAGAAATCGTCTCCTGGAACTTAGTAGATTGGCACTGAAATACGAAGCCATCTGCATCGCTTCCCCATCCACATTTCTCAAGAAGTGAAGGAACACAGTCTTCGCTGTTCTGCATCGGCTGGCCATCATTTCCAAGGAAGCCAAACAATTCAATCAGAGTCTGCTGGCCAATTGATGCGTAATACTTGACGACAAGCTCCAGCTGAAAGGCAGTTACACGATTCAGCAGCTCCGGCACATACGGTCTAAAATGAATATGGGTTAGAGGGTGTGGTACATGTGGTTAAAGGCCTGAGAATTTCACAGAAAGACTTACTGAAGCTGCGCATCCAATTGCCACGCGACTGTTTAACTGAGAGGATGGCTTTGGCTTTGGCATCATCTTGAGCTTGTTTTGACTGCAATTTTGCTACAAAAATATTGATGTTTCCAAAATTTCGCAAACATTGGAAAATACAACCACCAAAAAGTTTACTTACATAGACGAGCTCTACGCATCATGTTTGCTCGTTTGGCAGCTTGAATTTTGGCTTCATCTAGTTTCTGCTTCTTCAGCCTTTCCTTTCCCATCTTTTCTTGACTGCGGCTGCACGAATTTCAGATAAAGACGAACCATCTGGCTTGGAGCACATTCTTCTGGTGATGACCATCTTTAGCTCTAAAAAACGAAGAATTTATTTTTGCATGAGATGCTCCAAATTTGCATTTTTAGAGCTTTTCTATACACCAAAACGTAGCCCATACATTCAGCTACTCGAAAAGTTGAGCCAATTTTCATAAAAATGTTATTTTAAAAACTAGAGACCGTCTTAAGCAAACGACTGCCCTTTTTTCGAGTAAAAATAGCGGTTTTGCGTTTTCCATCTAACTTTTGCATAAAACACCCAAAATTTGCATTTTTTGTATACGTACTTGGTACCAAAATGCAGCAAATTCACTCCTCTATCGAGCCTCCAGTTGCGTTTCAGGAAACCTCGACAAAAAAATAGTGCTAGAATCTCAATCGAGTCAACTAGATGAAAAAAATTCTTGGAAATTTTCACAGAAATCAATTATAGCTTTTAAATTTTGCATGTTTTATGGGCAAGTGATGGCTTATTCGAAAGCCCTTAGTGTAAGGAATATTTGGCTATAAATATGCAAAGGCTAAAGAGAAAAAAATTCGATGAGGAACACGAAATAAAAAATAGTCTGAAATCGACCATTTTTGAAAATTTTGCCATTTTTTTATTTGGCGCCAAATTTTCCTAACATACTAAAATTCGAATTTTGAAACACTGTGCCCATGGTTTAACCATTTTGCGCCATGGTATAGTTAAATAAATCTTTGTCACTCAAAAATTTTAGATGTATAGTCCGGCTTCCTTAAGCCATGTCAATTTTCAAAAGTCCCTTTTCTGTCCACTGCTAAATATATTTGCTTACCCACTCTACCCTGATTATTCTTGAAGCGGACACCTGTGACATAGTCGTTCAAGTTACCTAAACACAGCAATGATTTCCGATCAAATCAACTATTTTATTGAACTTTTACCAAGCCAACCACAGGGGTATTAAGTCTAATCTCCAGACTATCTGGCTCTTCCTCCTGCAACTCAGTCAGATGATTCTTCAATGCCCTAATTATGGCCACTCCAACCGGTAGGGCTTTGCCTTCTTTTGACGATGGCAACCTATATAACTGTATTACAGTTAATTAGTTCGTAGTAGTTGATACCAATAGGTCCTAGGCACAGAGTGACCTCCGCAAAGGTCTGACAAGTCCACACCATGCTCCCTCAGGAATTTGACTGCATCTGCTGATTCGTGCGTCTACAACAAACACTTATTTGTTTGGAGTTTCTGTATTGATTTTAAACAGCGTCGAATCTGCCCAACTGCCCAAAGACATTGGTCTGACATACTAATGGGTGGCGAGAATTTAAAATTTCTGAACCCGTGCCAGAGCCGGAGCAAAAATTTTAAATGAGCCGAAAAAAAATTCGATTTCCCTATCCCTGGTTGTGAGCAGTGCTGGGCACCCCATTTTCGCCTCTTGCTAACTTCAAAAGCATGTTTTTTCACCTTTTTTGAAGACATATCTTAACTTTCTTGAAACAAGGGTGTAGCTGAAGAGTTTTTCTACAAGTTGAAAATGTCTGAATTTTTTTTTAAGAAAAATTTTTTTTGAGAAAAAAATTTTTAGGAGCCAAGAGCCAAAAAACAGACATATTTTTTTGAGATATTTTTAGCATTTTTCGACCAATTTTCAAAACTTATGCCAATGAATTATTTTTATTGTTGTAGTTTAGATATTTTCCTACCGTTTAAGCACAAAAATTATCAGAAAAGGTTTGGTCAGAAAAAAAGTTCTGGGCTTAAGAGCCAAAACATTTTTTGGCTCCTGAAAATACAAAGTTTTGGCTCCTAAGTCTAGAACTTTTTTGTGACCAACCTTTTTTTGGGCATTTTTGTGATTAAATGGTAGGTAAATGTCTAAAATACAACATGAAAATAAATTCAGAGGTTTTTGAATAGAAAATCTGAGAAAAACAAGCCGAATTAGGAAGCGGGGAATACCGGCATGGATATTTTTGAGCTGTGACTTTTTAAACATTATAATTCGGCTCCTAATTTTTTTTTCTCAAAAAATATTCATATCTCGGCCCCAGATTCACTAAAAAAAAATTCAGACATTTTCAACTTGTAGAAAAACTCTTCAGCTACACCCTTGTTTCAAGAAAGTTAAGATATGTCTTCAAAAAAGGTGAAAAAAATGCTTTTGAAGTTAGCAAGAGGCGAAAATGGGGTGCCCAGCACTGGTTGTAAGCAACCTCGTCCATACATGCAAATTTACCAAAATGTCCACGAGAGTCTGGTCATTTTCCCTATCACCTGAAATGAACTGGTTTAATAGTTATGTAGTTAATCAATGCAATTACCTGCAGACATGGTGTCAGAGTAGAATTTGTCCACCGAGTCGCTGATTCCAAGTGCTCTCTGTGCCTTGGTGTTGCAGCCATTGATACCTAACAATAAGCGAATTTCACTTTTCCGATCAAAAATGTGTGGTGTGACTGACCACTACTGGCCTTAGCACTATTTCCTCCCAAGTCTTTTTCTTTGTCTACTAATATAACTCTAGCACCAGCTTTGATGGCTTCTATAGCTGCGGACAGGCCTGCCTAAAAAGTCAATTCATTCTAGAAAAAAAATGCGACACAAAAGCTTGTAAGCCTGGCCTGTGGCATAACTTTTCCAATGGATTTTCGCATACTAGAAGGCCTTAAAAATTAGAAATAATTAAAAAATTGAGGTTTATTATGCAAATTGCACTGATATCACCAATTTTTTTGAGTAACCTGGGTCAACGGGTAGATCTCTGAACTGAATTACCGTATTTACTCTAATTATAGACCATGGTCTATAATTTTTCAACACCTAAAAATCCGGAAAATTTGTATTGCGATCTCGAGATTTTCGGGTGCTCAACTAAAATCTAAAAAGTGGAACCGGCACAGCTCGTAGGAGTTAAGAAAATGCAAAAAACATATTCTTAAAATATTTTCTGTGTTTCGAAATACAGACTCTCAAAGTCGAGGGAGGGGTCTATAATTAGAGACTGGTCTATAATAAGAAAAATATGGTATTATCCATCATGGCTATATTAAAAAAAAACGCCATTAAATTTAATTTCACCGAGACGAAAATCATTGTAAAAAATCGCCTTTTTGAAATTTTTATCAGCGCCGATATAATTAAACACAGGCGTTTATTAACTAACCAGTCCACCGCCAACAATGACTACTGGTTCCGAGTTTTTAGGCGTTCGGCCTGCTGCCCCTGGCGACTTCTCCAGATTGCCTGGAGGTAACTGGGCACAAGCCATCCAAACACAACAAGTGAATATCCAAAATAGACGGTGAATCATCAAAGGAGGAAACATCCAAACCCAACTATTAGCAATACTGAATAAGGGTTCTTGCTATTTGGATGTATGTCAGGTATGCGAAGATCGTTTTTTATGTGCATTAACTACAAAAAATACTATCAACAAGTTTATTTATAAATGGTTAAAAATAACAATGATTTTGGTGAACTGGAGAAAATATACTTGGCAACATTTGACTACATCCTTCGGTATTGCCAAAACGAGAAAAAAAATTGCCTTATAACAGTTGTTTTGTAGGTTACCGTCGACAGTCGATTTACTGCATTTTCTGTAATTTAAGCCCCCCTCTCTGATTCAAAATCGTGTTTGTGGCATTGTGTTTTAACCCACTTTTTGGAGGTTTCTCTCGGGCAAGTTACACTTTAAATGCAGCCAGTGAGATGAGCTACAATTTGAGCGGTATCTTGCTCGAGAGGAGTTTCAAAAAGTAGTTCAAAACACATTGCCAAGAACATGATTTCGAATTCGAAAAAATGCGGTAACTGACGCCCCAAAAAGTTAATTACCCATCTGGGTGGATAATTTTTTTTTGTATCAGATTTTGTTGTTTTTCGCCTATTTTTATTGGACAGTTTTGTCCGTAAAATCGTAACAATTTAGAATATTGCCATTGTTATTTAAAAACAACATGCTTTTGCAAATTAGACCAGCAAATCTCCTAATTATAAACGCCCATTTTAGACTGGAGAGATATATTGGGTGAGTTGCGTGCCTAACTGGCAAAACCACCTTCTTTCTAATAAAGGGCCGGCAAAATTGAAATCCTTCTTCGGACAACGACTGATGATTCAGAATTGATGAGAAACTTTGGAAACCGAAATAAAAAAGAAGTCAGATCCAGCTGATCGATGAACTAGAGGAGGCGTCCCTTAAATCGACCATCGACTGTGGTTTTTAACAAAAAAAAACAAGCAACAGAGATCATGCATATATAGCCTGAAGAGGGTTAGATTACAAGCAAGCAAGTGCTAGACAATAACAGTCCCTAATTTCATCAAAAATAATAACGATAACCCAGTTTTCCACAGTTTTATAAATATTTTTTTCTAAAAAAAGTTAACAACAAGAAACAAGATAGAATAATACCCATAATACAAGCTAATGGTTAATTTGCCTAGAAAAAGGAAACATAGAAGAAAATATTGTTTTACCCCACTTTACACTTCAAAAAATAATTATGGTCATAGAAAATGACGAAAATCGAGAAAAGTGTTTTGAAAGTACAGAATGGACCAAGAAATTTTTTGATTTTGAAATGGTCATAACCTTTTGTAAAGCATGTTTTTCGAAGTGATATTTTTAGGGTTGTCGAGCTTTTTTCCCTAAAAAGCTCGAAATTGAGAGCAGTTGTTGGAAATAATTTTTCTTCTTCCTCATAAATCTAGTCACTAACATACATGGATGACCAAGATATAAGCGTTTTTATTTCGAGCTTTCGAGCTTCGAGCCGTCGAAGCTCGAAATTGGCGGCTTGAAAAAAGCTCGAAATAAAAACTTTTATATCTAGCTCATCCATGTATGTTAGTGACTGGATCTTTACGCATTGATAAGTCAAAAAAGTCTGAATATTCTTCCTATCTAAAAAGATTTACGGCCAAGAAGAAAAATTATTTCCTACAACTGCTCTCAATTTCGAGCTTTTTTTACGGCTCGAAAGCTCCACAACCCTAAATATTTTTGCTAATCGTATTGAAATCATGTGAACTCGCGTTTGGTATATGAAAAAGGGTCATGCTCGTAGCTGACGGGAGTATTTTGAAAGTCGGTACTAGTGAAATTCAAACGAGAACTAAATTGACGTAATTTTGTAGAAGTCGAAGAAAAACTATGCCACCAGTGGGAATCGAACCGACGACCGACTTTCACAGTACATCTCTTCTGACAGACCCCAAGTGCACCCCCCCCCCCTAGCAAAATTTGTTCAAACTTTTGAATAAAAATACCCATTTTTAGCTGAAATTTTTTTTTCTGAGGCACCCTAGTATGTAAAAAATTATCAGGAATCCGAATCACAAAGCAGAATTTCGAAAAAATTCTTCGTAACTGAGATATGACCTAAAGTTGGAGTATCAATATTTTAAAAAATGACCATTCAACTTTACTCCAACTTTAGGTCATATCTCAGTTACGAAGAATTTTTTCGAAATTCTGCTTTGTGATTCGGATTCCTGATAATTTTTTGCATACTAAGGTGCCTCAGAAAAAAAATTTTCAGCTAAAAATGGGTATTTTTATACAAAAGTTCGAAAAAATTTTGCTAGGGGGCGGGTGCACTTGGGCTTTTACGATCTCTTCTTTAGCACTGAGCCACCCTTTCTATCCACAGCTGGACTGTTAATCATTACTTATAGCCGGGTTAGTATTTATCAAATTTGTATTTAAAAATAATTGTTTTTCGAACCACCTAGTACCCGCCTTTTGAAGTACTCCCATCAGTGGCAAGCACGCCCCTTGAAATAAAAAACACGACTTACTTGCCCTGTGGTTCGGGACAAGTATTATTCATAACTTCAGGTGGGCAATGGTCCAATCACAAGGGTGACTAATGGAAAATTGTATTTCTAAAATAACGCACCAAATTCAAGCGTCCAAGATTCTAAGAAGATTGTTAAAAACAGAATTTTGAAAAGCGCATTCTACAAAAAAAGTCATGACCATTTCAAAACCGGGGAATTCCTCGGCCGCCCTGTATTTTTGGTTTTCATAAATTGTTTTTTTTTCAACTAGATTTTTTTGTAAATTATTGAAGCCATCTCAAGTTGATCTTTCAAAAACACCAATTTTTGCCTTTTTACATACATTATAAAAAATTAACAGCCCAGTTTAAAAAAAATCAAAAATATTTGAATTTGTGAGCCACCAAATTCTTTTCTTTTGACTATATTTTCTTTTCCTTGCTATTGCTCAAGTCTTTAACCAAAGAGCTTTGTAAAGCACTGTCGTTGCTGGCCACATCCGGCACAATTGCAGCTATAGAGAAAAAAGGTTGCAACACGTTGCGAGGTAGCATTGCAGAAGCTTCGCGGCTTCTGTGTGGTGCTACCTCGGTAACGCTTAAATTGCTGGAAGATTCATTTTTGGCGGAGCCTCGTGAAGAGGTGGAGGAGTGGTTGGGCTGAGAGGAGGCATCCTAAATAAAGGCTTTGAGTGAAAATCCTTGAGTTTGATCAAAAAATATGCCAATATTTGTGGGGTACACTGCCAAAAATTGTTGATATCCCTTTTCAGGATTTTTCAAAACTACTATTTGGTACCCTGTTATTTTCAAAAATTTGATTTAACACCCTTTTTCAATTTTTAAGCCGTATTTTATTTTATGAATGTCTTCCTGAGGCTATCTGAAATAGCCATTTTAGCTGATAATGTCACAAAATACGGAACAGATCAATCATCTCCCGGAATAAATCAAGCGCTCGATGATTGAAGGATTAAATGGAAAGCCTGATAAGCCTGATTTCCCTGTTCGATCTTTCGTAACACGGAAGGCATTTAGAACTCCTAAATGGGCTGATTACTTACAAGGAAACATGTGGCAGCCAGACATTTGTCACTTTTTCGTTAACTGTACACAAAAATGGAGAATACAGGAATGGAGAATAACAAAAAAGTAACAAACCCCGCGCGACATTTTTCACTATTAGTGACAAACGTCTGGTTGCCTCAAATTTCAATATTTTCGACGAACAAACAGAAAAAATCCAATCCGTAACGCTGAGAAACATGTAAAAATAAGCCAAAATTGCCTTGGTTTACTGTGTGGATTTTAAAATCATATTTTCCATAGTCATACCTCGATGTAGGGACATTTTTAAAAGTTCTATCCCCACCTGTGTCTAATACTAAAAAAGTCTTCCGACGCTTAAAATGTCTGACTTGGCTGGGGATCGAACGTTTAGAAAATAAAACGAAATTTAATAAGAGATTTTGGGTCATTTTAAGCAAAAAAAACTAATTTTGGACAATTTTTATTTAACCCAATAGGGTAATTTCAAAAATAGCGGTGAAAAATAGCAGTATTTATGTAGCTTATTACTAAATTACCGTCTCATTCATAGCCTCTTCCATTGCATTTGGTGTGCCGGCTCTGGAGGAAAAGGTGGTGGAAGAGTTGTTGTCATTAAAGGAGCTAGAGCAGAATGACCTATAAGTATTGGGCAACACATCTTCACCCTCTGCCATCTGGCTGCTGTTTTCTTCAAGGTCTAGGGAGCAGGGCGAGTTATAACTGCAAAAATGGAGCTATAATACGAACACTAGATATAACACCTAAATGTTACTATTGGCTGTTCAGATCCAGCAAAAGAGGGGATTTGCCTAGAAAAGAGCTGGGCACTAGACCAGTGCTTGTTGACGTGCCACTAGTGCAATAGGGGAGGAAGCACGCAGGTCAGTCCTTAAATAGATGTGATGACTGGTTGGATTCATGACTAAAGCCACAACTTACGTAGCCACTACTTCTATAGGCAAAATGACTGGTTGAGTGGAACTGAGGGATCTCTCACAAGTGGAGAAGCAGCAGATCGAGGTGTGCTGGTGCCTCACAATGGCGTTTGATAGGCACGACGTAGCCACTGAAGAAACTGGTAAATAAATGTTTTCAAATATTCTATGCCTTTCAAGAAATTAGTCCCTTTAAAAATGTAATTCAGATGGATCCATATTTTAATTTAACTTTTAAAATAAAGATTGTATCAAAAAATTTCCCCTTTTATAATACTCAGAACTTTTTCTAGGTTGTTTTTAAAAATTCTGTTTTTACAGATTGGCTTTTCTGGTATTTTCGTTAGATACCGTAATTCTTTTCATAAGGTGGCCCCTCTAACAGGCAGCCCCCTGAAATGTGACAATTTTCCTGTTTTTACACTAATTTTTAGCAATATCGTTAAGTTAAGCAAGACCGTTTAACTTTACTAATCTCGACGATCGGATGACTATCTTGGTGAGGGAACGTCGATCGAAGAAGGTTCGTGTTTCGCAAGACTCAATTCAGGCACAGGCAAAAAAGATTTTCTGCAATGGATGTCTACCTGTAGTAGATTATCGGCGCGTGGTAAATCCCTTTCGGCAGAAGAAACTTCAAAGTCTTTCAAAAGTTAGTCTTTTGTTTTTTACGAAAAAACTTGGCTAGACTATAGAATCCACCACCCCCCAGCCAGCGCAAAATTTTCTCTTACCGAAGGGGGAGGGACCTGTCCCATTATGTTTCTCGTGCTCTGAAACGGCACGGAAAGACTTTGGTTTCTGAAAAATCGAAAAAAAAAAATTTTCAAACCCACAGGGGTATCATGGATTTTTAGCCAAAAAAGACCAAATTTTTTGAAATTCAAATTGGCGCCTTTTGAAAATTTAAGGGAATAAGGGCTGTATTGGGAGGGAAGGGAATAAAGGGGGCCACTAATCACAGAGGGTGATGAATCTCTTGAACTTGAAAGGTTGTTTGATTGTTTGTGATATGTTGTTACCAACGTTTGTTTGAATAATATTTGTTTATTTGGCTGAAATTGTCCACATTTTCTGGATTGTATCGAGTGACTTAAAAAACAAGGCGGCCTCCTCTAATAAGGCGGTCCCCTTAGATGGTGGTCGAAAAATAAGGCGGGCGGCCGCATTATTAAAGGAATTACGGTAATTTGAAAACCACGTTTCTTGCTCGATCAAACTGTTATTGAGCATTGTCTATCCATAGCCCAGGAACAAGCAAAAATCGTACTTTTCAAATTATATACCATGGCGGCAATTTCTTGAAACAGCCTGTGCAATACTGAAATAAAAAGTTGTGTTATTTCTCAGCCAGCGGCCGGCCCGCACACTTTTTTCGGGCCATACTCGCAGAAGTTTTCTAAAATTAAAGTCCGCAATTCCGAAAACGTTGCTCAAAAAATTATTTTTTTTTTCAAAATTAGACTACAAAAAAGTTGTGCTGTAGAAAAAATTAGCTGAAAATATCGAACCACTCTATAAATATGTAAGAGTAACCTTAGAGAACTTTCTCCGTCACTTTCCATACCACCTGTTGAGCCATTGGCAGATCCAGTGTATCTTCTTTTGGAGATCTGGCGCACAGCTATTGGGCTCATGCTCCTGGAAAGAAAATTGACGAATACCTCATGATTCTATTTTGAGTAGGACTGCTGGGTGTAGGGCTTGGACTAGGTGAGTAAGAGATGTTGCTGCGAACAACTTGTTGAGTGGATGGGGAATAGCATTGCTAAAATACTTATGTTAGTCAATTTATAAACTGAATTAATAACTTTTTGAGTGTCCACAATCCTAGTTGGTGAGGGTGAAGAGCTCTGTGGCAAGAAAGCATTTGTGAAAATAGAGATCGGTTCAGTCAAAGATTTTGCTCGTTTCCTCTCTTCATATTGCTTCTCGTCCTAAAATGGATAATTATTTGATTCAGAGCTTTGACTTCATGGCTAAGAACCACCTACCAGACAAAAGTCTTCAAAATTCATAGAGACTTGTTGAGAGTTTTTGACTAGTTTCTCATGCGCTGCTTCATTTTCCACACTGCAGTCTGACTCTCGGCAAATAGTTGCTATCCTACTCTTCGACAGAACTGCACATTGACGCATGCTGGCTGAAGGTGAGCTAGGCCTACTCGGCTGAAAAAAGTTGATGTAATACTATTATTTTGTCTCATACCATTCCAGAAGGTGGAATATGGTCTACTACGGAAAAGCAACGGAGCCGTAGTAACTATGGCCAAATCATGACTCCCACTAGGGTCAGGTTTTTTGGATTTACTAATATTAACCAACCTTTTTGGCGTGATGTGTGGGTGTAGCAAACTCAGTAGTCAATGGAGCCATCATCAACATTCTCGGAGTTGGCGCATTGCTAACCAGTTCTGGCACATTGGACACAAAAGTTGGGAGATTGCGTTGAAGGGAAGCAGGTTGTAGTGGCTGACAATAAACTGGTGGTGAAGAAGAGGAAGCCAATTCAAATGAACTGTATTTCCTCTTAGCTGTTGAAACTCGAATGCCAACTTCTGAGAGTATTCATTTAGCAAGTTGAGCATTGAGGTTGCCAACAATTGCTACCATTTCTTATGTAACTTGTCCTTATTGATCGATTTTACTTCAGGCTAATTTGTAGATGTGAAAAAAGTGTATTTCAAGCAGTTCAGGTAAATCAGCTCTAGTATTTTCAGATTTATATATAGCGCGGTCGAAATTTCTTTTAACTTTTCTCGGATTTAGTTGATCTTTTTTCGAAATGCTCGAAATGAATGGGCTAACAAGATGACACCCAACTTGCTATACACAACATTCTTAGAAGACCACGTACGGAGAGGGTTTTTAAAATCTAAAAAATTTCAACCTAGTTAAAATTAAAAAATTCGAACAGTCGCCTTAGTCCTCGTGAGGTTCAACATATTAATTTTCAAATTTTTCTATTTTAAAACATTGAACCGAATAAAGAAAAAATGATAAAAATAAAAAAGATAAAAGTTATACAAAACTGAGCGTGCGGCGAATTCAAGTCACTCTGTAAAATGGATGGCATAGAATTAATTAAATAGTACAGAATTGATTCAATTTTTTATTAGCTTTAACGGGTACAAGATCAGTTTTGCACAGATTTTCTTTTTTTCGTCGCCAAAATATTTTTTCTTGTCGTCGATGATTTTCTAGGCTTGACTATAGAATCAACCCCTCCCCTCAGAATTAAAAAAAAAACACGCGGCTTTCTCATGAAATCGGGGTTAGAAATACGAATATGATGTTATCTCCTCGATCTGATGAGTCGGCGGTATCGTCATTACAAAATAGACAGATTTCAAAATGGACGCTTTTCAAAAAACAACGGTTTTCAAAATTTACGGTTTTCAAAATAGCGTTATTCAAAATAAACGGTTTTTCCCCTAAAAAAGCCAGTATGAAGTTTTGTAATGTGCTTTATAGTGGATATCAACTATAGTGGATATCACTATATCAACTAACCTACTGCACCGCCTGTACCAATTATGTGTGTGTGCCCCTTTCAATGCCCTCTTTAGGCGAATAAGTGCCTCTTTTTGGGAAAAGTGCCCCTTCTAAGAGAAAAGTACCCCTTTTTAGGGGAAAGTAGCCCATTTCAGGGAAAAGTGCCTCCTTTTAAGAAAAAGTGCTACGGCACTAGCGAGATGCAAACTAGCAAGCTCTATGATAGGTATATCAAACACTACACCACGTAAACCCTCAAAAATATGGTAAAAATAAGATATGACCCCAGGTAGATACACCAATTATTGAAGTTAGGGTGTGTAAAATTGCAATTTTTTACCTAACGAACCCAATTTCCACACAATCTTAAAGTAGAAAAAATGGGTTTTTTAAGAAACTTTTATTTTTCAGGCCACCCTGGCTGTTATCCACCTGACCAGCAGGTACCTATTTAGTGTGGAAACCTGCTAATTTTAAAACAGCTATTTTGTCAGCCGGCTAATTTACAAGCCGCTATTTAAAAACCTGCTATTTTAAAATGCGATGTTTGAAAAAAACCGTTGTTTTTTTAAAAACTGTTATATTTTGTAAACCGTTTTTTTGAAAACCGTCATTTTTGAGAAATGCTATTTGAAAAGCCGCTGCTTTTTGAAAAGCGCTTATTTTGAAATCCGTCTATTTTGTAATGACGATACCGCCGATGAGTCCCCGTGGGGGAGGGATTCTATAGTGCAACCATTTTTAAATCTTACTTTATAAATTTACCCAACCTTTTATTACATTTTTTAAAGTTTTAACACTATGAGGTAGCCCTGCGATTTTAGTTTCTTACGTGATATCAGATATGAGTAATTTGTATTCGAAAAAATAGATAACACTAAAACACTGATAAAAGATAAGGATTTGAAAACCCGTGCAGAACTGATCTTGCACCCGTTATTTATTACATAGAGCAACGTTCCATCTTGTACTGACCATATCTTGACATTTTTTCTTTTATCTCACAAATTGAAGTTGTTGGTTGATATGAGTGTTAAACAAGCAAAATGCTTGTTTTTTTCGCACTGTATGGCTGTCAATAAATACTGTGAAGTAAAGCTGATCTTGACTACATTCAAATTTCTAAAACTTCTTTTAAAAACGGAATGTTAAATTAATTCATTAAATGGGCATCGAGCAACAGCGCCATTTCAGATTGCGCAACTGCGAATTACGCCAAATAAATTGCGCCAATATCAAATTGACATTCCTACTAAATTTTTTCGAATTTTTTTGACATATTCGCCCAACAGGGAAACGCAAAAAAATGGTGAAAGATAAGGTAAGTACCCAGGTGGGTTCGAGCATGCTGAATGGTTTGACAGTAGTAAAATCACGTTTTATGTAGAAATTTTTGAGTTATTGCCAACGATTGATTTTGATAAACCAAGAATTAGCAATAACTCAAAAATTTCTTCATAAAACGTGATTTTACCACTGTCAAACCTCTTCAGCGTGCTCGAATTAGTGTAGAAAAAATCTTTTGGAACCTGAAAACCTCAAAAAAATTTTTTGATCCAAGTGGACGACACCTGCTCAGGTTGGAGCATGAATTCTCAGGAGGGGTGTAGAGGTTGCTGGTTCGAATCCACCTGGCTGCACAAATTTTTTGTGTTTCCATGTGGGCGAATTTTTTAGAAAATTATCGCAAAAATTGAGTAGGAATGTCAATTTTAATATTGGCGCAATCTGCATTGGCGCACTTTGAATGTGGCCCAATCTAAAATGGCGCTATTGCTCGCTGCCCCATAAAATTAGTAATTAGGGTTGTCAAATGTTCGAAATTCAAACTCCTGTTCGAGGCCGAGCCAGAGGCCCAGCCATCCAAAAATGAAGCCAGGCAATCAAAGGAGTTCTGGCGCAGTCGAAAAAGGCGAGGGAAACTTCTCAAAACGAAAGTTATTAAGAAATCTCTTTGGTCCGCTTCCCCCCCCCCCCGTGTTGTGTTTTAACAAAAAAAATTCTCTAAAAGTCTCAAAAACATTTATAAATACTTTTGACCATTTTCCAGCAAAAAAAATATTTTGTAAAAGATGCCGAAAAAATTTGCCTTAGCCCCAAGCTAATCTTTTGAGAAGTTTTGTTTTAAAGGGCATGCCCATCATTCGATCCAGAAGTGCACTTTTTTGAATTCGAGCTTTTTTGAATTTTATCGTTTTTTGCAGTTTTTGTTTCACATTTGAGCCCATCCTAACAGGCGCTGGCCTACCCCGAGCCTAAGGCCTAAGTGGTTACAAAACATGCATTAATCACCCACAAATAAATAAAGTTCGAAAGGGCGCGAATTTAGAAAATGTGCACTTTTTGAACCAAACGCTCCTATCGATGATCCTCGCTCGTCACGTTGCGCCTTCGAACAGATGAGCTCTGGCGTATTCTTCCTAAAATCCAGATTGCAAAACAAATCAAAACGTTTGGGGCAATCTAACATGAAGAATTTAGCCACTTCCACACAATGTTTGAGGCAGTCCGAAATGGTCGTTTTTGCGCAGAAATCTTTGGCTGCCAAGTCGGAATCAACACCTTGGGATACTTGTATTCTCGGCTCGGCAGCTTATACGAAGCCTCAACTTAGTGATGAGCTGCTTGAAGAATGGATTCGCGAGGAAAGATGTTGAGATGTTCCCTGATGTTAGAGAGATGTTCGCTGTCGCAAAAGCCTAAAAACAGAGTTAATAAAGAAAGACGAAGAAAAAACTAACTCTTATCAGCAAAATATCCAGCTCATCCTGTTCATCCTTGGAAGTGGTGTCGAAATAGTGTTTGAGCGTGCGTGAACTTGACTAAGGCGAGACCTTCATGGCTTCGGCCTTTTTGGCGATGCACTGCGACTTCGACGAGCACCTAGCTTCTTTAGCGGGCGATCAACATCCTTCCTCGCTTCAGCACCCACTTTGTTGCATTTCTGAACTGTAGGTATAGCAAACAAACAAAAAAGAAATTCTCTCACCTCCAAATGCTTCTCCATCTTCGGCGCGTTCGTCACGTAGCGAGCTTTGCAGAATTGGCAATAACCGACAACGATCTGTTTTCCGTTCAATTCTTTTTCTTCTTTTCGATTGAAGTAGTTCCAGCACCACGAAAGAGGCTTATTTCTCTTTGACATTGCGATATCTAAAAGTCGTAGACTTAAACAGGAAAACAACAAATCAATATAAGGGAAAAGGTAACACAGAGAAGATAAACGAGCCAAAGGCGGCAGGAAAAGAGCCTTTTACGGGTCGAAAAGAATAAAAATTCTTTATTTTGTGGGTATGTTAAAAAGTAACGGATTTGAAAAAGGAAACATTGCAAAGTTTCTATTTGTCCAAATTTGAAAACGGCGTGCAAATAGGCGGACAATTGTCTGGACAATTGTCCGGGCAATTGTCCGTTGTCACAACGCTAGAAAAAACAGTGTTTTGAAAAACAGTTTTTCAAAGTGTTGTTTTTTAATCGACAAAATTTAAACTGATTTTGTCTCTATATGAAAAGATGGTGCCCGGGAATTGAAACATTTGAACTTGGACTTATTGGCGTGCGTATGCCCCTTTAAAGAGTTTCGCATTGGCGTAGGAGCGTTTGGTCTCAAAAAGTGCACATTTTTTGAATTCGCGCCTTTTAGAACTTTATTTATTTGTGGGTGATTGATGCATGTTTTGTAACCACTTAGGCCTTAGGCTCATGGATAGGCCAGCGCATGTTAGGACGAGCTCAAATGTGAAACAAAAACTGCAAAAAACGATAAAATTCAAAAAAGCTTGAATTCAAAAAAGTGCACTTTTGGGTCAAATGACTGCGCACGTTTCGCATTAGAGAACTTTTGTTTTTGAGAAGAGGCCTTACTCCTTAAGGTACTTTCACAATAAAGTGTCGATCCAAGCGTTCTTTTAACGCGGGAAGGGCTGTAAAAATTTTTCATCCCTTGGCAAAAAATTCTGTTTGCACTTAGTTGTAGCTAAGATTCAGGGCTTCCAATTAAGCTATTAACAAGCTATATGTAATATAAAAATATTGGGTAAAATGCTTAGGTCCGCACTGGAGCGTCTGCTGGAACGAGATTATTAGCTAGTAGAGACAAACTTTAATATCTTTTTTTCACATAATAATCGAAAGAATGCACCTACCTGCCTGATCTTTTGCAAAAAACTTTCAACGTGCGTCGATCCGTAGCCTTCGAATAGGATTAGTTGCCTAGATGAGCAACCAGACCAATGCAACCATTCTAGAAGAGAATCGTAACAAACATATTGCGGGTCTCCATGACTAGCTATGTGAATGGTATTGCACTGCAAAAGTCTGGTGTTTGTTGAGAATAAATCCATTGGCGGACACGTTTTTTCATGTATTGTAATGCCCCATCGCAGCTCTATTTTAGAACAGTGCTCAAACACTTCCATATATGGCACGATGAAATGCATCAGATCATCATACAGAATGTGAAATGCAATTATGCAGTTGGAAAAACATACTCTGAAAGAAAAACATTGATGTAAATGTGGAATTAGCTTACTTGCTAGAGAAAAAGAAACTTTCAAGATTAGCACTTAAAGGGGGGCACTGTTTTCATGTCCGGAAAGATTTTGAACGGAAAGTCGAAAATTTGAAATAATAATTAAAAATAGTTGTCATTTTCTGTCATAGTGTTTTATTTCATTGATTAAATTTTGTGCTATAATTTTTTTATGATATTATTACGTCGTGCTCAGTGTTCATAAGCAGACAAAATAACATATATGGGATTGACCACAATTGAGGTAAGTACAGTCCACTCTCGATTTAAGTACAGAAGTTCATTCCCACCTAGAGTTTTATACCTTTTAGCCTTATTTTTTAATTTTTTGTTAGTTCTGTTGGGACAGTTAAGTCCAAATACAGCCAACCTCGATTTAACACGACACCCCGATTTAACGATACCTATAAATGGTCCCAACAACAAAAATCTTCAATTTGACGACACTTGACAGATTTTGCATTATGATTCTGCTTTTTCATCAAGACAAATCAATTTATTTATTTCGTTTTTAGTTCTTCGATCATGAGCATTTTAAGGAAGCGACAAGCAATCACTCTGTAACAAAAGAAAGCATTATTGAGGCATATAGAAAGCAGAACAGTCATACGACTTTACCAAAGAAATTCGGTTGCGGGCGGATTACAATTCATGTAATTCTCAAAGAAAAAGATACTATTCTTGCATCGATTGGCGGTGGTGGCAGTGCGAAGCAAAAAGATGTCAAATCAGGAAAGCAAAACTAGATTAAGGAAGCTCTACTTGTTTTGCACAAGCTAGTTTGCAGTCAAAACGTTTCAGTGAGTGGTAACTTGCTGAAGGTATGATATTTAACTTGACTTCTTTTTTTGAGCGGAAGGGTAATCTTTTTATGAAAAGGCGCTGGCATTTTCGGCTCAACTTGGTATCATTAACTTTAAAACAAGCAAAAGATGGCTCGAAAAGTTCAAAGATCGGCATGGAATTTGCTTTAAGGATGTGAAGGGCGAAGCTAGAGCCGTTGACATCAATTCACTTCGTGAATGGCAGCGGCAGTTTTTTCGCGCCTTATTTTACAGATCAAGTGTTGGAAGCTCTTAGTTTAAAATCGTTTTAGTCATTTCATTGTTTTTTTCATTTGATTTTTTTTTCGTGTAACCTAAGCACTTATCCGGTGCACAATTTGAAGAGCTTTCTTAATAAATGTAAGTTTAGTCGGGTAAGTGGGCGTAGAACATGCGGTAAGTTAGCATTTTTAAAAAATTACCGTATTTGCTCTAATAAACGGCCACCCCCAGGGACCTATATCTCAGCCCAGAATCAATATTCTGCAAATCTGTTTTGTGCATTTTCTTAGTTAGCACGATACCTCCTGATTTCACTGTTCAGATTTTGGTTGAGTACTTAAAAATCTCAAAATCGAAATATTTTTTTTTCAATTTCTAAGGGCTGAAAAATAAACGGCCATGGCCGATAATTACACCAAATAAGGTATATGAAAAATTTTTTGTTCCTTCTTCTAAACGCTAAAAGATCATTGGTATCACTGTTTATATTTTAGTACATAAATTGTATCAAAATGCTCAGATTCTGCCCATCATTTTGTTACTAAAGAAAACAGCGAATCTTGCGCCTTTTTGTCGTTTTCTATTTTTAGAGTTTTTACAGTCGGGAAGTAAAGTTAAAAAGTTTAAGGGAGAATTTTTGCCTTTCTAAAAGTGCTGCTGCTAAGGCTGCTCAGCTTAAAGGGGCATGCTCGCCGCAGATGGGAGAATTTCAAAAGGCGAGTACCAGGTGATTCAAAAAAGAATTATTTTTAAATACAAATTTGACCAGGGTATAAGTAATGGAAAACACTTTGGTCGTCTAATAACATCGATGGCTCAGTGGTAAAGCAGTGGCGTAACGTAAGCAGTGGCCTAAGCAGTGGCGTAACGATATTCCACTGAAAGCTTAATTTTTCGTCGACTTTCACCAAATTTTGTCAATTTAATTCTCGCTTCAATTTCACTGGTACCCGCCTTTCAAAATATTCCCATCGGCGGCCAGCATGCCCCTTTAATTGAACAATACATAAAATTTCCTACTTGTTATCTAACATCCAACTAATTAATCCTTTATAGACGTCTTTGTTGTATTCAATACGCCCCATATTTTTTGCGACGTACGCAAATCTGATGTATTGGTCAGGCGGTGTGTCGAAAACAGAAAAAGTTGGGTATCCATTGTTACAAAAACAACAAACTCTTCCAGTGCATCCATTCCAGGCAATTGGTATTTGTTTGGTTTTGCTCTTAAAATTATAGCTTGTAAATGAAAAAATAAATAAATAATTAACACGCGGACGGTCATGCGTAACAACACCGAAGACTGATACAGAATTTTGCGCTGAACACTATGGTGTTTTCAATTTGAAAAATTTTCGACAAAAAAGTTGTGCTGGAGCCCTCTGAAAATTGAAGTTTTAAATTTTTGTATTGGGCCAATACTAACGGGTGGAAAATAAGTTCGTAATGGATTTTCAATGCCATATTTCTTATTACTTTTATTATCATATCTCTTATCTGTTGATACTATTTTGTAGCCCTGCATCTCCTCTTTCAAATGGCATATGGTTTTAGCTTGATTATTGTGGATAAGTCACCATTTGGGTCCAAACACTTGTCTGGTCTTTTTAAGAAGAATACCAGCGCTTTCATCACTTTAACTGGTCAAATGTTATATTGAATTTTGATAATCACGACAAAAAATTTGCACCATGTTGTAGCGCAGCTCAAGAGCTACAAAACCCATGTTACAGAATGATTTTTGAAAATTTCAGTGTTGAGATATGGCATTTTGAAAAAGACCAATTTCTTGAAAAATGACCAAAATTTGAAAAATTGGCAAAAACTTGCATATCGGTCATTCTTCAAGAAATCGGTTTTTTTCAAAATGCCATATCTCAACACTGAAATTTTCAAAAATCATTCTGTAACATGGGTTTTGTAGCTCCTGAGCTGCGCTACAACATGGTGCAAATTTTTTGTCATGATTATCAAAATTCAATATAACATTGACCAGTTAAAGTGATGAAAGCGCTGGTATTCTTCTTAAAACGACCAGACAAGTGTTTGGACCCAAATGGTGACTTATCCACAATAATCAAGCTAAAAACAATATGCCATTTAAAAGAGGAGATTCAAGGCTACAAAATGGTATCAACAGATAAGAGATATGATAATAAAAGTAATAAGAAATATGGCATTGAAAATCCATTACGAACTTATTTTCCACCCGTTATTGGCACGAAAATGTAAAAAAGAGTCATAACTTTTTAGGTACTCCATATATTAAAAATCTGTAATAACAACATCGTAAAGAAGAAATTCAAGGCTATCTTTTGACTGGTCAACTGTTAAAATATCTTTAGAATTTATAGCCGAACGAATCCAAAGTTTACAAGGTAAGGTTTTGATAAGGACTCATATTCAAAGAGCTATAAAAAATTTCACACTTGACAAATTGAGTAAACACAGAAATTTTTTTGTAGAAAATTCATGAAAATTTTGAATCTGCAAAATATTCGACTAAACTATAGTATAAGTGATTCGCCCAAAATGAGGTTTTATGAACTTATATCAATGTTTTATGGCTTTAAATGGTAGAAAACACCAAAAACTATTGGGAAGGCCATTACTGAGAAAAAAAATTTTACAAAATTTTTATAAAAACCATCATACCCACCCTATGGTTAATATTTTAAAGGTACCTGGATATCTATGAAAATATATCCTACCACGTTTTGATCACTGGAGCTGGGCAAAAAGTCTTTCTATGTGCATTTTTGATCAAGAGTCTTGCTCGGAATTATGTCTAAGGTGAGTGATTGCGCGCATCTCTAACCAACCAAGAACCCCTGCGCCCCTTTCGGGACTTGGAGTTGAGATGTGCACACCCACATACCTTAGACACAAATCACTCGAAAGTGACTCTGGATGCTCATTTTGGGCGAATCACTTATACTATAGTTTAGTCGAATTTTTTGCAGATTCAAAATTTTCATGAAATTTTCTACAAAAAAAATTTCTGTGTTTACTCAATTTGTCAAGTGTGAAATTTTTTATAGCTCTTTGAATATGAGTCCTTATCAAAACCTTACCTTGTAAACTTTGGATTCGTTCGGCTATAAATTCTAAAGATATTTTAACAGTTGACCAGTCAAAAAATAGCCTTGAATTCTTCTTTACGATGTTGTTATTACAGATTTTTAATATATGGAGTACCTAAAAAGTTATGACTCTTTTTTACATTTTCGTGCCAATAGTATTGGCCCAATACAAAAATTTAAAAACTTCAAATTTTCAGAGGGCTCAAGCAGAACTTTTTGTCGAAAATTTTTCAAACTGAAAACACCATAGTGTTCAGCGCAAAATTCTGTATCAGTTTTCCGTGTTGTTACGCATGACCGTCCGCGTGTTAAAGTTGTTTTTGTCCAAAAATTTTTGTTTTAAAATAAAAAATAGGCGAACAAATTAGAAAGGGAAAGGCAATAGACGCATTTTGATCGACCCAAAAGGATGATATTTGGAAAACAGTGAAAAATAATCAGTGCTCTCAAAAAGTGAGTTTTTTCAGTAGTTGACGAGCGTTTTCATAACTTTAACTGATTAAAAGTTTTATTCAGGGTTTAGCACTCCAGCAACATTGTTAAGTTGTAGCCAGGGCTGGTCACGGACGGGCACGGTGGGGGCCGAGCCACTACCTCGTCCGGGCCAGGCTTAAATTTTGAGGCCTGCGCCGGGTCGGCCCGGTATAATACACCGTACCCTGAAATCTTCAGAATTTTTAAAATTTTCTTTGTATTCTTTGGAAAATTCAAGATTTCTTTTGTACAAAATTTTTTGATGCAAGCATTAATTAGTCGGTATATGTGCAATTTATGTAGTTTTTCGTTGTACAAGATTGCAACTATGCGGTCATTAGTGACGATGACTCAGAAACATATACCGTAAAAACATATACCGTATTTCTCTAATTAATGGCCCCTCTAATTAAGGCTTTCCTTGACTTCAAGGGTCTGTATCTCAGTGCAGAATTTTTTTGTGAACTTTTCTTTTCAGCATTATCTTAATTACCGCGAGCTCTACCGATTGCACTTTTTGGAGTTTGGGTGAGCACCCGAAAATCTCGAGATCGAATTCAAATTTTTTCCGATTTTCGGGCATCCAAAAAATAAACGCCCCGGGGCGTTAATTAGAAAAAATACGGTAGATATAAAGTAGTGTAAAATACACTTATGCTTCATAGCAGGATTAAAGTATCACCATAGATGAACCTAGGTGTAATTTTTTGAAATTTTTTAAATTTTTTTTTAAATGTTGAAATACAGTTGAGACACTTTTTGTGGTTAGTTTTCCGAATATCATCCTTATAAAACTCCTGGGTGCACTTCAAAATTATGTTTTAACACTTTTTTGAATATAGCCCTCCCTTCCCAGATTAACTTTTTTAAATGCTCCCAAACAACCCATACTTAGTCCTAGCTTAGATTCATGGAAAAAGTTAAGTGGTTTCAAGATTTATTTTCATAATAATTCGCCTTATTAATTTGAAACATGCTCAGCAAATTTACAATTATAACTTATAAATTCTCAACTCACATTGCCCGTGTTGGTTTTCTGCTCCCGTTCTTTGAATTCCAGGTATTTCCACACTAGAAATTATGTGTAAAGCTTTCAAACTATTTGACCCACAAATTCTGTCAAATTTCTGATTAACAAGCTTTAAATCAACAATTTGCCGACGAGTAATAAATTGAAGCACCTCCAACAATATTTCAAAATTGATATTTATGGATGGGAGAGGCTTTGCAGGCAGCGTTTGACTTGTTTCTGGCAAAACATGGAAATCTGTAGAAGTTTTTTCTGACAATTTATTTCCATTATTTGAAGCGTTGAATCCAAGGCATTGACCCATTTTTAGATTTTCACTGGTCAAGAATAGTAGCTTTTAAAAATTTACATGTGCCAATTGCTTAAAAACATCGTGATGAGACAAAAATAAGAGCACAAAAAATTTATATTCGATTTACTTTTTTCGTAAGAAGAATATCATAGTACAATAAAGTTTTGGCGCTATTTCGAAAAATTTAATTTTTGTCAACATTCGTAGTGGCATGCCGAATTGATGCTTTTCACAAGGCAAACCTCAAATTCTGACATCAGATTCGTGATCAGCGTAGTCGATTTACTTATGAAACTGCTTTTAGAATATACCGTATATGCTCTATTAATTAGACACCCCCTAAGTTCAAAATCGTGTTTTTGGCATTGTGTTTTTGACCCACTTTTTGATCACTTCTCTCAGGCAAGTTACCAACCATTTGATAGCTCATCTTTTTAGCTACAAAATAAGTGGTAACTTGCCTCAGAGAAGTGATCAAAAAGTGGGTCAAAAACACAATGCCAAAAACACGATTTTGAACTTAGGGGGTGTCTAATTAATAGAGCATATACGGTATAATGCGTTGTTCACAATGGAGGACTGCAGTCGCCACCCCGGACTGCAGTCTTCATTGTGAACACACAACAATCCACAGTCGCCACTCAGGATTGCAGTCCGCAGTGAGGACTGTGGACTGTTGTGTGTTCACAATGAAGACTGCAGTCCGGGGTGGCGACTGTGGATTGTTACAATTTGAGTGCGGACTGCAGTCGCCACTCTCATCCAAAACTATTCACGGTGTTTATTTTTATTTTTTTTATTAGTTTCTGTATTGCTCTTATAACCAAAATGAAGCTAAGTTCCAGAGCAACATTTTGGTACCAAAACATTAAGGATCGCATAATAATTTTGCGATCAAAAATTGCAAAAAAGATTACAATCCTCACTCACAATCCACACTTACAATCCACACTCAGGATGGTAAAGTATGAATTGTGTATGTAGAATTTTTTCTCGATCATTATGTTCTATTGCAATGTTGATTTCTTTAAAAATGAGAAAAAATGTCCAAAATTTACATGTAGGTAACATGTAGGTTCACGAGTCAATTTGTCCAGCTGGACAACATGAGTACAGCCTGAAAATTTGACAAGAGAAAACTAACTTTTTTTATCTTTCCTAACGTACTTAGGGAATCATTTTTGGCCAAATAGAATTGATTTTATGCTAATTGAGAATAATTCTCTAATATTTGGGGTCGAACTCTTTGGAGTGGGTACCAGTCTGAGGTATTGAGATTCTGGTTAGTCGAAATAGCATTATGGTCTCAACAAGCCGTTTTCAGCACATGATTTTCGGATGTATAAAAAAGTTTGTTTCGCACTAAGAGATCATTAAATTTTTGTGGACGAAATAACCGCACGCTGTAGGTAGGCGCCAAAGGATCATCCGTACAATTTTAGCCAAATCACTATGCATTCGCATGAACTTATGTAAACAGTCTATAAGCCTTTCAATCGACAAAATGTTTTATTTTGGCAAAACAGTCGCAATAACTCAACAGAAAACATATTTTCGGCTATCTCACAACAATTACAACAGCAAATTAGAGAATATTTAAATTCCGCGCCATCCAATTCGTTCTTCTTGCCATTCAACGGATTCAGCTCCATTAAAGTACTCCATTAGCTTTTGTTGAATATTCTTGCCATCTTGAGTCACGTAGTTGCTATCTGGCGCAGCGCTTAAAAGTCCCTCTATTTGTTCTCTCCATCCTCTATTAGTTTGATCGTTTGTGTCGGCCAGATCTATAAGGTGAAACAGTTTGGAAAAAATAAAGCCGAAAAAGCAAACTTTGCGGTGAGCGAACTGCTGCGTATATACCATCAGGACGTACAGCCGTTCCCGTGTTAACAATTTTGAAAAACATCAGGAATACATTACCCTGTATCTTACGTAGAAGTTTCCATCACTTTCCTTTTGCGGCAAGTACAAAGGTCCTGTGCAAATGTAGACATTCCTATTCTTCTTGGCAAGACGCCTGAAAACGAAAAAAAAATCGAGCTGACAAAATCAAAAATAGCATTCCGTTACCTCACATGTATTTCGACATCATTCCACTTGTCACGATTGAAACCTCTGCCTACTTGAGGAGACATGTTGGTTAGGAAGAAAGTCTGATCAATTGAATTCCGCGACTTTCGATGGTTGCCAGCCGCTGCCAGATGTCCTCTATCTAAAAGCTTGCAACTATCAAATAAATATATTAAATATATTTTAAATATATTTTAAATATATTTTAAGCAACCGTTACAATATTTTTTTACCGTAGCCACTTCGCTAAATTTTTGATTAGAACCATGTTTAGAAATTAATTGCAAAATACATACGAGGTAATCGGAGTTCTGACTCTGGAAGAATGTATGGATGGACGTATCAGGCTTAAAGGTTGACTTGGATCGGCCGACAGATGGATCATACACCAGACGATCCGGCGTCAAATGTTCGACCACCTAAAATACAACATAGACCAGATTATTGGCACTTAAAAAACCATCTATAAGATAAAAATTAAAAGTTATAGTAATGGGACAATTTTACCAGATAATCCAAGGTTTAGAGCAATCGAAGCCCACACATTTGATTTCTTGACGTTATTTTTGTAGTCGTCGTGAGAAAGGTCGTAGAGGCATACATTTTCTCGGACTTTCTGAATGATGGCGGAATTGCGCGTTGCTAGATCATCACTAGATCCTTTTTTCATTTCCTGCTTTGTTTGCATTGTTCGAAAATCGCACTAGAAACATAAGAGAATGAAGTGAGAGTACAGAAAAAATATGGATGTCACAAATTTGATGGCTAATTAATTTTTAATAAATCTTAATTGGATAAAAAAATATAGTCTTTTGAAAAGACATCCTATCCAAAATGAACAACAATCCTCACTTCAAATGAAAAACAATCCTCACTCAGTGCAGATTGTAAGTCCGCACTCTAACATTCCTATTGTGAACACACAACAGTCGCCACCCTCACTGCGGATTGTAAGTCCGGACTGAGGGTGGCGACTGCAGTCCACCATTGTGAACTAGGCATAACTAATTGTCATTTTTTGAATTTCTTTCAAGACAATAAAATTTAAAATTAATTTTTTTGAATTGTTTGAATTTTATTGTCTTGAACAGAAAAAAAGAAAAAAGCTCATTCAATTGAATTACTTAAAAAACTAAAGCCACATCTCCAATGAGTTAGGATTTTTTCAGGTTTCCTCACTCGGAAATGGCCATAAATTTTTTTGATTTTTCAAAAATTATTCTGTTGGTGCCATCGTGTAGCTGAGATTCAGGGCTACCAGATGCGCTATTGATGAAAAATATGGATAAAATTGGAGGAATCCTCGCTCGAATCCTCACTCTTCAGAGTGAGGATTCAGAGTAGATAGCCTAGATTTTGGGCAGATTTTCGAGTTCAAGCCCAATTTTCATTCAGTTTTTGCGATCTCATGTCAGATATCTTCCCGGAACTCTAAAATTCCACATCTTAGCTATCTTTTAAGTACAAAACCATAAAATTGAGGTAGCTTTAAAAAAAGTTGTTAAGTCCCTCCAAATAAGAGATGGTGAATTTTAGCCTGGATTTAGGGTAGATTATCATGTTCAAGCCCAATTTTCGGCCAGTTTTTGCAAATCTATGTTAAATTTCTCACCAGAACTCTTAGGTACAACATCTTGGACGTCTTTTAAGCACAATTCCGTATAGTTTAAGTTGCTTCTAAGAATTGTTTACCTTGCCCTCTAAGTTGGGGATAGTAGATTTTAGCCAGGATTTAGGATGGATTTTCGTGTTTCAACTTGATTTTCCACTTTTTTTTGAAAAGCCGAGTGAGATATCAGACTAGGCATAGAATTTTAAGTTTTGCGTGTGTTTTATGTTGATTATAAATTATAAATACGCACAGCACAATAGAAGCGCTGATAGGCGCCTGTTGCACCCTTGTTGAATCTAATTGGCAAAAGTTTAAAAAAGGAACAATAAAGAATTTGGGTCACATCGATCTGTTTTCCAAAGCTATGTGTCCGATTTTGTATGGAGAAGGGAATTTGCAGAGAACGATATTACCTTTATTCGGTTGACTTTTGACTGGGACTTTTGAAACTCGGTTTTTGGACAATTCGTCATTTTGACAATTCGTCTTGAGACGATTCATCAAATTTCAATACAGATTTTTTATAACTCTTTCAAATTACAATTCACTCGTATCGTAATTCATGTAATTCGTAAGCAATTCCTTCGGCCATCCAGGTGAATATCCACCTGACCAGAAAGTAACTACCCCAGGTTTTGGAATTGTGGCGGAAAATCAATTTTGGTTCTAACAAACCCATTACCTTACGCAATTTTATCCAAGTGTTTTCGGTCAAGCGCTTGTCTATTTACATCTAAAATTATGGTACAAAGGTGTGCACCCAGATGGATTCGAACCGGCGACCTCTATTATCATCCCTGAGAATCCATGCTCTAGCCTGACCATGTGGTCGACCACTCGTATCAAATTTTTTTTAAGGTTTTCGGGTTCCAAAACAATTTTCTGCACTAATTCGACCATGCTGAAGATAGTTTGACAGTGGTGAAATCACGTTTTATAAAGCGATTTCCGAGATATTGCTAACGATTGATTTTGATAAATCAGTCGTTGGCAATAACTTAAAAATTTCTCCATAAAACGTGATTTTACCCCTGTAAAACCATCTTCAGCGAGCTTGAATTAGTTCAGAAAAATTGTTTTGGAGCCCGAAAACAAAAAAATTGATCCAAGTGATTGACCACCTGGTCAGGTTGGAGCATGGATTCTCAGGGTGATGTAGAGGTTGCAGGTACGAATCCACCTGGCTGCATACCTTTTTTTGCCATAATTTTAGATGTTAATAAAAAAGCGTTTGACTTTTCAGGTCACTTGGTGGAGGTGGTTATCCAACTGGATATCCACCTGACCGGGAGGTACCCACCCTAAGTATTGGAGTTAGGATAAGTAAAATCGCAATTTCGGTCTTAAGAAACCCAATTAAGCAATTTTACTTCTAACTGATGTTTAGAAAAGTTCGGAAACTTTTTTTGACCTCATTTTTATAATTGAAAATATCAATATAAAATAATTCTGTAAAATGGGTTTGTAGCCCTGTTCCTCCTCTTTAAAACTGTATATCCACTTTTTATTTATAATACCATCTGCTAAAAAAGGGAAAGCAAAAGAAGGAAGGACACAAAATTAATTTATGCAGTGACTCATTTGTTGCTATCTTTGCTTTCCATCTTTGTTTGAACTGTTTATCTGCCTATCGATATTGCTTATTGATTTTTCTTTTCACAGAGTATTCTTTTTATTTGCAGAATGTCTGATTTACGCCCAGGAATAGTCCGACTTTATCAGGAAGGAACCAAACAATGCGACATCGCTCGACAGCTCAACATTCCGAAAGGAACTGTCAGCAAAGCCATCAAGCGATTTGAGACCAGAGTACCGCCGAATGTTGGAGACCCAAGTGGCACCATGGCTGAGGCCAGTCTGGAGGGTGAATGGTGCTTCCAGCAAGATGGGGCGCCATCTCATCGAGCAGTTGAGACTCAGAATTGGATTGCCAACAACTTTCCGAATTTCATCAAAGTCGATTCACATTGGGGCGACAATGCTGCCATCAAAGGTGACTGGACACCCAACTCACCTGACTGGAATGTGATGGACTACTTTGTGTGGCCCTACCTGCAGTCAAAGGCCTGCTCGACGACCCACAACTCGATCCCGCATTGAAGAGATCTTTGGTCAGAGAATGGGACGCAATCCCGCAAGTATTTATTCAAAATGCCATTGACAGTTTCCCTAAACGATTGCGCAAATGTATTGCTGCCAATGGCGGCCATTTTAATGAGTAAAATAAAAAGTGGATATACAGTTTTGAAGAGGAGGAACAGGGCTACAAAACCCATTTTACAGAATTATTTTATATTGATATTTTCAATTATAAAAAATGGTTTATTTTCAATTCTAAAAATTTTTATTTTTTAGACCATCCAGGTGGATATCCACCTATACCATGAGTTAGCTTTGAATTATTCCAGACATGAATTGTCAAAAAGATAAGTCGCAATTCTGTTGAGATATCAAAAATAACAATTAAAATTCTGCTGAATTATCAAAAATTAGAATATAGAAATGACGAAATGTCAAAATGACGAATTGTCCAAAAACCGAGTCTCAAAAGTCCCAGTCAAAAGTCAGCCCTATTATTCGTGGTCAAAGATTGTCGAATTCTGTGCTCGTGAATAATAAATATATTTAAATTCAAGAAAAAACTTAAAAAAATAGAAGGTAGGGTGTAAGCCATAAAAGTACCGTAGAAAGTGTTTAAAATGTTGTTTTGTGTAAAGCAATAAAAAAATTTAGGAAGTGATTTTAGCTTATTTTTTAAATCAGATCGTGGGGAACTAAAGAAGTGCTAATCTGTTTGCTTGCATTTTCTACTCCTTTATTTTTACCTGAAAATTTTTTTGTTAATCTTTTGTTCATCCAATGTTGTCTTATTAACAGTTAATAGATAATTCATTTAATTGTTTATTAGCTTTTTGGAACAAAATAGCTTTCTTACATAGAGCAACGTTCCATCTTGTATTCGGCATATTTGTAGTTTTTTCTATCTCATAAAACAGTAGTTGCTGGCTGACATGAGGGTTAAACAAGCAATATTCTTCTTTTTTGTGAATGGTGTCGCTTTCAATAATCACTGTGAAAAGATGCTTATTACGACTACAATCAAATTTCTAAAACTTGTAAAATAACAGACAGTTGTTATCATTTCATAAAATAAAAAAATCTTAATTTATTAGTTTTTATTGATCGGTCAACAGACCTGTCCACGAGCCGGCCTGGGCCTGGACTGAATTTCTAATAAGCGCCCAGGGCTTTTATTAGAGGAAATACGGTTTCGGTGTCCTTCCAAAACACCCCAAAAATCAGGTTTTTTCGATGTTTTGGCATCTTTAGCGTGTAAGAAACGTGTGTTTTGAGGACACGGCTGACCATTTTTGATAATACATTTAACTAAAAATAGACTTTTTTGCCTTTTAAAGCATCGTTTCGCTCACTGAGACCTGCCGCATGAAAAACTCTGGTATGCACATTATCCAGAATGTGTTCTCTAATGTTTGGTCTCTAAGGTATCTGGGTGGGCTTGAGTATAGAACAGGGCTGTTCACTCTTCCGGCAAATTTTTTTTCTCTTTTGGCAAATTTTTGTTTATAACTTTTTTTTAAATACAAATTTTTTTCTGTGAAATACGTTTGCTTATGAGAGTTAGACCTTCAATATGAATCTAATTTTTAGAACATTACTGTGGTCTTAGAGGCGAGATGGCCAAAAACTGTTGAAACGGAAGATTCTTCCGGAAGAATCTTCCGTTTTACCTTTTTCCGGCCTGCTTGACACTAAAACCAAAGTAATGTTCTAGAAATTTTTGTTCATATGATAGGTCTAACTCTCATAAGCAAAACGTATTTCACAGAAAAAAAATTGTATTTAAAAAAAAGTTATAAACAAAAATTTGCCAAAAGAGAAAAAAAATTGCCGGAAGAGTGAACAGCCCTGGTATAGAATCCCCCACGGGGACTCATCAGATGGAGGAGATAACCTCATACTCGGGTTTCTCGACCCCGATTTCATAAGAAAGCCGCGTGTTTTTTTGAATCTGAGAAAAAAATTTCCGGGCGGTATCATGATTTTTTTCAAGGTAAATGCGAAAAATGCGGCTATAAAAAAATATCATACGAACAGAGAGTGAGAATTTGTGGTCTCAAAACGCTTTTCGAAAGACGACTGATGTTTGATCTCATCATGCTTATAAAATTTTATTTAAAAAGTCGAACTTTCAGCTGGACTCCTATTTTCAAATCACGACCTCCCAGCGTAGATATCCGCACATTGTATCTAATGAGTCTTTTGCTCACAACCCGTTTTTGTGTAGAACTATAAAGTTGTGGAATAAAATTAACCCAGAAATTTTAAATTCGAAAAGCACTATCCATTTTAAGCAGGCTCTGAAAAAATTAGACTTAACAAAAATAAGTGAAGCTTCTTAAAAGTTCTGTCTTTAGTTTCCTTCTCCCTTTCCCCTCTTGTTGTTTTATTTATGTCCTTTTTTTTTGTAGTGACTTTTTGATTGTTAATCGATTATTTAGGGAATGTGAAAATTAAAAAATTGTAATTTAAACTTATTTGTGATTCAAACTGTAAGTGCAATTGTATAATGCCTTGTTTGTCCAATAAATTTGATTTGATTAAAGGTTTTCAGTCAAAAGTTTGAAATTTAAATTGGCGCCTTTTGAATCTAAAAGGGATTAAGGGCTGTATTGGGAGGGGAAGGAAATAAAAGGTGGCCACTAATCATGCAGGGCCCAATAACAAGAAGATGTTGAACATAGTTTTGAATACTGGGGCCTACCGCATATAGAAACTCTAGTATGCATTCTTTACATCATCAGATGGAGGAATCATGTATTTACACATTGAAGGCGTTAAAACATCGAAAAAAGTTTATTTTGTGGTGTTTTGGGAGGACACCGAATGAGGCACTCCGGCCAAACCCTGTGTATAACAAATATCAGTGAAAGTTGCAAGCAGAAGACAAAGTTGAGAAAATATAGGTCGAAAGTCAAAAATTAATTATTTTTGAATTCTTGATCTCGACACGATAAGTGCCTATTTCGGCTTTCGAAGTGTTTGACAATATTGTGTGAAATCCATAAAAATTGCCTACTTGTTATCTAACATCCAGCTGATTAGACCTTCGTAGATATCTTTTCTGTATTCAACATAGCCCATTGAATTTCTGACGTACGCAAATCTGATGTATTGGTCAGGCGGTGTGTCGAAAACAGAAAATATTGGGTATCCATTGTCACAAAAACCAACAAACAGTTCCAGTTCATCCATTCCAGGCAATTGGTATTTGTTTGGTTTTCCTCTACAAAAACTTTTTTGAAATCTGTCTTAGCTATTAGTCTTCCGAAAAAGCCATCAAAGCTGTTTTTCAACCTGTATAAAGAATTTTTGTCATGGTCGATTTGTAAAATTTCAATATTATAGACAGACAAACAGAAACATTTTGAAACCGAACAAATGTGCAAAATTTTGAAAATTTTTGTTTTTGTAATTTTTGCATCGGCAATTTATTTTATGGTTTTTACGCAAATTGATAATGTTAATAATCCGCATAGCTATAGTGAAAGATCTATTAGGTGAATTTTCCGTGGCGAGTCAATACAATTTGCTCATAGTGGTCAGTCAAAGTCGTAGTCGATGTTGCTCAGACGCCCTGTTCCAGGTTTGGCCGATCTCGACATCGACTAACTATTGTCAGCAAAGCATCAATTTGATCGTTTACACGGAAAATATGTCTAGGAGTTTTCCGATTACCATATATGCTCTAATAAGCGGCAATGGCCGTTATTTTTCAACCCCCAAACATCGAAAAAAAAATATTCTGATTTTGAGATTTTTAGGTGCTTAACCAAAATCTAAAAAGTGAAATCAGAAAGGCTCGTAGTAACTAATCAAATGCAGAAAACACAGCTTGGCAAATATTATTGTGGGCTGAATTATAAGTCCCTGTGGGTGGCCGTTTATTAGATCATATACGATATGAACATAAAAATGAGCATAAACACCAATAGGAATTAAATCGTGCCCTGCCCAAATTAGTTTCTTATCAACTAATGATTTATACTTTTTCTTATTAACACTGGAATGCCTGATTGTCCTAAGAGTACGTCCTGGTGCAGAATTTCACGCAAAACACGATGGTGAAAAAAAATTAAAAAAATCACTATTGTGGGTCAGGTGCCCCTAATAACCAACAAAGTGAATATTTTTGCGTATGCAACTTCGAGACGGCAGATCTCGTCAATTTCTTTAATCAAATTCAGTGATTTAAAACTTTGAAGTAATAGCAGATCACTGGCTTTTTTATGAGACATTATTAAGGTATCTATGACAATTAAATGTAAAAATTTTACTTCGAAAAAATAATTGTGTTATTTTTAAAAGCGTTGTTGATACTTAACACGAGGACGGCGGCTGTAACTTTTGTTGCTTCTAGGTCAGAATTTAATTCTTTACACGATGGTGCGGTTGTGAGTTACAACTTTAAAGTTATAGATCACTGAATTCGATTATAGAAATTGACAAGATCTGCCGTCTCGAAGTTGCATACGCAAAAATATTCACTTTGTTAGTTATTAGGGGCACCTGACCCACAAATAGTGATTTTTTTTAAATTTTTTCAGCATGGTGTTCAGCGTGAAATTATGCACCAGGAGGTACTGGTTCACAATATGGACCCCAAATTTTTTCCTCAAAAACACCTTAATTTGTCATTTACTTGCATACACTAAAAACTGATAAAAACGCTTGTTTTTATTTAATATATGATTTAGGCGACATGGATGCTCTGAAGTCTCTCAATCTACGTGGTCTTCTTCGATTGCTAGACTCAAAGACAGACAATGAGTTCATTCGATGGTTTCAGGAAATAGGTCATGTGCATTCTACTCGTGTGTGTCCAAACTGCAATAAGTCGATGAAATTTTTCCAGTGCGACTCGAATGGACTCGAATAGACTCAGAATGGGATTTCGACGTGTTTGATAAGGAATAAATAATAAATCTGTGTGTTTTGAGGGCATTTCGTTGATAATAATTTTGGCGTCCATATTTTGAACCAGTTTCCACCAGGACGTACTCTTAGGACAATCAGGCATTCCAGTGTTAAATACGGAATTAAAGGAAAATACGAAATTCTCAACTCACATTGCCTTTTTTTTGATTTTCTGATTTCATTCTGTGAATTCCAGGTATTTGTACACTAGAAATTATGTGTAAAGCTTTCAAACTATTTGACCCACAAATTCTGTCAAATTTCTGATTAACAAGCTTTAAATCAACAATTTGCCGACGAGTAATAAATTGAAGCACCTCCAACAATATTCAAAATTGATATTTATGGATGGGAGAGGCTTTGCAGGCAGCGTTTGACTTGTTTCTGGCAAAACATGGAAATCTGTAGAAGTTTTTTCTGACAATTTATTTCCATTATTTGAAGCGTTGAATACAAGGCATTGACCCATTTTTAGATTTTCACTGGTCAAGAATAGAAGCGTGCAAAAATTTACATGTGCCAATTGCTTGAAAACATCGTGATGAGACAAAAATAATTAAAGTGTTTTGTGTACGGCTGGCCAATGCCTATTTAGAGTCACGGCCAAAATTTGCCCGGGCCTTGAAAATGAAATCGTTGTTTTGGTGTCGTTAAACCGTGTTTATTAAAATTTTAAGAAAACATGGCTAAATAAAAAAATTTTTGGATCTGGCGGTGGATACACTTCAGGGTACTAACCTGGTGCTCCATGCTCAAAATTTGGTTTTCTAACTCAGAACTCGGCTGATAAGACTATTGATCAATAAAAAAGTGTTCGCCACCACCTGGATTCAAACCCGTAACCAATTTAGTTCCGGGCAAATTTTGGCCGTTTTTAGGTTTTCATTACTGTCACATATTTTCTTACATATCTTATTGTTTTTTCTTCATTTGTGAACCTATTTATGTAATTTATATGTGAAATAGCAAAAATCTAGTTACTGGAACTCGTCGTTGACGGATACGAATTGCTAAAGCATGAGAAAGGCACTAAGTTCAAGCAGCTGGCTGTCTACGAAAGCGAAGATCCTTAGGAACTCAAGGTTGGCTGATTGGAAGCTATAAGTATATGTTAGGATCATTAATAAGCTGCAATATTATTTTAGTTTTCAGTCAAGAGATATCTAGAGAAAATGATGAATACACATGCAAGTATAGATGGAGCAGATAGAAAAACTCATGTATCGCGACAAGAAGGTTCAAAACATCTTAATATCAGACCTGGTCCACTCAAAGACTTTTCAAACTACAGAAACATTCAAGGATACTACAAGTGAATGGCGCTTACAAGACTGATTGGCTAGAATTTTTGGTGCTGGTATGCTTTTTTATATTTTTGCAGGCTAATTAGACTTCAGTCAATCCTCGATGTAACGACACTCTCAAGCCGGTCTCTTGGGATGTCGTTAAATCAAGGTTTGACTGCACTCTTAATTTTCCTGAGAAGTTTGTAGTTTTAAAATTGATTATATTTATTGGCTGATACAACTCAAATCTAAAGTTTTTCACATTCCTTTACATTCTGTTCTTTATATTTTGAACAATGTGTTGATTTTTTTATCAATCAAGTCGCACTATATCGAAGCATCACAATGTCAAAATTTGGCTGTTTGAGTTTTGAAATTTGACCTACCGGAATTTCGGTGCACCCAATTTTCGATTTCTTGGCCAAAAAGACCAGGCGCTGATTCAAATTAAAAAATTTTCGAAGTTTAAAGTTTCAAAGTATAATTTTAAAGTGATCCCAATTTCAAACTCTGAAAATTTCTTGTAAAGTAGCACTTTAGGTTCAAAGCTCCAAAGTTTTAAAAGCTCAAACAAATTAGGATTATTCCAATTTTCGTTTAATAGACTGTATCCTGCTCTACTTTAAGTTATCTAAAGCTTTTTTAACTTTAAATTCCTCCTTGTCTTAAATTTTTTCGTCCTGAACATGTAGTTTTAGTAGATTTTTTTTAAGTTGACTACTAGTATAACGGACAGACCAAATTCTATCTATCGAGTTTAAACAGATTTATCTGGGTCCCGCTCTTATTTTTAATCTTATGCGCCATCCCAATATCTCCACAAACCATAATTCTTTTTCAAACCAGCACAAACTTAGTTTTAAACAAGCGCCAAATAAATCTACTGTTTTGTTCATTCTTTCTAAGGTTTCGCCGTGGACGGCTTTGGTGGTGGTGGTGTTCGTGGGTGTCTGTTGCTGGCGCTCTCTAACAAAGCACAAAAAACAGGGATGTGTGTGCTTTCCCTCTCCTATATATGTTCTGGTTGGTGGTTGGATGGCCCAAGGTTGCCAACAACCACTAGCATTCCTTCTGTAACTCCACTTTGTCCATTTCCCTATTGATTGATTTTCGTTCAAGCCCTTTTCAGATGTAAGAACCGTGTGATTCCAGCAAAAGAGGCAAATCAGCTCTAATATTTTCAGATGAATATCAACAGCGCCAGCGATTCCATGGACAGTCAAACCAGTCAAGAAGTGCAGTCAATCACCAGCAATCCACTTAGCTTAGCTTCTACAGTCAATGCTCCCAAATGTGTCAGTCCACTTACCACTAATACATCAGCAAGACGTCTCAGAGAAGCGGATGGCAGAAGGAATGGATTGTCAGTGCTCGAGAGAAGAAGGACGTCTGCTGTATGTCCCACTGAATTAAATGGACGGAAGGTGCTCGACTTGCATAAGGGCAATTCTCAGAATTCTTCGGTTAGTTTTCAAAGGGCAAACTTTTTTGTTGCAAAAATACTTTTTTTCTGCCGTAAAAATACTTTTTTGCCGTAGGAATACTTTTTTTTGCTGCTAAAATACTTTTTTCTGCCGCTAGCCATATTTTCTTTTGCTGTGAAAAGTCGTTTTGAAGCAAGAAAAATTTGCGGTAAAAAAGTGTTTTTTGCGGCAGAAAAAAGTGTTTTTGCGGCAGAAATAAGTATCTCTACGGCAGAAAAAGTATTTAAACGGCAGAAAAAAGTATTTTTACGGCAAGAAAAAGGTTTGCCCGTTTTTAAAGGGAAAATGAGTGATCATTTCGCGCAGGAATTTTGACGATCATTCCTTTTATTTTCTTAGCCGCTGCTTTTATATGGCTCTTCCGTAAATACATTTCTTGACAATGCTCAGGAAAATTTTGAATATGTTATCAAAATTAAGAGGTCTTCTAAACTTTGAGAAAACACAATTTTGGGTGGTAAGTTGCCTGATGACTCCATTAAAAGTCAGACAAAAACACAATGCAAGAAAGATTTCTACCGGAGCAAACATTATTCCTCAGACTGTGATTTCTGAAAAAGCCTGGATGAAAAGGGGAAAACGAACGCCGCTTCCGGTCTGTAAACCTCATTTTTGGAGAATTTCGGTCTTTAAAAATGCCAAGACACAATTGAATTGCAGAGAGATCTGTAAGCAAATTGCGAAAAGAACGTTTTAGATATTTTTTGTAGTTTTCTTGGATTCTTCAAAAAAACTATAATTCTTATACCAATTTCGCGCCAGATGTATTTACAGATGAGCCCTTACCTATGAAAGATGGGTAATGAAATCAATTGTCGAAAATCTACGTGAAATGACTACCACCGCGCCTTTTTCATCAATTACTTGCATATCTGTTGCTAAGACTTGACTTTTTTACAGGTACCTCTTGTTCCGACCACGCACATGCTGGATTCAATGGAGAACAGTAGGCGTGGACGTGCTCTCACCACCACCAACAGCAATTTCAGCGGTATTCGAGTTTCAACAGCTAAGAGGAAATACAGTTCATTTGAATTGGCTTCCTCTTCTTCACCACCAGTTTATTGTCAGCCACTACAACCTGCTTCCCTTCAACGCAATCTCCCAACTTTTGTGTCCAATGTGCCAGAACTGGTTAGCAATGCGCCAACTCCGAGAATGTTGATGATGGCTCCATTGACTACTGAGTTTGCTACACCCACACATCACGCCAAAAAAGTTGGTTAATATTAGTAAATCCAAAAAACCTGACCTTAGTGGGAGTCATGATTTGGCCATAGTTACTACGGCTCCGTTGCTTTTCCGTAGTAGACCATATTCCACCTTCTGGAATGGTATGAGACAAAATAATAGTATTACATCAACTTTTTTCAGCCGAGTAGGCCTAGCTCACCTTCAGTCAGCATGCGTCAATGTGCAGTTCTGTCGAAGAGTAGGATAGCAACTATTTGCCGAGAGTCAGACTGCAGTGTGGAAAATGAAGCAGCGCATGAGAAACTAGTCAAAAACTCTCAACAAGTCTCTATGAATTTTGAAGACTTTTGTCTGGTAGGTGGTTCTTAGCCATGAAGTCAAAGCTCTGAATCAAATAATTATCCATTTTAGGACGAGAAGCAATATGAAGAGAGGAAACGAGCAAAATCTTTGACTGAACCGATCTCTATTTTCACAAATGCTTTCTTGCCACAGAGCTCTTCACCCTCACCAACTAGGATTGTGGACACTCAAAAAGTTATTAATTCAGTTTATAAATTGACTAACATAAGTATTTTAGCAATGCTATTCCCCATCCACTCAACAAGTTGTTCGCAGCAACATCTCTTACTCACCTAGTCCAAGCCCTACACCCAGCAGTCCTACTCGAAATAGAATCATGAGGTATTCGTCAATTTTCTTTCCAGGAGCATGAGCCCAATAGCTGTGCGCCAGATCTCCAAAAGAAGATACACTGGATCTGCCAATGGCTCAACAGGTGGTATGGAAAGTGACGGAGAAAGTTCTCTAAGGTTACTCTTACATATTTATAGAGTGGTTCGATATTTTCAGCTAATTTTTTCTACAGCACAACTTTTTTGTAGTCTAATTTTGAAAAAAAAAATAATTTTTTGAGCAACGTTTTCGGAATTGCGGACTTTAATTTTAGAAAACTTCTGCGAGTATGGCCCGAAAAAGTGTGCGGGCCGGCCGCTGGCTGAGAAATAACACAACTTTTTATTTCAGTATTGCACAGGCTGTTTCAAGAAATTGCCGCCATGGTATATAATTTGAAAAGTACGATTTTTGCTTGTTCCTGGGCTATGGATAGACAATGCTCAAATAACAGTTTGATCGAGCAAGAAACGTGGTTTTCAAATTACCGTAATTCCTTTAATAATGCGGCTGGCCGCCTTATTTTTCGACCACCATCTAAGGGGACCGCCTTATTAGAGGAGGCCGCCTTGTTTTTTAAGTCACTCAATACAATCCAGAAAATGTGGACAATTTCAGCCAAATAAACAAATATTATTCAAACAAACGTTGGTAACAACATATCACAAACAATCAAACAACCTTTCAAGTTCAAGAGATTCATCACCCTCTGTGATTAGTGGCCCCTTTATTCCCTTCCCTCCCAATACAGCCCTTATTCCCTTAAATTTTCAAAAGGCGCCAATTTGAATTTCAAAAAAATTGGTCTTTTTTGGCTAAAAATCCATGATACCCCCTGTGGGTTTGAAATTTTTTTTTTTTCGATTTTTCAGAAACCAAAGTCTTTCCGTGCCGTTTCAGAGCACGAGAAACATAATGGGACGGGTCCCTCCCCCTTCGGTAAAAGTAAATTTTGCGCTGGCTGGGGGGGGGGGTGGTGGATTCTATAGTCTAGCCAAGTTTTTTCGTAAAAAACAAAAGACTAACTTTTGAAAGACTTTGAAGTTTCTTCTGCCGAAAGGGATTTACCACGCGCCGATAATCTACTACAGGTAGACATCCATTGCAGAAAATCTTTTTTGCCTGTGCCTGAATTGAGTCTTGCGAAACACGAACCTTCTTCGATCGACGTTCCCTCACCAAGATAGTCATCCGATCGTCGAGATTAGTAAAGTTAAACGGTCTTGCTTAACTTAACGATATTGCTAAAAATTAGTGTAAAAACAGGAAAATTGTCACATTTCAGGGGGCTGCCTGTTAGAGGGGGCCACCTTATGAAAAGAATTACGGTATCTAACGAAAATACCAGAAAAGCCAATCTGTAAAAACAGAATTTTTAAAAACAACCTAGAAAAAAGTTCTGAGTATTATAAAAGGGGAAATTTTTTGATACAATCTTTATTTTAAAAGTTAAATTAAAATATGGATCCATCTGAATTACATTTTTAAAGGGGACTAATTTCTTGAAAGGCATAGAATATTTGAAAACATTTATTTACCAGTTTCTTCAGTGGCTACGTCGTGCCTATCAAACGCCATTGTGGAGGCACCAGCACACCTCGATCTGCTGCTTCTCCACTTATGAGAGATCCCCTCAGTTCCACTCAACCAGTCATTTTGCCTATAGAAGTAGTGGCTACGTAAGTTGTGGCTTTAGTCATGAATCCAACCAGTCATCACATCTATTTAAGGACTGACCTGCGTGCTTCCTCCCCTATTGCACTAGTGGCACGTCAACAAGCACTGGTCTAGTGCCCAGCTCTTTTCTAGGCAAATCCCCTCTTTTGCTGGATCTGAACAGCCAATAGTAACATTTAGGTGTTATATCTAGTGTTCGTATTATAGCTCCATTTTTGCAGTTATAACTCGCCCTGCTCCCTAGACCTTGAAGAAAACAGCAGCCAGATGGCAGAGGGTGAAGATGTGTTGCCCAATACTTATAGGTCATTCTGCTCTAGCTCCTTTAATGACAACAACTCTTCCACCACCTTTTCCTCCAGAGCCGGCACACCAAATGCAATGGAAGAGGCTATGAATGAGACGGTAATTTAGTAATAAGCTACATAAATACTCCTACTTTTTAAAAAGTTTGCATGAGATAGAAATTAGATTAGAAAACCTATGCAAAAAATCTTCAAAAATTTCCGAAAGGCACTATTAACTTGGGTCTAACGTCTGTGTCAGGCAGAAAAATAGCCCTTTAATTATAATTTCTGTAATGAAAAGACTTGAATCAACAGTATGAGTTTATTAAAAAATTTACAAGCTCGGTTTTCTCAAAATCATAACAGATGTTAAATTTGTTACAAAGTTCTTTGCGGATACTACTAATCATAAGAAATCCAGAATAAGGCTCCTGGGCCTGGCCATCGTTGTTTTCTGTCCGGTCACTGTAATTTAAAATAATCCCGTACACTGTGGGCTTGCCATTTTCAGTCTGGAATCCTGGACCTCCAGAGTCTCCTTCACGGACTCTGGTAGGATTTTTTACGCTCATGCTGATTGCGCAAAAAAAGTTCACTTTTCTGCACATTTCCAGGTCCTTGATAGACTGATTTCCGAGAGTAGTTTTCAGTTTGATTTGACGGAGCTCACGACTGGTTTTTTTTCCTTTCAAGTCTTGTAACCCCACCCTTCTGCCAGAATGGTATCGGGAATATGACGATCACCCAAACACAAAAAATCCACTTCTTTAGCTTGAAGAGTCTTAAATTTTAAATATTACTATCAGTAGACGTTCAATTTCATGATAATTTTGGAAACATTATCAGTGGATCCAAGGCGTAACCAGGTAAGAGAGGGCCACCTACCTCCTGTTAGAAATTTCAGAAAATATTGTTAATTAAAAACACTGTGTAATTTGAAATATGTGTAGGTAAAATGACTTTAGGAGAAAGGTTTCTTTAGCTCTCTATTTCTGGCTACACCTCTGAGTAGATAGCTAACTCCATTTCTTCAACCAAATGATCGTCAAATTGACCGTCTACTGTAAAAGAGTAAATTTCTGATCGAATTACTGAAAAAGTACAACCATAAAAACAAATATAAAAGAATTTATTAGTCAACACTTCCGTATGCTGGCCTAACCCTGAGCTGAATGTGTGAGCCAAAACTTTTTGTTCCAAAGGGTAGTTACAGCAATTTTTGCAGGGTGAGTTTGGGAGGGGTGGTATAGAGAGGGGGTGTTTTTCGCTACTAGCGCCAAATTTTTTTAAATAAGATTTGTTTGAAAAACATAATTTCTTATAGGAATTAGGGAGTGAGATTGACCGGTCACGAACTTTTCAAGAATTTGACTGGTCAAATTCTAAAATCTATTTTTTGGTAAAACTAGGTCGAAATTTCCAATAATGTACCGTACCACTACCAGGATCATACCATAACCTACCTAGGCACCATTTCCAGATTACCACTAGTTGAGGGTAATACTTTTATAATACTACCTGAGCACACGGTTCTACTCCGATCAATAAATAAAAACTGGGATTTAAGCTAGTAAAATAGCTCTTTTGGTGGTACCAAACCGTGTTAAATAAATGGTTTTGAGTAAGATATACATTTAAACGTCGATAAAGTGGCCCTAAGTTTTAGAAATTTCGAAGACCCAAAACACTGACCTCCACCTCCCCCCCCCGATATAGTCGTCCGAGAATACGAAATTCAGAAATTTTTCATTTCACGACTGTAATTAATATCAATAAAATCAAAGTTTAAAGGGTGAAAAATGCAAATTTTCTACAACTGTTAAATAATGTGCATCCCTTTGTTACAAAGATTTTGACCGATTGCTATGACACCGATCAAAATCTTAATTTTGACCAAGAATTTGACCAGTGAAATTCTTCTTCAACTACACTGATAGAAATTTTCCATAAAATGACTATACACTAAAATATGATTCCAGCTGTAATCTGAACTAATTCTTTTTCTAATTCGATCTGAAATATTTTAGTTTTAACCATTACTGTCACTACTGCCAATCATTTTTCAATCCTGCGTCTATTGGGTAGTATATGGATTCAATCTCAACCTTCTTCATATTATTTCGAGGAGGCAAATTATGCCATGGTCCAGTAATTGTGCCGCCAACTTCCAGAGACATGCCATTCTCTAAAGATTTTCTGGTCTACCGGTTAAATAATTCACTAATTAACTATTTAGCAACGCTAGGCACTGTGCCCGAATGCATGAAACGCTTTTCAAAAAAAATAAATTTCAGGACCGATTTTTAAAATATTGTTCCATTTTTCGGTTCGAAAATCAGACCAAAAATTGGTCTCATTTTATGGCCGATGGTTTCATTCATTTGGGCACAGCTCCAAATTTAAAAAGTTAATGGATGTTTAACGTTTGAGTCGCAGACTTGTAAAATTGCTTAAAACCATCTTTTCCTCTTTTAAGACGCAAACTTTAAATTAAAAAAGGCAAAATTTTTACCTGCTCCAATGTTGCAGATAATGCAATTTAATTTTTATTTGTTGTTGATCCTGCAAATGATTATGCGTGCAATTGGCTTTGTACCAAATTATTTTTAAGCAAGCGATGTTTCCAACGACTACATCGTTTAACAAAAGCTCTACCTTTGATTTTTCTTTTTTGACTTTCTTCTTCATTGTAGGTTTCAATGCAATGTCGGACGGTTAAGACATGCTTTTGGCTCACAAAAACCCAGTGCAGACTGTTTTCTCTTTGCTATTGCCATACCAGCCACCAGTCACATAGTCGAATTGGAGCCACACCGCTACTTTGTTGGTATCTACTACAGTGCCACCCATTATTCGTTGTGTCATTTGGCTATTTCCTGGCTGTTGGTTGTCAGGCAGACATCTTTTCTTTATCAGTTGCAACTCCTGATCAGTCAATTTGGAGTTTTCGAGACTACCATAGCCATGTAAGCCCCAAGCTTCTTGTCTGAAAGTTTAAAAGAAACAAGTAGTATAAAATTTTGCTATACAGTCAACCCTGGATAAACCAGCACCCCTTTGGACCAGCCTTGTGGTATTGTTTTATAAAGAGTGTCGGTTTATCGAAAGTGCCAATAGTTTGAAATTGGTTGTCGAGCCGCAGTTAAGGTGCCGGTTTATCAAGTACATCATTTCTAAAGCTGTCATTGTGCTCCGCCGCAACTTCTAAGAAGAATTTCAATCGCAATTAAAAACATTAAAGCCTTTTATGCATAGGTCCGGGAGCCCCATACCCTGTTCCAGCACCAAACTTTGCCTTCAAAAATTACTTTTATTGTCGCCTCGCAACGCCTCACTCACCGGGAAAAGCCGTACGGGATTCTTAATAAGCCTCTTGAGTCGGGGAGGGCCCATCAATCGTCACGAGATAAGTGATTTCTTCATCTCGACTAATTTCACACTTTTATTCAAATAGTCTTTTATTTCATACCGGCATACCGGTTTGAAATAAACACAGATACATATTTTTTCAAAGGTGATCTACTTGAAAAACTGTATTTAAATAAACCGTTGTAGTAGGTGGTTATCTACGTATTGTAAAGCTTTTAACTTTTATGTTTTTAACTATAGCCTTTTTTTAACTAATAAACTTAATACTTTTATTGTTGCGCAGTGCTAATGAAGGTGCATGTCCGTAGCAGCCGTTTTGCTCGCAAATTTCCACCTCTAGATTGAAGACTTGATCTTCTCGGCAAAAATATGGTCCTTGGACTTCATCTGAAAAATTGAAAATCAAAATTTCAAATAATTGCAAAAACGCTTGAAAATTTTATTTAAATTTTTCACTTTGTTGGATTTGTCATAATTTTTGTACATTTTTTTTAGAAAATCCAAACTTGAAAGAAGGGTGAATTTGATTCAATTTTGGGCAATGCTCTGTGAGACAAATGCAAGCGACCTTTTTAAAATTTTGCTTGAAAATTTGATACATGAATTGTTATTTCACACAATGCATTTACATGCATTAAAACTTGCGCATAATTTCACATATTTAAAATTTACTGCATGATCTGTAAAATTGAAAGCGTTTTGGGGGGATAGTACTAACCATATTTACTAGAGGAAGTCTTTTGGTTACATATCCACCGTAGGGTGTCATTCTAATAAGAGTTTTTGATGACTTAATATTTGTAAGAACAGACCCCAAGGCACCCCCGTTTGGGGTCCAAATGGGTCAAATCACATGTTCAGTTTTAGCAAACCCAGTTCATCACAGGATTCTTGTATAGGAAAAGTGGCTTGTTTCTGATTTTGCTTATGTTTTAGTTTTTTAGGTCATGTAGGTGGATGTCCACTTATTTTGTAGCTACCTACCCCAGGTTTCTGGATTTTATGTGTGAAGAAAAAATTTTTGAGAACTTTGAATTTGAAGTTTTCAGCAAATCAATTTTGCGAATGTGAAAATTTGATACAAAAAATATTGAAAAAGTTACAACTTTTAGATACTACAGTTAAGTAAATTAAAAGTTTGTGAAAATGCCATTGTGACCACTAGGAAATGTTTTTTAGTGAATATGTGAGTTTGTAAAGGTGCATTTTTGTGAATCATCATACAGCCCACATACTGTATTTTCTCTAATTGCCGCCTCTTCTCTGACTAGCCCCCCCCCCCTCGACTTTGAGAGTCTGTATATCGGACAAATTTTTTTTGTTTTCTTAGTTCCCGCGAGTTCTACCAATTCTACGTTTCAGATTTTGGTTTTTATTTGATAATCGAAAAACCCTAGACATCGATCGAAAAATAAGCGCCATAAGGCGGCAATTATCAATTATATTTGTTTGATTCAAAAGCATTATGATACAGCGCAAATACAGCTGAACCTAGAAAGGGGAGATGGGCTTTGGGTAACTGTATAAAAATAGAGTTACCAGCATTTAAAGTTTCACTGGGTCAAATTAACACAGTTTATCAGAATTAGGGTTAAATAATTTTCACACAAAAAAAATGTTGTTAAAAAATAGCTTTAAAAATTGCCTTGGTCTGCTAAGCTGAAATAGTCGCTGAGGGTAAAGTGTACTCGAGTGCTAGGGGTATAGTATGATTTAGCCGTCTAGCTTTTTGTGAGAGTAAGGCAAACGTTTTTTTTTCGATTGTACGGAAAAAATAGTCCGAGTATAGTAAACTTCGAGTACCCAGCCAAGGATCTTTAATTTTAAAGAATGTTGTACATTTAGCAAAGTTTTTTAAAAATTTACCGTTCCAACATGAGTAGAAGAGATTTGAACAATTGTTAGGAACTATATAGCCTTGTAGACCCGATCTACCTTTTAGGTGGTCACATCTGAAATATCGGGATAATATACTTCGTTGTTATACCTTCTCTACTCGATTAGCTTACCGTAAACTGGGGTGGGGACTCATAACATATCCAAACACATATTTGCTGCTCAAATATAGGCAAATTAGATGGAAGGCCAAATAGCAGGATATAGTAAATGGAAGTGCCATTAACTAAAAATGAAATAATTTAACGAAAATATACATTAAAAAACAGGCTGATTTTGTCATTTTTAAAGAGGCAGTAAATTCGTGGTGGACATATAACATTTAAAAGGACATGCCCGCCGCCGATGGGAATATTTTAAAAGGCCAGAACCAGCGAAATTAAAACGAGAATTAATTTGACGTTATTTGGTGAAAGTCGACGAAAGACTATGCCTCTACTGGGAAACGAACCGACCAGTGAATTTTCAGTACGCCGCTACTTCGGACATGGGACAGTTAGTGGCACTTTTTGTGAAATTTTTTGTAATTTTTAATAAAAGTAACTTTTTTTAACTAAAAACTTTTATTCTAAGGCACTCCAATATGCTAAATTACCGCAGTAATTCGAATCAAAAAACAGAAATTCTGAATAATGCGTGGTGGCTGAGATATGACCTGATGCTGAATAGCAATTTTTTAAAATATTGACACTCCAACATTAAGTCATATTTCAGCCACCACGCATTATTTTCATATTTTGTTTTTTGATTTAAATTCCTGAGAAACTTTTGCTCACTGGGGTGCCTTAAAATAAAACGTTTTAACTAAAAAGGGTACTTTTATTACAAAGTACAAAAAAGTGCCCCAAACTGTCCTCTTACCCACTCCTTCACCACTAGGCCACCAATACTGTTCATTAGAATAATAGTTTTTGATGACTTATTATCCGCAAGAAACTCAACAAAAATTTATTTCAAAATAATTTTTTTCGAAAAAACCCGGTACCCGCTTTTCAAAATATGTCCATCGGCGACGGGCATGCCCTTTTAAGGGATTTAAGGGTGGTATCCAGTTGCAAAAGAAAACTTTCAAAAATTGGGAGATTCGAATAACGTCGTTTACAAACAAATGGAGATTCGCGTAAAATCCAAAAATCCATTCGATGAATCTAAATTACAAATTCTTTTTGCCGAAGGCTTTTCACGGTTAAAACCATCTTCCCTGTTGCTTTCTTAGTCCTATTTTATAATATTTTGTTCAGGAGGTTGAGAAAGTGGACAAGCTGGCAGAACACATTGGATGTGACAAGGAAGCTCTCACCGAAACCCTCCAAAACTACAATAATCTAGTCCAGGAATACGCAGCAGGCAATGAACGCAAGGACTCTTTTGGTTGGCTAACACCACAAATATCGGTTTTATAATAAATATTGGTTCACAGGCAAAACAGTGTTTCCAGGAGTTATTGCTCCTTCGTTTGATTTTTTTTTGGACAAGCTTTCCACATATGATTTTTGAACCATTAAAACTTTTCTTCCCACTTGTTATAAAAAAATAGAAAAAATATGAATAATTTCTGTGTGCTCTTTCTTTTTGTTCACTTACGCAGCCATTTTTTGCTATGCTGCCCTGTCTCTATGACACATTACTTTTGCTGTTTGATCCTCTATTTTTCTCACTGGAACGGCGAACCCTAACAATTTTACATTCCTATGCAGAATTTTCTGCTGATTTTGCAGATTTTTTCCAGTTTCTATTTTAAAAAAAATTGTGAAACTCGCTTTTTTGGAGCTATCATTGCAAATATTGAGTTAACCCTACAACTGGAGATCAAATTTTTTTTAATAAAAAACATTTTGATGGTAACTTTGCACTAAGAATACAATAGTACAGGGTGGGGCAACTTTTTCAGACACTTTTCTTTTGATCGTAACTTTGTGAATTTGTGATCAAATTTTTTAGCAGACCACTCATTTTAAAGCCCTCAGTTTGCCATTTTGTTTACAAAAAGAATTAGTCTAATTTGTTAGAAATTTGCTGAGATACATCAAAATGTGTGAAAACCGTCAAAATTACATTCATTCAACGGTTGGACAACAATAATCTAACGAATTTCAACACTGTGACCGAGCAGGTCATGGATATTGTTGCGAGCCACGTTCCATCCATCTCATAGGGAAATGGAGGTCAAGGAAATCTTGAACGCGTCTTGCCCAGTGAGGAGGCGAACCATCTTGCATGAAAACAAGCTGGCCAAGTTGGCCAACAAAAAATTAAAACTTTCCTCCGTTTTGCAAAATGGACTATCTCAGCAAATGTCTGACAAATTAGGCTAATTCTTTTGTAAACAAAATGGCAAACTGAGGGCTTTAAAATGAGTGGTCTGCTAAAAAATTTGAGCACGAATTCAAAAAGTTATGATCAAAACAAAAGTGTCTGAAAAAGTTGCCCCACCCTGTATTTGAACCACTAACAAGCTAATAAACAAACTACTAACTTGCAAGCTAAAAACCTTGATCTAATTTACAGGGTGTTATAAGAAATTCCTTTTTCGCCGACAATATGTTTTAGTGCATCGTCTTAAACTGAATTCGCAATGAGGAGTCTGTTTCCGGATGCTAAATCAGAATTGTCACTTGAAAATGGCCATAACTTTTTTATCAAATTTTGAAAAAATTCTGTTTTAACCAACTTGTATCTAAGATTCAGGGCTACCAGATGAGCTATCGATAAAGTAGATATTGTTTAAAAAATTAAGATATAATTTTAGGAATCCACCCAAGAATCCTCACCAAAATTCAAATCAGGATTCTTGGGCGGACTCTTAAAATTATATCTGAATTTTTTAGGTAATATTTACTCAGTCAATAGCGCATTTGGTAGCCCTAAACCTAAACTATATGATGTGAGAAACTGCATAAGCAACTGGAAACCAAAAAAACCGCATCAACTGAATACTACTTCCGACAAAAAATAACAAAAGCGAGGATTCTGTTTCCGAGATTCTTAGTGACTAATCTGTTTTAGCATCCGCAAACAGACTACTCATTGTGAATGCGCCTTTAAAGGAAGGGTGAAAGCTGTTAAGGATATAGTCTTGACACGAAAAGATCATTCCAAATTGTGTGTTTTTTAATTTGGTTTTAGGGCCATTTTTTGTTGGCAACTTGGTGTTGCAGTGTCAGACAAACTTGTGCAGAATAAAAAGTTGGATTAGCATTATCGATATCAGAATTTCTAAATTCTTCAAAAAATTTCCTAAAAATGAAAAGGGGGAAAACCACTGAAAAGGGGTTGATTAGTCTCCTATTGCATTTCCATTTGAAGGCATTTTTTTAAAGAATTTAGAAATTCTGATATTGATGATGCTGATCGAACTTTTAATTCTGTACAACTTTGTCTGACACTGCAACATCGAGTTGTCAACAAAAAAGGGGAGGAGTAGATTGCGCCTTTTCAAATTGGGCCAATGCAAACTGCGCCAATTTCAAATTGAGCCCAGGCAAATTGGGGCAATATTTTAAGTCAAACAGCACGGGTAACTCCAGAGTAGGGGCATATTCACCCAAATGACCTGAAAAGTCGAACGATTGTCTTTTTTAATCTAAAAGTTATGGTAAAAAAGGGTATGCAGCCAGGTGGATTTGAACCAGCAACCTCTACATCAACCCTTAGAATCGCTAAGAAATCCATCCGGAGTGACCAAACCAAGTGGTCATCCACTTGGATCAAAAAATTTTTTTTACGTTTTCGGGTTCCAAAACAATTTCTATGTACTAATTCTGAAGATGGTTTGACAGTGGTAAAATTACGTTTTATGGTGTAATTTTTGAGTTATTGCCAACGATTGATTTCGTCAAAAGTTATCGGTGGCAATACCTAGAAAATGTTGGAGCTAATTTGGAGTGAAACCCTGCGCTGATAATTTCGTTCGATAGACAAGAGCCTGAGGATTATTTTGACACCAAATTTGTAAATAAAAAGAGATGAAAAAGTGTGTGCACCCAGTGGAAGTCGAACCTGTGGCCTAGGGCGATGCATATATATATAAAGTCCCCCCCCCCCCCCTTTAAAATTATCCATGCAATATTCACCTACCATTTAAAAGAGGAGACAAACCCAACTGATTGTATTTTTTATTTTATAAATTTTTCTTTTAAAAAATTGACTAGAGAAGTAATGCAGGACTTTTGTTACACCAGTTGCTATATAGAAGATTTGTGCTTTCATGCCATAAGCTGTTTTTTGTAAATTTCGATTGCAGACCATACCTTTTCAACTCCAGCAAACCGTGATAAGGTCACAGATGATAACAATGATGACTTGCAAATATAATCGACAAAAGGTTACCGTATTTATTCTAATAGAACAACATGTGCTCTATTTTTCAAGCTCCAAAAATTTTTTGACTTCGTGTTAAAAATGCGATAAAACATGGTTCACCCCCTGGTTTTGCCCCTAGTGGCTGGTGCTCTAATAGAGACTGGTGCTCTATTAGAAAAAATACAGTAATTTATTTTGCCTGTAAATCATCGTCTTTTTTATCAAAATAAAAAAAATTAATTTTGTCTTTATCACTCAAAATATTATTTCTTTTCAAGTGTGTGCAATCGAAAAGCCGCGAAAATGCTTGAATTTCTTCATTCAGCAAGCAAGCACACATATGTGAACAGTCAGCAAGAAGCCGGCAGACGGCTTAGCTGTACAAGTAGTAGCTCCAGCTGGCCAACTATTTTTTCTTTCCACCTCTGAATGGTGGTGCTTGTGTGTCAGCCTGTATTTTTGCAATTGGAAAAAAGAGTGTGGTTTCAATAATGTTTTTTATAGAATTAGAGGGTTGCTGAGTGGAGGTGGATTGAAATTACATCCGGGGCTTGTGAATTTGGTTTTTTCAATATGATTTTTTGTGTTTTTTTCACTATGGCAAAACAACTAAACATAGCTCTCTTTCCAGTTGTTACACGGCTTTCGAGGACAGGGCTTCAAACTGAAATTTTTTGTTTAGAATCCAACATTGATCTTGGTCATTTTCTCGCTGTCTATAAATTTAAAAAATGCTAATTTTGAGAGAAAAATCGTGAAAACAATTTTTTGGGCCATATAAATTACGGAACTTAGAACAACGCGTTTGAAGATTTCAGGCCACATTTTGGTCCGTAATCGTTAAAAATGGTGAGACATCCATAGTGACCACATCATTGGACGGCACCCCTTTTTAAATTATCCCGGTTGTTCGCCATTATTTTTTTAAAGTTAGGTAATTTCTGGTTTCGTCGATGAATTTACCCGCGTATTTGTCAGCCATTTTTTTGGCTAAAAAAATTGTGGGAGAAAATTCCGCGCGATTTTTTAAGCATGGTCGATTGCGTACCAAAGTGCAAACTTAAAATATTGATTTTTTTAAATATTTTTTGTCTCGGAAGTGATTTGAAAATTCAATTTAAATTTGAAGGATTTTAATGTGCAACTTATTATGATGAGCATGAATCCGTTGCAAGAGTTTCTTTTTTTAACATTGACGGCAAAAGTTAAAATTTCGCAGAATTTTCTGCCTGTCCTTTTATAAATGTTCGGCCGGAATGTGGGCGACTGTCTCAATATTTTCGCCCACAACCGCACCGTTCCGGACACACAACGGGGTCTATAGCGTCAAGTCGAAGCTAGTACCAAACATAGGATCCGACTATAGTCGCAAATAAACTACTATTTGTAGCCCTGAAAAAAATGGCGTACAGGCCTATGACTATTGTATTCTTCACCAAACCTGTCAAAAAATAAAAACCCCGCTTGTTTGTCCATTGTTCTTGAATATGCACATATATATGTATGAGTTTATTTCTTTTTTGTTTGGCTCACCGTTTCTTTCACACACAAATCGTGGTTCTAGTTTGTCTTGGCTTTTATTCATAGTTGTTGTATTTGTTCATAGCTTTCTTTTTCACATTTGGAAAGGCTTCTTGCCTAAGTGTAATTGCTAATTAGCCATACATGCATACCTACATTTCTTGAGTTTTTTCAACCTTCTTATATTTGCTTTTTCAGCTGTCTTGTGTTGGAGGAGATGTGTCTCTCCAGACTTGGCCAAATAGTCTATGGCTCGCTGGCTTTCGTTTCTGTGGGATTGATTCTGGGATCTATGTTTACGCCAGGTAATTGAATTAGTTCTTTTTACGGTATTTTTAGAATCTGAATCGTCTGTAACTTGAAATAAAGATTTAAATGTCCAAATCCATTCTAAAAAAATAAGCCAAGTTTTTGGTGCCCGTGGGAACTTCAGGATTCCAGTTTTTTGAAGGAGTGTATCCGGCCTAATTGTGATATAACTTCCCAACTCAGTTTTGGATAAGAAAATGAACAGGAATGACCAAGGAAAATTTTAAGTTGAGGTTGGAGAATGTGCTGAAAAAAATTAAACACCTAAAAAAGTTGCCTGGGTAGCTCCTTGCCCGGTCAATTTCCAAATTTTCGAGCCCTATTCATCGGACATCTTCAACTTCGAATTCTTATGATTGTGTACAACAGTCCTAATTTAGGACTCCTAAAACATTAAAGACTAATAGTTACACGCAAAAATGATCACGATGCCAGCTAGAAACAAAATATGGACAAAAACGGCAAAAAAAACTGATTTTTGATTGAGCCATAATTTTAAAAAATTCACCTTCTAGACGAAGTAATCTGATTTATTGAAAAATATTTAATTTTTTTTAATTAAGGTTGGCGCCAATTCAAAGTCAAGGTCAATGAAACCATCCAGGAGGCTGAGACCAAACTAGAAGTGCCTAAAGACCTGAACATGGGACTGTTTCCCTTCCTCTGCCAAATGCCCAACAACCTCACCCACGCAACCAGCCAACCAGAACCAGACTAATGTGGAGTACTGTCAAAAGTGGTTTGAAGTCAGTTTTTTCATTATTAAGATCCAATTTTAAATGTTACTGTCTCAGCCACTGGCCTCCCCATCTAAGCTAATCCAAAACCTGCGAATTACTCTATTTTAGAGTAGACCGAATACGAGAAAGTGGTTGTGGGAGCTATGGTGGCTGGTTTGCTGGCTGCTGGAGTGTCGTTTGTCTGGAACTTGGTCACTTTCTGTGCTTGTTGTTGCAAAGGCACCATCTTCCGACCTTTGCCCGCTCTGGCAGGCATAGCTGTGTTGTGTTTGGCCACAGCTGTGCTGCGCTACGGCTACAAGAACCAGCAGTTCATTGAGAAAATCAACCAGATTGAAGATCTCAAACAGGTGGAAAACCAGAATGCAGTCAGCTACAGCTTCTACCTGGCTTGTGGGGCTATGGCCGCCTCTTTTGCTAACTTGGTGGTCGGCTCTTTGATCGTCTGTTTGGCAGACAAGTATTTGTAGAGTTAATGTTTTTAAATTTCAGTTTATGTGAAAAATTTAATCAAATTTTTAGGCTTTATCTATAAAGTCGAAACTCAATAACCGGACACCCCCAAAAGTTCGTTCCCTAACTGGGTCCGACACTTTTTTTAGCCCGATTTCTGAATTTTTTTGGCAGTTCTGTTTTCACAGTCTGATCCCAAATATCGCAAAGATTCCGATTTTGCCGATCGTTTTTCAAAATTTAAAATCTTTTTCTTCAAAAAAACAAAACCTCTATAAACGGGCACCCCTTTCAAAAATATGGTGCCCGTTTATCGAGGTTTTGCTTTTTGAGAAGAAAAAGTTTTCAATTTTTGAAAAGCGATCGGCAAAATCGGAATCCTTGCGATATTTAGGATCAGACTGTGAAAACGGAATTGAAGAAAACTTTCGAAAACATGGCTAAAAAAAGTTTTGGACCCAGCTGCGGAAAAAACTTTTGTAGGTGCCCATTTATCCAGGTTCGACTGTATCTAAGTATTTTATGTTCTTTTTTCTTCCTTTTTTATTGAGTTCCCTCATGTTTTGATCGTGCTAAGCATAGTTGGGAAAAAAACGTATCTATCATTTTTTAACAATCACATGCTTCCCATGCAGCTTTTGTGGTACTGTAAGCATATTTTTAAGAAAGCATACAATCGACTCTCGATTTACGACATGCAAAAAGTTAGATCCTGCCTGGAATTCGAATTTTGATATCTCTTGCCAGTTTCGTTTGGTTAGTCCAGTCCCGAAAATCGAAAGGATTCGGACACAATTTTGCCGAAAAGATTTAAGGAACCGTTATTTTGAAAATAAGACTGGAATAACCAAAGACCACTTTTAGAATACACTAAAGTTTAGGCCAAAAAGAATTTGAGGGAACGAGGGCAGGTATAAAATTAAGGGAATTTCGGTAAAGGTTGTTACGTTGTTCAACCCACAAATGACTCCTTTTCTGTTAGATATGTGGGATCGCCGCCCAAAATTTGAAAACACCTTTTGCTCTCGGTGATTTTTGAATTAAATTTTGAATTCCAGTTTTTTGATATCTTCTAGCCCTTTCTAACAAACCATTAACTGACTCAGTAAAGGTTTCAAAAACTTGGAGGGATAGGTGTTTGAACGGACCGAATTAGAAAATTGTTTTATTGAAAGACAATTTCCAACAGGAAAGGTGCTATTTCAGGGTGGAATTCCATTTCAAACACCTTAAATCGAGAGTCGATTGTATCTATCATTTTTTTTAGCAACCACATTTTTGGTCGGTTAAATTTGTTTGTAGAAAAAACGGGTGTGACTAGCTTTCAAATGCTGTGAATACTCGTTGTTGTTATTGAGCAATACTTTTTATGTGATATGTTATAGTGTATTCATAATTCTTTTTTTAACAATGCTATGAAATAGTCTGTGATTGCATTTCTATAAGTACTTTTATTTATTTGAAAATAAAAACACGGTCTACCATTGAAAAAACCATGATAAAATTCCAGTTACTATTAACATTCTCGATTGATATTCTGACTAGCGACTGGCTTACAACAGAATTATTCTATTAGCTTTAGATACAAAGACAGTTATCCAAAAAAATAGAATTTTGATTTATTCATTATCTAAACCATTTCACTTATAGATAATTTTGACAGGAGATCCCACCCTCAGTTCAGGAGCTTGAAATCCTACTAGATTGGAAATGCCACTTTTCTTTAGACTCAAATAGACCCCAAATGTCAGCTGCAAATTTTAAAGTGGTGCAACAGCTGTTTCAAAGTTGAATAAACTCACTACCTTGTTTTCACTAGATGTCAATTGACTAGTGTGTTTGCGCAAATCTCTAAGACTCAGCAAATTGGGATCTTTTTCTCCTGTGTCCTGCAGGGAATATTTAAAAAGAAATAAATGCTTAATTCACAGGGTTGACGAGCACTCGAAAGTATTTGATTTTGAGTAGATGACTCGCCAACCCTTTTTTACCTGGTCAATGCAGATCATCTTAAAATCATATTTGTACTACTCAATCACTAGAATTTTTGCAACTACCGACGGGATAACTTAGATCCGGACAAGCCGTTTACTGAACCTCGACATACCGTGTAACCTCTATTAGTTATCCACCCTCTATTAATTAGGCCATTTTACCTACACACTTTTTCAAAAAAAATCTGACGGGAGGGCACCCATAAATAAATTTTCCTAACGAAGGGAGGGGGCATGTCCCCTTACCCCCCTCGCCACCCTGCGAATGCCTCTGTAGTCTAGCAAGCTATTCCGGCTGACTAGGACAACTCGAAACTAGGTTTAGGCCCCCTAATTTATCAAATGACCATATACAAAAGAGGTTTGAATTTAAACCTCAAGATAAAAACTTTCATTTTTTAAACTTCAGTATCTCTTTTCCCACATATTGTTGCTACGCGCCTGAGATATTGGCTAATGAAATTTAGAGCAGTCAACTTGCTGTTTAATAATAATAAACTCGACTTATCAAATGAAAATCTCATAAATAAATTGCAAATAGGTCTACCTGGCATCGAGTACATAGGCCAGTTACCTACCGAAAAGTTATTAGAATTTCAAAACAAAACATCAGTATAAATACCTCAAAAACGAGATTACCAATGTGTAACTCCTTAAACTTGTCTTCTTGGAAAGGCTCTAAATCAGCACCATCTTCGTCATCACCATTGAAAATGCCATCAGCAATGACTATATTGGGCCTAAACCTCCGCATCACTATTTTCCACGGCATACTTGTTTGTTGGGCAATAGCTTTTATTGAACCCATAGTCAAGAGTAAATACTCCCCTGGTTGCTGAAACTACGACTTGGTTCTAAACTCTCTGAATCTAAGAGCTGTAGTTTTACTAGAAAGTGTATGCATTTCTTTTTGATAGACACCTGGATTAGGAAGATTGCCCACAGCTTTGCCCACCAAATGACAGTCATTGTTTTGGAAAGAAGGGTGCAAATCAGACAACCATTCATTTGTTTTATGGTCATAGTCCACTAGATCAAATCTGAAAAGCAGCAAACATGAAAATTGGGCGGTGGAACATTGCGCGCCAATTCATTTAGTCAAAAAAGGCAAATTTTTAAACAATTTTTTTGAAGTAATAACATTATCAGGTAGTCCTGCTACTCTACTTTCTAACCAAGTATCATTTGTTAAAACATGTTTGTAAAATGTGCCACGAAAAAATTGAAAGTATAAAATAAATCGGAAAATTATTGTTTTTTATTTGTTTCATACATTCAATTTTTTGTGTCACACTTTACTTAACTCACTTACCTATTTGTGCAAACTTTTGCCGTGCTCCATCCCAAGTCAACTGTGTTATTGTTGTTTTTCTCTGCTGACATATGGGTTAATCCAACTTGCAGAGGTTCCAGATTGCCTGATCTATCTTGCAATACCAATTTGCCTCGGTCTTCATCAATCTAAACTCCTGTAAAATGTTAATCTTTACTGCTAAAAAATTCAAACAAGTTAATCGCCAACCTCTGAAATAATTTGACAGAGGACAGGAAACCGCTTTTGAGTGAGTGTTACCCCTCCTGACACAATCATCCAATTGCGGTCGTAGAGCAATCCAGTAGCACTCAACTTCCATTTGGCAGGCTCGATAGCTTCACAGGACTTGATTGGGTAAAGGAATAGGTGGGTTAGTCTCCCCAATTCTGCTCTTCTCTTCATTTGACTTGGTTTGCATCGCCCCTCGTATTCTTTGTAGAGTGGCTAGTAGTCATATAAACATTTGTCCCGGCTAGCGCAGAAAAAAAGTATTTTAGCAGCAAAGAAAGTATTTCTACGGCAAAAACAATTATTTTTACGGCAAAAAAGTATTCTACGGCAAAAGAAGTGTTCTTACGGCAAAAATTTTTGCGGCGAAAAACATAATTTTTCCGGCAAGAAAAGGTTTGCCCGTATGAGAGGGGTTGAACTAGAGAAATGACGTTTGAGTCAAAAATCTAGGGTTAGGAGCGGCTTTAGGATTTGGTTTGGCATGTCCCTTGCTTAATAATGAAATATGAAACGAATAAGGAATTACATTCGAAAAAATTAGGGTTGTCGAATATTAGATATTTTTTGAATCAAATGTTCTATACGATACATATAAAATTGATAAAATTATTTCACTTCGAATATTTAACTTAACAAAAAGAAAGGCTCGAAAAATTTGAAACGCTTCACGAATTGCGTGTCATCCTTGCGCAGGGGCCATGCTAATCTTCTCTGTATTGTTCCAATTTTAGTATATGTCCATTTGGAATGAACAGAGACAGCGTGGAAGAACTAGTATATATAGCCACATTTATCTTTATGTCAATAAACTGCTGGGTTTGACAACAGGCGAGGCAGTTAGAGAAAAAATATTTTTTGTTTTTTAATGTAAACAAGTTTTTCTTTTTGTTGCGTAACTTTACTGCTGCTTGTGAAAGGCAAAAAATATCAAGAATTTTAGAGTAGGGCCCGATATTTCTTAGGATTTTTAGTCGTTTCATATGACTCATCTTCCGGTGAGATAAGCGTGGGCAAACCGAATTGCAGAAAGTAACTATGTTAAATTTAAAAAGGTCATCTAAACAACTCATATATGTGTTTCCTTGTCCAATATTTTGTGTATCATAGAGACAAATGTCAGTTCACTCACCTCTTCAGTAGAAATCCTGCCAAAAGACAGACGTACAGATCTGAGAGGTTGACCATCCTCGCCCAAATCCAGCTCATCTCCACACACTTTGCCCAACTCCAACCTTGCTTCAAAGTCTGTTCTTTTAGACCTAAATGCACCCTGATTGCAGAAACAACCAGTGCGCATCTCCAAGCCAAAAAATCTGCCATCTTCTCCACCCCAACATAGCCCACCCAACTTTCATCCTCTCTCACCAAATTGAAGTTGACTATAGGGCTTGGCTGGTTAAATTTCCATATTTCCAACCATAAACCACTGCTACTGGACTTCCATTTGCATGCTTTAGATTGAGCAAATAGTTTTTGGTCTGGAGAGCTAGTTGAAAGCATTTTTTCTCTATCACAGACATACCTCCTAACCTTTTCAAATCTTGGAAGCCATGACTTAGACTAAGTATGGAGTAAAAGTCTAGAGTGCCATCCTCAAACTTTGTTCATAGTTGGCTTCTGTAGTGAACAAACAAATTGGTGTCAGAAGCAAAGTCCACAGTTCCACCACCAAAATAGGTGGTCTTATGGAGAAGGTGGGCCCCATGTTCTCTGCGCACCAACAAAGCACTCAGGCCTGTGGGGTAGCCAAACATTTTGTAGAAGGAAATGGCAACAAAGTGGGGCAATCCTGCTTGCTACAAGTTCAGTTGGCTGCAACCAGCTAACGCTGAAAATACAAATGTTAGAAAATGTTTATTAGGGTTTCTAAAAAGATTTGGGGGCAGAAAATGCAAAATCGAGTAGATTTTATAAGATGTAACTGGATTGTTGCCTAAAAAGTTTGAATTCTTGCCACTTTTCTATTTTTTCTTGCCAGCAGCAGAATTTATTTCAATTCATATACTTCATTTGGAAAAAATTTTTACACCATAAGCCTACATTTGATGCGGGTTTAACTCCAGGCTTTTTTCAGCGGCCGGGTGCTGGTGCTTTTTTCGGGGTGTTGGCCAGTTAGAAATGGTTTTTGCGCGAATTTTTCATACTTTTTTAAATAAAGTACTTTTTAAGTAAAAATTTTTATCTGAGGTCTTCTGGTAGTCGGAATTTTATTAGGAATCCGAATCACAAAACAGAATTGAAAAAGATTTTTGGCTATTGAGATGTGACCTAAAGTTTGAAAGTCAATATTTAAAATATTTAGTTTCTAACTTTAGGTCATATCTCAATAACCAAAAATCTTTTTTCAATTCTGTTTTGTGATTCGGATTCCTCATAAAATTCTGACTACTGGGTGACCTCAGAAAAAAATTTTTACTTAAAAAATTATTTTTATTTAAAAAAGTATGAAAAATTCGCGCAAAAACCATTTCTAACTGGCCTTACACCCTTTTTTCGGCGCTGGCTCTTTTTTCAAAAATAGCCTTTTTAGGTTCCGTGTATCTATAATAAAAATTTCGAAAATTCTGACCTGCAGCATCCAGACAAACACTCCACCCAAATCCTCTTGCATTCTCCTGATGACTCGAAGATTATACTTTCGAGCACAAAAATTGCTCATTGCAGTCAACACAAATAATTTTTGGACATTATCACCAGAAGTTTTTTCAGTACGATGTGTTGAATCATCTTGAGCTAAATGTTGCAAACAGTCAAAGTTCTGGAGCACCACCACCTGTTCACAGTCAACCATATTGCGCATGCCAATAAGTGAGGTGTGGGAGTCTCTCAACATCATCAGGGTGGATTTGGTTAAGGCAGCTGGCAATCGATCTGTCAATGGAAACTTCTCGTCCTTATTTCCAGCTGAACTTTCAAAAGAGAACGATTCAGCAAGTAGTTTGAGTGCAGCCGTTGTATTGGCAGTGAATACAAGGGCATATTCAGTGGGGGATACGTAAAAGTACTGCAGAATTCTGAAATACAGCCACAATTTAATACAGAGAAACAAGCGATTGGTTTGCAACAAAACTTTTTGTTTCACCGCGTTAGACTGTGACACTTTAATCCTGTTCGTAAGCGTCTGCTAAGCGCCGGCGGGTACACGGCGTGTCAAACACGTCAAATGACCAAATCGGGCTTGGCGTTCTGTTTTAATGAAAATTCAAAATAGTTTTTCATGTTTAAATACCATTGACAAAATATGCTCAAAAATATGACAAAAATATTCATAACTGGTTTTTTTAATTTTCTATGGATACTTCTCGTCTAAAAAGTCTGTTTCAAATTCAATTTCCCTAATTTAAAGGGAGGACGTAATTTTATATACGCATTGTCTAGTTCATAGGTTCAAATCCGCTTGGGTGCATACCTATTTTTTACCCATTTTTTCATGTTTTATTACAAGTTTGGTGTCAAAATGATCTTCAGTCTCTTGGCTATCCAACAAGACCATCAGCACAGGATTTAAGAATGATCATGACTGAGTTGCAGGCCAAAACCCCTTGAAATACTGGGAATTTTTTTCGCTAAATCGTCCACTTTCTCGATGAGAACTGCACATTTGGGATAACTATGATGTGCATAAGAAAGCTGAGTGAACGTACCACGATCGTGCCAGAAAGAAAATTTTCCTGATTGCTGGCCTGACATTTCATCAATTGGTGTTGAATATCGAAAATGACGTCATCTTTTTTAGAAGTCCATTCTCAGCCAACTCAGCCCTTTCTCTTAATGTTGGTGGCTTAGGAGATGGTGGAGGCCGATTAGCTGCCCGTGCAGCGTTTGCAGACGCAGCTTCTCCAATTCTGCTGCTTCTTTTCCGCTCCTTTGCGCGCCAGGCTTTGGCTGCGTCAGATTTTTTCTGATCGTTGTCCATTAATTATACCTAAAAAGTGTAAATTTACTAAAACTTGTTCGATCTCCGCATAAAGTGTTCATATGAAAAAACCAAAGATACCAGCAGAAAGCTGGTGAAAAATACTACAAAACTGTAGGACAGATTATTTTTTCCGGAGAAATCACTGAGAACGAGCTATTTAACGTTGGCGAGCTGACTCTGCCAACCGCAATTCAACTTCTATTGTTTCAAAATCTTTGAATTCTGATAAAATTAGGTAAATTTTTTCACCAATCGATAGAGCAATTCTGGGAATCCACTGATTTAAAAATAGCTCATATAGACACATATAAGCATAAGTTATAAATAAGAATACAAAGTTGAGAAAATATGAGAAAGTTACTACAAATTTAATCGTGTTCAAATTTTTTGTCTTGACTAGAAAAATGTCGATTTGGTGTTTTGACCGATTTGACACGCCGTGGTATACGACATTTCACCGCGGCGACATTTCACCGCCTACGACGTTTCACCGCGAGACGTTTCACTGCGAGACATTTTACCGCGGGACATTTCCGCGAGACATTTCACCGCGGGACATTTCACCGCTAGACATTTCACCGCCTACGACAAATCACCGCCGCTATAGAAATCATCTATCCTGGCACCTTATAAGTTCGGATAAACCTTTTTCTATTAGTAACCACTTTTTGTCAGATATTTGCAAATGGAGGATCTACTGGAAAACCGTACGCTACTTATCAAACAGAGGAGCAAAGAACTACGTATATGAAGGAAGGATGTACGTCAAGAATCGCGATCTAAAAGGTCAACAAAGGAAAAATTTCGGCAGAGTGTGACCAGCGGGGATAGGCTGCAGAGGAAGAGCTTGGTTTCACGAAGGAGGTCAGTTCATCAAGTAAGTTATCATGTTGCTTTCATTTTGTTCATATGAAAAAACCAAAGATACCAGCAGAAAGCTGGTGAAAAATACTACAAAACTGTAGGACAAATTATTTTTTCCGGGAGAAATCACTGAAACGAGCTATTTAACGTTGGCGAGCTGACTCTGCAACCGCCAATTCAAACTTCTATTTGTCAAAATCTTTGAATTTCTGATAAAATTAGGTAAATTTTTCACAATCGATAGAGCAATTCCTGGGAATCCACTGATTTAAAAATAGCTCATATAGGACACATATAAGCATAAGTTACAAATAAGAATACAAAGTTGAGAAAATATGAGAAAGTTACTACAAATTAATCGTGTTCAATTTTTTGTCTTGACTAGAAAATGTCGATTTGGTGTTTTGACCGATTTGACACGCCGTGGGTATTACGACATTTCACCGCGGCGACATTTCACGCCTACGACGTTTCACCGCGAGACGTTTCACTGCGAGACATTTCACCGCGGGACATTTCACCGCGAGACATTTCACCGCGGGACATTTCACCGCTAGACATTTCACCGCCTACGACAAATCACCGCCGCTATAGAAATCATCTATCCTGGCACCTTATAAGTTCGGATAAACCTTTTTCTATTATGTAACCACTTTTTGTCAGATATTTGCAAATGGAGGATCTACTGGAAAACCGTACGCTACTTTATCAACAGAGGAGCAAAGAACTACGTATATGAAGGAAGGATGTACGTCAAGAATCGCGATCTAAAAGGTCCCAACAAAGGAAAATTTCGGCAGAGTGTGACCAGCGGGGATAGGCTGCAGAGGAAGAGCTTGGTTTCACGAAAGGAGGTCAGTTCATCAAGTAAGTTATCATGGTTGCTTTCATTTTCCGTAAACATTTTTGACTTAAGGAACGCACGAAGAAGAGGAGCTATCGATAGTGGATGAGCGCCAGCAGAAAAACAGACAGCAGGTAATTGGCTTTTATAATCTTATGTGAATAATATCTTTATAAATACATATTTGTCAGACATCAGACAGTTGGATGACCAAGTCATTGTCAGACGCTTTGAATAGTCGTACCAAAAGAGACCTCAGCGGACTTGAGCCGAAATGTTGGATCAATGACAATCTAATCAATTTCTATTTGGAGCTCATAAAATCGTGCGATGTCAGATTCTTATTTGCCAAAGGTTATCTTTTTGTGGTTTTTGTTAAATTTGTAAATTTTTTGCTCAGGTGATTGTTTTCAATACCCATTTCTATGAAAAGCTCACAGGAAATCGATTTTCTGCAGAAGGATGGCATGAACAAATAGATCTTCTCAATGTGACGTTTTGTTGATTCCCATTCATAGAGCTGATCATTGGGCACTTGTGTATTTTTTTTTGCTTGATAGCCTATTTTTTATATATCACTCAGGTCGTCAGGATGAAAAAGAGAAGGCTGATGTATTATGACTCATTGCATGGCGATGGGAGTAGCTGTCTCATTTTGATCAAGTAAAAACCTTTTATTGTTTTTTAATTCACGTTTCTATTATATTTTGCAGAGAGTATTTGCAAGTAAAGGCTTCGACGGAGCAGAAATCGGAACTGGATCCAATCAATTGGATTGGTTTGAACGATAAGGTACTTTAAAAGTTCAAAGTTTTTATTGGCTAAGCTCTTCGCAGAATGTGCCAAAGCAGACAAATGGCTGGGATTGCGGGTTTTCGTCTGTCAATTCGCTGAGAGTGCTTCACGCGAGATTCGCCCATCCTTCAAGCATGAGGACATGTGATCACATTCGCAAGCAAATAATTAGAGAAATACAAGTCGAAAAATTGTCGAATAATCAAGGCATTTAGCGTTATTCATTACTCTTTTGCTGTTATTCTCATTGCTACTAATAAAAAAATGGGTGGTTATAGTTCATTCAGGAGTCTAAGATTAGCCAGGTGTGAAAAATGTCATAGGCAAAAAACTCTCGATGAATACGTCGATACTAAATTTCGTGATTGTGATATCCGTAGTGAGCAAGGAAAAATTGCTTTTTTGAGTAACAAATGATAGTGGCGACTAATCCGGACATATAATGATGTAGAGAGAATTAGGTACCCAAGTGTTGGTTTACAGATATGGTCTGGGTTTACAGATATGGTCTAGTCAAACAATAATATCTCCAAAGTTTTTGATCATCCTGAGGTCGAAGACAAAGTTTCGTCATTTGAAAAAAGATAGACATAAAACTATTTGTTCATGTCTTGTTCATATCTAGTTCTTTTCAAGATCCCCAAGTTTGATCTGAGCCCCTAACTGGAAAAATGAAAATCGGCGGTAATTTTGTCGTAGGCGGTGAATATCCCGCGTGAAAAGTCACGGCGGTGAAATGTTCGCGGTGAAATGGCTCGCGGTGAAATGTCCGCGGTAAAATGTCTCGCGTTGAAACGTCTCGCGGTGAAATGTCGTAGGCTGTGAAATGTCGCCGCGGTGAAATGTCGTATACCCGCCGGCGCTTATGGAGCCGGCGCTCTGCCGGCAACAGGCTAAGCGCCGGCGCCACCTTAGCGCCGGCGCTTAAACAATCCTGGTCAAAATTGATGGTGTGTTTTTTATCAATTATTTGGTAAATATTTTAAGTGTTAGACCCTCCTAGCAACATCCACTCCTACCTCTGTCGTATAGCTTCAATGGCATTAGAAGTAAATTGGCCAGAGGCATGTCGACTGTGAGGATTGGCTAGACACAAGCTCGAATCTGTCAACCATGCAACGATGTCCTTCATTAACTGTGGAGAGGGAAGAGTAGCTCCCGCATGGTCCAAATAAATTCCTTTATTGCTGGCATGGACGAATAAATATTGTTCATTTAACTAACTAGAAGTTTCAATACAGAGCAAAGAAAATGCAGTCGAAATCAAAGAAAATTTAAATATATATTTTTAGAAAAACCCAAACCTAATTAATAGTAATTAAAATTTCTTGCAGATCAATGACCTTTCTAAGTTGAAAATATTATTGCAAACCATATAACTTATTGGCTATTTATTTGTCAAAGAAAGAGTTTTTGGTGGAAGAAACATTATTGATTATAACACATTATATAAACCCACCACTAATTAACTGTGTGTAAAACGTGACACACAAATGGTGTCATGTAAAAATCTATTGTTTCCAGAATAAAACCTCATTATTTGTTTGTGATAAGCGTTAGTATTTATCAATCTTTAACTGTTCGATGCACACCTCTCACAATAATTGCAGTTTATTTTACATCGAAATGAAAACTATTTCCGAGCAAACAAATGGAAGCCACAAAAATACATTTTTTATGTGACAATAAAGAGCTAAACCAAGTTGTACATGCTGTAAACCAAGTTGTACATGAAAAGCGAAGACTGTGAGTTGGGCATAGAAAAAAGTTTTATATTCCAGCATTGAATACGAAAGAATCCATCGAACTAAACTGATATCTGAGGGCATCACCGTAACTCTCTTGGCGTGGATGGCACATCTGTTGGATGCTCAAAGATTGTGACCAGGATGGCTTCCGAAGCCTTAAAATCGTTCCAGTCAAGCAAAAATAAAACCAAAATTTTTAAATATTTCCACCTCTTGGAGCGCACTGATCGCCTCACTCTGCACTCTGAAGTCTCGGTTAGGTGTCAACTACTGAATGATCTCCTTCACCAACCGACAAAAA